>JAWNNQ010001096.1:0-600000 GCA_035044765.1 Leucophenga montana | reverse complement strand
ACTTCGCTATTATCAGAAATGAAAGGCTTAAACAAGTACTTTCAAATAAGCCCTATGCCATGCATAATCGCATGCGCCCTTAGAGCGGGAGGTGTGCTTTTGTCTAAGGGTGGAGGAAAAAATGAAAACAGAAAGGTATTTATTTAAAATTTGATTGTAATCGCTTAAAACTTCATACTTGGGAGTTTTGAGGGTCGATGTTTACGAATATGCAGTTACATTTTAAATATCCAATATGGCGGACTACTTTTTTAAAATTAAAAGCGCTGTTTTTAGGGGTTCCAACCCTTATTTTCTTGAAAACGTGACGTGATGGAAAGTTTTAGAATTTCCAGATTCGTGTTCAGCACGAAAAATCCTTTCGGAAACACTTGGTCCCATCTTATTCGCAAAACTCATGTAGGCCAGTGTAATCTTGATACCCAACTCCACCATGAATGTTTAGCAATTTGTTGCAAAATATTTGATAGTCATATAGAATTCCTTGGTGGAAAACGTAGTATAGCGTAAAGGCATATGCCTAAGTGTGTGCATTTTTCTTTAAACTAGAATAAAAATATTTACGAATTTGCGGTGAACTTCAATTGAAGTATCTCTTTCTGCGTTTTTGCAGCGCTCTAAAAATTTATTTGCCAAAAATAATTCGCAAGCTTTCGGCAGTCAACATAAATCAGGCTGCAGCTTTATCATTGTACAGACTATTATTTTATTTTTTATTATTTATTGCAATATAAAAAATAATTTACATGTCGCGCGCGAAAGCGTTTTACGTTGCCAGTGTCAATGTCAGTTGGCGCAAAATATTTTTGTCTGACGCTATTTGGCGCTACAATTGTCTATTTGTCTGTCTGTCTGTGCCCTCGTATTTATGTTTGTATCTCACAAATAGATTGCCAAATAAATGGAAAAAAAAAATAAAGAAAAATGCCTTTAAAAAAGTATAAAGAACTGTATGGCGGCAGCCATGACTAATGACTGGAATGCAATGTCATACTCCAAACTAAAGTAAACTAAACGAATCGAATCGAATCGAAATGAAATGAAATGAAATGAAAAACGCCAACCGATTCTTTATGCCAGGCAATGGCGTCCGTGCAAGCGCGCTCAAATGCTTCTCCGTTCAATGTCATAACCTTTGTGCCAAGCCAAAAGGCAGCCAAAACAAATACAACAGAATTGGGATATACGATTCGAGTGTATTGTATTGTATCTAAAATGCTATTTTGTGTACAAGACTTCTTGCACAATGCACAATGTCAACATAAAGTTGAAACATTTTTAGTGAAATTTCAGTTACCTAGTATTATATATATATATATATATATATATATATATATATATATATATATATATATATATATATAGAGAGAGAGAGAGAGAGAGAGAGAGAGAGAGTATATATATATATATATATATATATATATATATATATATATATATATATATATATATATATATATATATATATATATATATATATATATATATATATATATATATATATATATATATATATATATATATATATATATATATATATATATATATATATATATATATATATATATATATATATATATATATATATATATATATATATATATATATATATATATATATATATATATATATATATATATATATATATATATATATATATATATATATATATATATATATATATATATATATATATATATATATATATATATATATATATATATATATATATATATATATATATGTATCTGTTTTGTATGTGATTGAATAATATCAAACAATTGAACTCTTGTATCTATGAGATACATTTGTAGTATTTGTAACTCTATATTGTATATATTGTATATATTGTATATTTATTATTTATTTTTGTATTTTATTACAGTCGCCCAGCCGTCTTGAGACCTCCGAACAAACAACGGGTCGCCAGCTGCAACGTGTGCTGCACTATTCGATGACGCCGTGCCGAACGTTGCCGGGTTTGCGACGTTCCGAGTGCGCTATACATGATGTTGACTGCGACGAGGTCTATCCGGGCATCTATATTGGCGATGCGTAAGTGCTATATGTACTATATAGTACTAGTATATTGTATACCGAATAAATACAAAACAAACATTCATCATAATGTTTTAGCTAGAATATATTGACATTATTCGATTTGTATCTAATATGTATTTACAGCGCTGCAGCCAAAAACAAAACCTACCTGCGCATGATGGGCATTACACACGTGCTGAACGCTGCTGAAGGTTGTCGCTATGGTCAGGTGGATACTGGGCACAGCTATTATCGGGATATGCCAAGCATAAGGTGCGTATACTTGTATATACATATTTCATTTGTTACAATATATTTTTGTATCTACAAGTAACATATACCTACATCAATTTATTTGTAATTGCTTAGTAGAAATATGAAGTTCTGTGCTTTAAATAAATTCATTTTTTAGCATTTTAAATCGTAATTTGTAATAGATACTCATTTAATTAGTTTCATTATTCGCTTAAATGTTTTAGCTATAACCTAAGCTTGAGCTGATTCTAATTAAATACAACTTGTTATTTGCCTTGTGCACTCTGCTTAGGAAACTCATCAATTCGTGAAGAATTTTTCACAGTTAGGTTAGGTTAGGTTAGGTTTGCGTTGACCACTTAGGCCAGTGTTGGCACATTGTTGTACCATATGATCGCTTCTACTCCTTTTACAGCACTTGCATGAATCAATAATTATGTACAAGCTACTTTAATACAGACTTGATCACTTTTACAGACATATTTTATCTAAGAAAGGTATGCGACCATACTCCGGAGCTGTGCTCTACTATTATCTTCTCTTTGTCATTCTCACAACTTCTGCAGAAATTGTGGGAATTAGTCCCTAGCCTAGTGGTTTGTTTTCCTATGACGCATTGACGCTTAAAGGCTCCTACCAGTATAGAGACCTTTTGTCACGTTGCAGTGCGATTGTACTCTTTTAAGGTTGTAGTTCGGCCGGCCAGTTGAGTTTAGAGGTTCAAGATATGTTTAAGTTACCTCATCTATTATTCGCTAAACGGTTCGATCTTAATGTAATCCGTAGCATACATGTAGCTATCGGTACCTCTACTGTGCCTACCTTACTGGAAACAATCTCCGCCAGCTTATCGGCTTCACACTTTACCTCTATGTTACGGTGTGCAGGCAGTAGAGATGAACTAGTCCTCTCCAGAAATTGGCATTACAAAGCAGAAATTGGACAACACCATATGTTTTTATACCATACACATATAGTGTGGAATGATTTTATCAGTTTGTCTGAAAGTTTGTAACACATTAAAGGAGACATCGTAGATCCCATAAAGTATATATATTCTTGATCAGCTGTAATGTCTGTAAGTATGTTGTTGGCCATTTTTTGGGCACCAATTTTTACACTATCCAGTTGAAAATTTACACACACACTTCTAATTATTGCAGTTTTATAGAGTATCAAGATTGAACCGCCACGCCCACCCATTGGGGTAGCCCCAATACAAACCCACCGCCCACTTTAGACTTTTTGTATGAGAAACTTTTTTATTGTAGTCAATATCAAATTAATAATTGATATGGTAGCTTCTAGTGGACGGAAACTTCACATATACATTGATGGGTGGGAGCCGCCCACTTTTTGGGGTAGCCCCCATACAAACCCACCTCCAACTTTTTTATTTTTTATAAAAAAAATACTTTATTTAAATTAATATTTGCTTGAAACTTGATTTAGTGGATTTTTATGGACAACTGCTTCATATACTTATACAAATGGGCGTGACCCACCTAATTTTTGGGGTAGTTCCTTTTAAAACCCCCCACGTTTTTGTTTTATAATACAATTTAAAATTTCGTGTCAATGATATTAGAGCTTCGGTTCAACCGAAGTTAACGTTTTTTCTTGTTTTTTAATTGTTAGCGTGATAGTCGCATATGCCACCAAATCGATATCTAGTGACATTTTCTAGAGAGAATAGACTTAAAATGGTACAAAATACCATTCGATAGTGTGGTAGATAGTCGGAATCATTCGGCTCCCGCAACCCAACAGAATATGGGTTCCTTACAAATTCTTTGGTACTAAATCCGAACTACAGGAAACTGCAATCAGTTTCTGGAATGTCTTCTTTTAGGTGTCATTTTTTTTTTTTTTTTTTGAAGAGTATTTATTAGCTTAAAATGGCATAAAAATCAAGAGGAGAGAGTTGAATATAGTCTCAATCATTGAGCTCACGTAACAGAAGAAGTATTACTTAACAAAATCTTGGGAATTGAGGCAGAAATACGATATTTCAGGAAGCCATCGGATTTGGTATGCTGAAAGCGTTGAGTTTTGATGTCATTTTCTAGAGAGGATTGTATATAAAAAACCCAAGAAAATATCAAAAAGAAACATTTCATTTTCCACACTAGTGAAAAAAACCAGATGGTCAAAACAAGTTTGGTAAACGATGTTACGTTGCCCCGTTGTCAATTTTGCATTGAATCGTTTTGGGAAACGAATACTTTTGAAAATGATGAACAATGATGTCAATTTGTAAACATAGTAGTCATACTTGTGTTATACATACAAATGTATCCGGCTACAACGATGATATACTCACTCGTTCACTGCTCGCTCTGTAGCATACTACACCACTACCATCACGACTTCTGACTACTACAAAGTTTGAATGAATTATTTATGACAGTCCAACAGCTCATATGTTCAACTTAACAACATTGTTGAGCTGAAGAACTGTAACAATTAGCTAGATGCAACTCATATTACCTTGTGTAATGCACAAACTGATTGCGAATTATAAGTTTCGCAATCTGTAATTCAAAATGTAGTAGTCACATTTTAAAATTCACTTTTCTTCTGTTTTCTACCATTCGTACATACTGTGGCAATGGTATTATTAGATTGTCTGTAAGTTAGTAACGCATTAAAGGATGTATATTGTATATTGTATATTATATAATTGAACAGCTTGAAACGTTTCGATATAGCGCTTTATCTGTTTGTTGCAATATAGTTTATTCAATAAATAAAATATGAAACTTAGAATGTGATTATTTTTTATAACCTGTACCCTTAAAAGGGAGTATTGAGACAGTTGAGCGGCTTTAGAGTTTATTTGCTTATAATAAGATACGGCTGGGTACACCGTTAAGACACATTTAAAAGCCGCTCAGCTCTCCATTGAGAAACTTTTAATTTCCCTAGCACGGTTATAATTACTAGCCAAACTATCAGCAGAGATATGATCTTACTTAAAGCTTGTTTACCAACACGCTGAAGTTTATAGTTGCACTTCTCTCACTTACTTACTTACTTAGGTGGCTCTACAACCGTCTATCGGTCAAGGCCGTATGTAGGAAAGCGCACCATACGGTGTAGTTTAGTGCGCGTCGGCGCCAATCGCTGGCAATTCTGCGTCCATGCTTCTTCAGGTCGTCATAGACCTAATCATGTCTGATTTTAAGCTAGGACATCCTTTCTGACGCCGTCCACCAATCAAGTTCAGTTTTCCGTCGTAAAACTTTTGGGGCTGAAGCTTCGTGGTTCATACGGATGAGGTGACCAGCACAGTGCAGCCGCTGGAATTTAATGCGTTGGACTATGTCAACCTCATCATACAGCTCATACAGATCGTGGTTCATACGGATCCTAAACTCAACGCCAACTCGAAGGGGACCAAAAATCCTACGAAGAATCTTTCTCTCGAACACTGCTAAAGATGCTGTATCCGTTGATGTTAGGGTCCATGCTTCTGCGTCCATGCTTCTGAGTAGATACAGCAGGACCGACATTATTAGTGTCTTATAGGTGTTTAACTACTTAGTTTGGTAGAGGACTCTACTTCTAATTTGCTTGCTGAGCCCAAAGTAGCAGCGATTAGCAAGCTTGATTCTTCGTCTAATCTAACGGCTAACGTTGTTGTCGCTGGTAATTTGTGTTCCCAGATAGATGAAGTTTTCTACAACATTAAAGTTGAAATTCTGCATACTCACAGACTGGCCAAGACGTGCCAGACGATGGTCTGCGAGTGGACACTAAGTACTTCGTCTTGTCCTTGTTTACCGCTCTATCTCTTAGCACGCTCTGCTTACTTGCCGTTCGTTGATGGCGATGATGTCTATATCATCAGCATATGCGAGTAGCATCACTTTCTTATGGAAAGTTGTGCCCCGACCGTTCAACGTATGGATGTACTCCATCAAGCGAAAACTCTCTTGGTAGCCTGAAACTTGACTTGGTATCAAAGGGGTTGCTTTTGTCTACAATTAAAATATTTTACTACATGATCATGCCACTGTTGCATTGTAGGCGTGTAGGCCTGTAACTGGATTATATATGTATTTGTAGAACTTGACAAGTTCCGGTGCAAACCGTTAGTTCCATTTCGTTTCCACAATTGCAAACTTTATTTCGTATAAATATGCTTTGATTTTAGAAGTTCCACATTTGTGTCTCTCATAGCTTACATTAAACATATACATATGTATTACCAGTCTAAGTATTTCAAATATAGTTATTATGCTTTTTTTTAGTTTTAATAAAACGCTTTCTACATTTCTGAATTTGATTTTGTATAAAAAAAATAATTAACAAATATTTTGAAAAATTCCAAATTCTACAAAAAAAAAAAAAAAAACAAAAAAAATACCAAAACTTTTAATTTCTTTTCTTTTAATTTCGGTACAAAATCTTTATCACAAATCTACTATTTCAACGCACAACACACGCACTTTACTATGTCATATGATTTGGCCTTGTAAATATCTGTATATCTAAACCTATATAACTATATGTATCCGGATTTCTAAATTCTACTCTCATGCATACGTTGTTAAAATTGCTCATGATGACGCTTGATGAACTTGATGATATGCCATATATATATGTATATAAACTTAAATATATACTTAAATATATAAATATATAAATATATATATATAAATAAACTGAATACTAAGTAGAAGGAACCATAAAACCGAATGTTTTAGGTATATGGGCTTTCCCATGGTCGATGCACCGACGACAGATATATCGCGCTATTTTTATGTTGCCTCAAAATTCATCGACAGCGCTATCAGCAGCGGTGGTAAGCTTAAATAAATCATACATATACACAAGAGTATATAGAATAATGCCATTTCATTTCATTAACAATAGGCAAAATTCTGGTGCACTGTTTGGTGGGCATGTCACGTTCGGCTACATGTGTACTGGCCTATTTAATGATTTGCCGTAAGATGTCCGCAGTGGATGCGATACGCACGGTACGCATGCGTCGCGATATACGTCCCAACGATGGTTTCCTGCAGCAATTGGCCGATCTCGATATGGAGCTGAAGCGAAAGAATCTTTATCCCTATTAATATACAAAAAAAGTAGACGAAGAAGAAGAAGAAGAAGAAGAAGAGGAGGAGGAAGAAGAAGAAAAACACATGGTGAAATAGAAAAAGAAAAACCAAATTTCTTTAATGTGTAATTCGATGATTGTTTTTGATTTGATTTAATATTAATATAAATATATGTATGTACTATCTTTTTTTTAACACACACACACACACACTCACACACACACACACACTCACACACTCACACATATATAGTACACTGAAAGAAAACGAAAGTAAAAGAAATTCTAAACTATATATTTAATAAAGAAACAAAAGTGAAAACTAATTTAAAAAATGAAAATTAAAGAAAACATTGACTTCGGTTAAACAGAGAAGTTTGTATACACTGCACAAGAATTCAAAAAAAAGAAAAAGGAAAAAAGGAAAAAAGGAGTATTAGTTTCTATAAGAAAAGCTATTTTTTCAACTCAACTGGGCAACCAAGTTCTGTAAACTAACTGTTTATGCTATGCCAAAGTCTAAATGCGGGGGGCATTCGTGCTTTTAAAGTTGCACAATGAACCAAAAATGAGATTTACATAAGTGTTGTGCTCATGCGATCCAGCTCTCGCAAATCAAATACATTTACAAATAGAGTTGGGCAAATTGTTTTAAAAAGTAAATTGAAAAACAGTTTGCATTGCATTGCATTGCATTGCAATATGTATAAACAATGAAAACGTGTTTAGCTTTTTGTTAGTGAAGATTTGATTTTTATGCTATTTTACGAATTTTTCAGAAATTGTATTTTCTTTACTAAGTTATAGAAACTCTAAAGCTAAATTGTAAATTATGTAGTTAGTTTTCTCAGTTTAGAGAAATAATTTTCAGTAAAATACAAAATTTCAATAAATTTTTCTCAGTGTACATTTCGCGTTTCTTTGTACAATTTTTAAAAGAACTTGCTTAAATTTGACATACTCTACTAACTTTTTGATATTTTCATATATAGTATATTAAATGGGCATTTTCTTCAATTTGATTTGTATTTAATTTTTTTACACTGTGTTACAAACTTATTCTACATTTATTTCTAACACATGTGCAGTGTATAAGCATACATATATAAAAGCAAGCATATTTATTATATAATTATAAGAGAGAAAAAACCAAAACGTCAAATAGCAAAAAAAAAAAAACAAAAAACAAAAATTGAACTTAAAATTTAGAAAAATTTGTGAAAAATCGAAAAATATTTATTAAAATTGTACAACAAAAAAAAAAAAAACAAAAACAAAAACAAAATTTTTTCAAAGCATACTCAGAGGCGTTGTAGGCCGTTTTGATTGATTGATTGATTGTAGAATTCTTCATATTGATTAGCGACAATTAAAAAAAAAAAAACAAAAACAAAAACAAAAGAAACTAATAAAGAAAATTCAAGTTTAAAAAGAAAGTTTAAAGCTAAATACTTACATATATACATACATGCTCGAAGGTTTGGAGCAAATTTAAAATATGCTTACCGATTCTACATACAAAAATATAGAATTGTTCCAGTTCTCAGAATTCACTTGAATTTAATTAATAGGAATTACACTTGTTCAATGCTAACTAAGTGAATTCAAATGGCAAATACGTGAAAAATGTGGCATTGTATCGAATGTACTTTTGCAAATTTTGCCGGAAGTGAGTACCGGAACGGGCCTGTTAATCGTCAAGTATATTTTAATTTACACTTATATATATATATATATATATATATATATATATATATATATATATATATATATATATATATATATATATATATATATATATATATATATATATATATATATATATATATATATATATATATATTATATACTCAATCACAACTTTAAGCGAAATGCAAACAGAAACAAAATGAAAACTTATATATATATATATATATATATATATATATATATATATATATATATATATATATATATATATATATATATATATATATATATATATATATATATATATATATATATATATATATATATATATATATATATATATATATACAATATATACAACATATATACTTATAAATTGTATTAAAAATAAGTTTATACTATATGTATAGTGTAGAATTTTTTTTATTTTTATTTTATATTGTATTCTTTTTGTCTATTAAAACCGAAGTAACAAAAACAATGGTAAAATATTTAAAACCAAATAATAATGAATTTATTCGTACTAAGAGCTGGTAAACTATATTTCATAGAAACAAACTAAAAAAAAAAAAAAAAATAAACAAAACAAATGTGAAAATCATGATACTACGTACAATGAAACAGCGAAGCGAATGAGACAAATAAACCGAAGATATATATATATACATAAAAACATAGTATATTCTATATATATGTAAAACAATCCAAAAATAATATTAAACAAGAAAAAGAAAACACTAACAAAATGAAAAGAAGAAGAGGAAGAAGAAACCAACTATATATTTAAAACAAAACAGAAGAAAAAAAAAAACCAAACCAAACAAAAAATTAAACAATTTAATAAATGCAAAACATATGTTGCATATTTTCTAAAAAAACAAAACCATGTACGAAACAAACATAACAAAAAAAAAAAAAAAAAACCAAAAACAAAAACAAAAAAACAAAAAACCAAAAACTAAGAAAACAATAAACGAAAAAAAAAAATTCTATATACGAAATTCGAAGTAGTTTTCCTTTGAAGCTTACAGCGAGATTTTTAGTATCTGTACTTTTTTGGTTCACTGTAGCAAAAAATTATTGTTAGGCAATATACTCACTCAAACCTGTTTTTGTGCAGTATATAAAACCATAGGCAGTGTCTGGGCCGGAACCGCTTGACATGCTGTGTGGTCACAGCGAAACAGACTCAATCAGCCAGTAACGCTAACTAAGACTCAGTGTCAGAGCTAGAACGTTTGAGGGCCATCCTAACGAAAACGGCTTGTGTGCCCTAGCCCAGATATGGTTAAGTTAATTTATCTAGAATCTGCTCCGTCTCCTTAATGAAGCGGAGAATATGCTTAGACGAGGTGTTTCTGATCTCCTCGGATGTAATAAAGCGTATATTTATCTGCTCAATTGTGAGCCTGGCCAAAGCCGTCAAATGTAAACTAGTTCCTCATCCTTAAGACAAAGTCTGCACTCTGTTTCTGAGGAGAGACCTAGTTTATAGTGTGATAGTGATACTTCAGTGGATGCCCAAAAGCAACCGCAGTTCAGATCTATTAAGATATGCATTGGTTTTAGGGTATATAGGACGGATTAGTAGCTTGGCCTGCCGTAGACCAGAATATTGTATACAGTACCGGGAGGCAGTGCGTTTAAACCGATCTACTATGAAAGATTTTGACTTAGCCCAGCTAAGTCCGTAAAAAGGCTCCGGTCCTATGAAGGCAGTTGCCGAACCAGTCCTGGCTAGTTCATCAGCACTTTCGTTGCCCGCGATACCCTTATGGCCAGTTACACAACAAATAGTGACTTTACAGCCGATTGCCAGTTGTTGGAGGATGTCGCAACATCGAAGAACCAGTTTCGAGGAGAAGTTCCAAGAGGATAATACTTTAATAGCCGCTTGGCTATCTGAAATAATGATTATATTGGCCCCTTTGGGACATTTATCCGAAAGATGTCGGGCGCAGACCTTGATGGCGTGGACCTCAGATTGAAAAAACGTGGTCTAGGCACCCATGGCAATAGAGATCCTGGGGTTGGGTGCGACGACACCCGCACCTGTGCTCGTATCTGTAAGTGAACCATCAGTGAACCAATTGATCGTAGATGGTCCAGTACCAGGGCTGCCCTCCTCCCAGTCTTATCGACTGGGAAGGAGAACTGAGAAGCATCTGTCGAAATGTAGTTCCGTAGACAAACAATCTGCAACGTTTCTAATTTCGATGCCTGGGATAAGTTTAAGGATACTAGAGTGATCCAGTTCACCACCTAGTATCCGACTGTCTACAGTCTACAGTTTAAAGTCTCAGAGCCTCTAATGCTGCTAAGGATTGAATAAAAATGTGCAGCGGAGGTAGACCGATGATCGCCTCCATTGCAGCAGTGGGACATGTTCGCATGGCATCCGATATGCTCAAGCAAGTAAGCCGTTGCAGTTTGTCGCACTGCCTTATTGCACATATTTGCAGCAGTTTAGGCCACCATACAAGGGCGGCGCATGTTAGTATAGATCCAAACGATCATCTTTGGCGAGAGATCCCACATTCGGCCAAATAGTCCATAAAGCCATTGTTGCCCTGTTGAGGACATTTTTGAAATGGCTATTTTAATTTAGTCTTTTGTCAATGGTGACCCCCAAGAACTTTACTTCATCGGAAAGTCCCAAAAGAGATTTTTGGATTTACACTGAACCCAAAACCAATTTGTACTTCCTTGAGTAGGGTACCAAGATCGGCTTTTGTGGCTTAATCCTGAGGCCGTCTTTGGCACACCAGTTGGTCACAATCCGAAGAGCTGAACACATTATGTTCGAGACCGTATCCCCAAATCTCCCTGAGACCAGGAGCGCAAGGTCATCGGTATATCCAATGACGTTGTACCCTTGCGAACTGAGCTCGATTAGGAGCTCGTCTATCACTAAGGACCAAAGGAGTGGCGAGAGGTCTCCTCCTTGAGGACACCCCTTGATCGCCTTGATGCTGACAGTCACGTTACCAAGAGAAGAATATATGTCACGTTGATTTAACATGGCTTCAACCCAGGCAATGGTGAGGCTATCTATACCCCTCTGCGTAAGTGCTCGAATGATGGAGTCAAAGCCAGTATTATCGAAAGCACCCTCAACATCAAGAAAAACACCTAGCGCTATTTCTTTTGAACGAAAGTTTCTTTCAATCGTACCGAGCAGATTATGCAGTGCGCTTACCGTTGATTTACCCTTCATATAGGCGAATTGGTGTTCATGAAGGGGGTGTGAAATGCTGATTGATTGCCTAACGTGGTAATCAATAAGACGTTCAATTGTCTTAAGAAGGAAGGAGGTAAGACTACTAGGTCTATAAGATTTGGCCAGTTCCATGGGTATATTACCCTGCTTTGGGATAAAAACGGCGGACACCTTCCTCCATGACCGAGGTATATAACCAAAGTTGAGACTGGCCCTGCAGTGGATAGGGACCGCATAAATCGCCCAAAACTTCACGGTAGCTATAAAAAATGGTTTCTGCAACACCATTGAAAAATATTTTTTTTTATGCGGTGAATAAGGACCACATAAAAAAAGTTTCACGAAGAAAATAACTCAAAACCTGATATGACGAATTAACTAGGGAAACCTTTTTTAAAACTAAATCAAGACATGAGACTTGACAGCTACTTGGAAACTCGCCAAACCTTTTGGGAATCTGATTAAGAAAATACACATGCGGAAGTTTTTAAATAAATATTTCATTACATATGTACTTATTTTACATAGTATACAAAAACTTTTCAAAACGTTGAACCATTATTCTTCGTAGTCTGACAATACTTCTGAACTTCCTTGCGGTAAATTGGTTCAAAATCGCTTTCTTCACTTGAAGGTACTACCACGCACTCGTTTAGAATTGACTTTTTTTTCAGTTAAAATGTAGCCGGTAATCAGTTTTTGCGACGACTGTTGTTTCACTAGACGCTTGTATATATGTCTCGGTCGCCACATTGAAACTCCTTTTGGAATTTAGAAGTTCTTTCAGAATTGGGATCGATTGCAAGAAAATGACATTCTAATTTATGGCAAAGTCGGAGTCCTGCATAGATTTTATCTGCTGTCATATAATCAGGTTTTTCTTGGCCATCAGTAACATCTGTTACGTAATTTATAATGTCATCATCATGCATATATTGTTTAACTTTTGGAACGAAGCAACGAAGTTGAACCATGTTATAAAAACGTGACCCATGTTTTTTTATTGGCCATGAAATTGACTGGAAGCTCAGCTAAATTTTTGCCCTCTAGCGCACGTGGGTGCAATGATCTATTTATCATAATGAGTTTCTAATATTCTCGCTCCAGATGCATTACTACAAAGTAAGAAAGTTACTCTATCTTTTGCAGCTTTAAAACCACTTGCAGTTTTCTCGGACTTGGCGATGAACGTTCGACTAGGCATCTTTTTCCAAAACAACCCAGTTTCGTCAGCATTAAATACTTGATCATCTTGAATAATATTTGCCAACACTTCAGAATAATTATTAGTGGCTGTCTCATCAGCGGATGCAGCTTCGCCCTATGTCTTCAGATTATGAAGTGCGTGTCATTGTCAAAACCCGGATAAACAGCCATTGCTTGCAGTACAGACCGCTTTATACTGAAACACACGTACCAAAAAATCGTTCAACACGGCTCTATATCGTGCGCTTTTGATGGTGACTGTCGCATTTTTTGAGAAATATACATAAACCGCACTAAACTGTGCTGTTTTTAGGATTTGTCGGTAGCTGAAAGATCACCATAAGATTAAAAGCGACAATTTTGTTCATTGACACAGCCACTGAGGCAGAAGTGAGGCTCATTGCTGATACAAATTTTTTACCGACTTCCAACTGTTCAAGCGCCCAATTGCAATGAACTTTTTCAGTGTTGTCACTAAATAAAACTTACCTGCTAAAAAAAAACACAATTTGGTTCTTGTCTTATCTCCAAGATGATGACTAATTGCAGTGAAAAAAGAACGTACTGAAGCATTAAACTCATCCGCAATTTAGCTTTTGATAATTTGATTGATGTGTTCGCTTCATAAAACCCAAATCAGGCCTTGGAGACAAATATAGGCGAAATAGAGGACAAATTTCTGAATTGAAAGAATTGATACAAAACATTTGACGAAATTTGTTCATGCAGCTAAGAATGACAAGGCATCAATTGGGTGTTCTGCAACTAGAAAGGAGTTTCAAATATTGAATTAATATAAATTAAAATTTATAAAAAAAGGCTACCCATTTCATCCAAAATTATTGCACAAGTCGCTAAAGATACTGCCAATGTGTAAGGTGACTACGTATTCTTTGCTTGAAGAAGATCTTCGAAGAAGAACCTCGTCAGGATAATTTCATATAAAGTGATTTTCTTTTGGAAGGTGTGTTGATGTTTCTTATTTCTTAATTATATTATATGCCAGGCTTCCATACTTAGCTATGAATATTTAATAAAACATTTCTTTCTAACCGATATTTTTGAACATATTTAACAAAAACAAACAAACAAAAAATCCACCATTTAAATTTCAAAATAAATAAGTCCAATTGATGTTTCAGATGTTTTCTGTGTTCTCCATTTACTGCATTTCGATGTGGTATTAAATGTGACTGGGTATACAAGTATATTTGTGCTACTTGTGATGTACGCCAGCTTATCACTCACGCAGACACTCTCCGATAGAAGATTCTACAGTGGCACGATCACCCGCATTTAGGACATTTCGAAAATTTGTTTGGTTTGCTAAATTGAACCATCCGGTTGAAGCGCAACAGCCAAGCTAAAATGCACTAGCGCTTCATCGTCATTTCCTAATTTTTTATGTATTGATCCGATTAAATGATGGACCCTTGATTCTTTTGGGTTGATCTCTTTCAGTTGTTCCAAATCAAGCAACGCTTCGCCATATTTATCCATTGCAAAGTAAACTGAAGCACGATGAAAACGCGCCAACGTATTCTTTGGATCCATAACGGCTGCCGAATTCAAAGTTTGTATTGCTAAATCATATTTCTGCATATGGAATTGCATGACTCCCATGTGCACAAGGAGCACAGAATTCATCGGATAGATTTTAAGTGCCTTAGAATAATGCAACTCGGCCAGTTGGTAATTTTGCTGCTTGGCGTATATTGTGGCAATGCCATACCATGCATTATAATTTCTTGGATTGAGTGAAAGCGCAGTTTGAAAATTCTGCATGGCTTTATCGTACTCCTCCAGGGCCAAAAGCTCATGGCCGAGTAAAGTGTAGCTGTAAACGAAATCTGCATCGGTTTTTATGGCACGATCGAAGTACATGATGGCAGTATCCGTATCTTGCTGTACGGAGAAACAATTGCCCGCAACACACAAAGTAATTGGTGAGTGTCTATCTTGGTTTTGCAAATCATCTGTTAAAGTGGTCAGACCAACTACGTCGCGCAGTTGCCACAAGGCCGATGAATAGATTTCCATAGAACCCATGCGATACGGTTCGCTGTCGCGCACTTGCCTAAATACTTTTACGGCTGTTTCGTACTCCTGCACCTCATAGTGTGCGACAGCGATCAATGTCTGAATCCAACCAGTGGAGAGTTGATGTGCTGGAATTTTTGCATTGAGATAATCGATTGCAGACTTACATTTAAATCTCGAGATCCTTCTATAAGCCTCGCCCAAATTGGACAGCAGAAACATAAGTTCATCAGCGGCTTGCTGCTTCAAAAGTAACTCATGTTCTTGTTGTTGTTTTTTTACCAGGATTTTCGTCAAACTGCGGTGAGTCTTTTTCTTCGGTGGTTTAGCATCAGCTGAAGCATCTGAGGAATTAAGCTTCGGTTCATTGCTTGTGTGCGGCCTGCATAGCATGTTCCTTGCTTCTGCTTGCGTGACTTCATGGTTGCCCTCTTTCACCGAAGTTGTCGAACTATGGACTAAATGCTTCTTACTATCTGGTGTTACAGCTCGGGATCTACGAGTGCTACACTTATCCTTGCGGCTACGCTTGTTATCCAGTTGAGTTTTTTCTTTCTTGTTGCTATCGGAACTACCAGGCAATGTTCCTGGCCGCGGTGAACTTGGTCTACCTTCCACTGGAACACACATGTCCTCAAACCGGGCTTTGACCACTGGCGTCTCGGAATCAGAGCCAATACTGCTTCTTAGTGCATTACCGTCGGATCTTGACACCTTCTTTGTTGTTGTAGCTTCATTCCTTTCGAGATTACTGCTAGACTGCGTAGACTTTAGATATTGTGATTTTTAGAGCCATAAATTAATTTCATAGAACTTACGTTAACACTGCTGTGACATGTCTTGTAGATATCCATATCTGTAATTTTAAATGTCTCAGCCGGATCCGGATATTTTCCCAACTGACAAAGATCCTCAAACGCTTGCCACATAAATGGATTCAATTTCAGTGCTTGGCGCAATGCTTTGACTGTCAATTTTTTACGTTCCATCTTAATGCAAATTTGTGCCATCAACTGATAGACAAAACAGGACATTTCGCCATAGTTCGTGGATATAGCAACCAAATTTTGTTCGCTGAATCCATTGTCTAATAAGGCATACTCAGCTTCGCCGTATTTCTTCAGTTCAAAGGCACATTTGGCATGCAAAAAACGACATTGGATTGTCGTGCGTTTTTTCTCTTTTAGAAACCAATAGGCCTGGAGTAGTTGATTTGACCGATAATAGCAGGTGGCCAGTAAATAGACTGTTTCATCATTTTCCAAATTGGCGCAGAGCCGTTCGGCCAAAAAAACCGCATCCTTGTAGTCAAAATTGTTAAGGCAGTGCATAATGGCCGCCGGCACAGGATCTTGTATTGTAAGCATTTTTTTATGTAGTTAATAAAAAAAATGTTTTCTTTTTTTCTCTAAAATTCGTAATCTTAAATGTAATTGTTAGAAATGTGTTGTCAGACAAAGAACGGAATGTAAACTGTGTTCATATTTAGTTGAGAGTAAATTCATTTTACAAGATTTTTTAAATTTTTTATATGTCAAATTATAATCTTGGAACTTAATTTAAACCGACTTAGTTAGTCTAGTTTTTTTGGCCAAAGTATACTTAAACTATTTTCAATAAAGTCAAAGAAACAAATTGCCAATATAGTAGGACCTTGAATTAATATTTTTTTTTTTCGAAATTTACGGATTTCTTGTGCAAAAATGGTTACAAATATATTATTCAAAGTATTGTCCATCGCTGGCCACAAATTTTTATCCATTTTTCTGGCAATTTTCGGATACCAGCTCGGAAGAACGACTCGTCTTTTGAGGCACTGATCCAATCATCGACCCATTTTTTGCATTGTTTATATGAAGTGAACTTCTGCTGGGACAGGCCATGTGTCATCGAACGGAACAAGTAGTAGTCGGAAGGAGCGAGGTCTGGAGAATACGGCGAGTGCGGTAGTACTAGCCATTTCAGCGTTTCTAAGTAGGTTTTGAAACATATGGACGAGCGTTGTCATGCTGCAAAATCACTTTGTCGTGCATTTCATCGTATTGCAGCCGTTTTTGCTTCAGTTCGCGGCTCAAACGCATAAGTTGAGTTCGATAGCGTTCCCCCGTGCTCGTACTAGATAACGCCGCGCTGGTCCCACAGAGCATAAGTTTCATGCCATGAATATTCGGCTTTGCGAAGGATGTTGATGGCTGTCCGGGCAAAACCCATGAATTTTTGCGCTTGGGGTTGTCGTAATGGATACACTTTCATCGCCATCACCGTCTGTTTCAACGAAAATATCTCTAGACTATAAGAGAGAGAAAGTTCGGATATTTATACTCTTCTTTTCTCTCTTCTTTTCTCTCTGCACTATTAGAAATAGCGCCCATACAAACCAGACTCTCCCTTATAAGTTTTTGTATGGAAAGTATTTGTTTTTATATTTAATTTATTCGTATTTTATTATAATAAACTATTCTGCACATGTCCAGATCGGACCACTAACTAAAATAGTCCAATACAAATCTTTGCTTCATATAAAAAGCCATAAACTAGGTGCACGGTATCTCAAAATCGAGCACACCAGCTGTAGCGTTCATTATTGTTATACCATTCTTGTTATATATTCTTGATCAGCACGACGATACGAGTCGATCTAGTTATGTCCGTCTGTCTGTAAGTCGTTGCGCATTTTTGGTGACCAATTTTTAAGATATGTAGCAGTAAGCCGATATATATATATATATAGATTACTTTTTATTGTGGTGCGACCATACAAACTTATTGCTTAGTTTTGGCATTTTATATGAAAAACTTTCTTATAACAGTCTTTATCAACTTAAAATTTCACCCACTTTAGGATTTTTTATGTATAACTTCTTTTTAGATGGTAGCTCCACTATTTTAGCTATATTTCCACTTAGCAACGACTAATCTGGGAGTATAAAGATAATGAATTATAGAAAAATATAGAATTTTCATTGTTATTTTATTCCAAGATTTCTGATAGAAACATCTCAGCATATTCATCACTGGCTTAACCGGGATACACTGTAAACAGAAACCTAAGTGGTCATTCAAGAAATGGATTTTGATTGGCATAGAAACATTCATGAAGCTGTAAGTCTCTCCATTCTGAAGATTAGACTAATGGAACCCATAGCTGTCAAGCTCCGTGAGAAGAGAGGGGAAAACTTTGGCACGCTACCAGAAAATCTCTTGGCAAGGCTTTCCTAAAGCAGGCGAGAAATGTGCTGAGTAAGCTGCTGAAGATGAGTCTGGGAGTGCAGAGCATAATCTCTGCGGTGCTACGTGGTATTTCAAAAAGCCAACTTGAAGAAGGTCCAAGCGGAACCTGCTGTGGAACAAGTAAAAGAAAAAGCAAAGGAATTCACCAAGTAACTGGACACTCCTTGTACATATATTTCGTTTTACTTCTCTTCACCTGCGTATAAAGAGAGCCTAAATATCAAGCATGCTTCGTGCTTGCAAGTTTTCGGGACCCTACGTCTTTAAGCTATTATATAGTTAAGCTTCGTTTAACCACCAACCACTTTTTAATTAATGATTAAATCTGTGGATTTATAATTACAGAAGTATGAAATGTAGATTTTTAGGTATGCAGTTCGTTTGTTCTGGCAAAAAAATTCATTATCAATGTGCTTTATTTTGATGTCTCAATTTCAATTGCGAATTTGGTAAAGTTTACGTGTAAATCCAATTAATTTAGAGTATATAGAGTGTAATGTTTCAGCCGATATCATATAGCGCTTAACTGATGTTTAACTACGTGATGGTTACTTTGAATCCATTGTCGAGTCTTTTGTTCCCTCCGGTGTTGCAGTTTTTGATGCCTGCTTTGAATCATCAGTTGCAGAAGTAGTCTGTTGTGAAGATGATGGTGGTGATGTCTTTGCGGCATCCGGAGTAGATGGACTTGGGGTTGACGTTGTTGTCGTTGATGTTGTTGTAGTATTTGCACTACTTGGTGTTGCTTCAGTTTTGGTGCCCGATGTAGTTGTTTTTAGCTGCTCATCGCCCGGCGTCGAGTTAGTGGTAGATGTGGTTGCATCGCTGCTGCTGCTGCTACTGCTGCTAAGACTGTTTACGTTTTGCCTTGCGTCCGGCGTATTTGACTGTGTAGATGGTGTTGCCCGAGTCGCTTGTGTTGCGCTGCCGATTGTATCAACCGATGATGTGCCTGCTGCAGCTTTTGGAATCGACGACGGAGCCGGTGCCTCATACGGTTGATTGCCGCTGCTACCCTTACCGATATGATGTGACATCGTCACAGTCAGACCCAAACCATCCGGCTCCACATTCAACTCCTTGACCACACCATTTTCAACGACCATAGAGAAACGTTTGCTGCGTGTACCGCCCAGCGGTGGTATATCGATGCCCATGTTCAATGCACGCGTAAATGCGCCCGTTGGATCAGCAAGCATACGTACACGTCCGCGACACTGTTGCTCCTTGCCCCAGGCGGCCATCACAAAGGGATCATTCATTGAAACGCAGACAATCTCATCGATGGCATGTTTCTTTTTGAGCGCCTCCGCCTCATGCACGAAGCCGGGCAGATGAGCACGCGAACAGCCTGGCGTAAAGGCGCCGGGTACACCGAATATACATACCTTTTTATTGGCCACTAGGTTGGCGGTATTAATGCGATTCGAGGGCACTTCTTCATACAAATCGATCGAGGGTATTTTATCGCCAATCTTGATATGTGCCACAGCGCTGAGTGAGATCGAACGCTGTGCAACGGAGACTTGTCGTGCCAAGCACGCCGAATATACGGTGGCATTACGTTTCAGAGCTTTCATGGACATCGTGACGGTTGTGCGTTTTTATGATCTTCAAATGCAAGGCCGCCGTAACACTATCTTCCGAATTTATTTGGCGTCTTAATCGTCTAAATAGGTTTTGTGCGTGTGCGTTTGCGTGCGTGCGTGTGCTTGTGTGTGTGTGTGCGCGGTTTACGTTACTACTAAAGCTCGATTAGAATTTTGACCAATTTGCCGTATATAATTTTTTCTAATATAACGAAATATATGTGTGTGTGTGCGTCTTTTTGACTGCCGGAATCTATAATGTGTGGAAAACTGTCGAAAGTACGAATGAAAAATGAAAGATCTTATGGAAAAATGTGACAGCAAACAAAATGTGTAAATGTGAAAAATTGTTTTTTTCTTCATTTACAAAAAACAAAAGAAAAAACTAAAAATTTTCATATGGAATTCACTCGAGTGTTTCAACAACTTCATATTGTTGTCTCTTTCACAATCTATCTATCTTTCTCATTCGGTAGTTTGTATATTTGAGTTTTTCTTCGTCTAATTTGATAAATGAATTCACTTCCGAGAAGTGCATACAATATGTCTTTCCGCTGTTGGCCAACTTGCTAGCCACCTCAACTGTTTACGTACGAGAGCGGCTAACAAAAGTTAGTCGATAAGTTGCTGATATTTTTAAACCCTCTACCCTATGTATATAACAGGCAGAAGTTGGCGTGGTGGCAGACCCTATAAAATATATATGTACCATATATTTTTGATCAGCAACGAAAGGCGAGTCAATATAGAGGTGCCCATCTGTCCAAGAACAGATTTTGGAGGCTTTAAAAGATAGATACTTGAAGTTTGGATACTTATACTCTCCTTTTCCCACTTTAGATAACTAGAATTAAATGAACATGGCAGCCCTACGTAAAGAGATAGCCTCATACATATCTGCGCCCATTTTGAAGTTTAAGTTTTATTGTTTATTACGCTAGAAACGCTCAATTTGGTGTATCTAATATAAATCCTAATAAAATATGCCGCATAGGACCCCAGATCTGTTTAATTAAGCTAAATTTGGCGTATCTTACGTCAATTCTTACAAAATATTCCATATATTCCCAGATCGGCACACTAAAGAATATAGTGGATGTTTCATATAAGGAACTTGGAAAAAGGTATAGGGTATCTCGATGTCGAGCACACTCTTAGTTCTAAGGCTATTTATTTGAACCATAAATTTTTTTGGTAACTAGATATATGTGAGATATTTTATTAGGATTAACGTTAGATACGTCAAATTTGGCATTTAAACTAGGGACAGGTTTGTATGGGTGTTACCTCTAACAGTGGGGTTAACACATTCATTTTATTTTCTTTCCACTCTAATGAAGGTATGACGCATTAAGCAGAACTAATTGCTGACTGATTTATGATTTATAATTTCTGTTTACTATTTACTAATTACAAATAAATCAACGCCTACCATCAAAATTGACCCGGACTGGTTAAAAAAACAAAACAACATTTTCATGCATTTTAATACAAATCTTTATTATCACCTTCAAAATAGGCTCCCTTTGAGTCAATTGAAGTATGCCAAAGGTTAATCCAATTTTCCATACACTTGTTCCTTCAGCGAATTTTTTTTTTATGTCCTCAATTGACTCATGATGCGAGCATTCCCCGGAGCGGATATTTAAGTTTCGGAAATAGAAAAAAAGTCAGAGGGTGCCAAATCTGGTGAATACAGTGGTTGTGCGATGACTTTTGTTTCATTTCATGTTTTGCCGAAAACTCCGTCAAAATCAAAAAATTTGGAATAAAATTCAGGTCTTTTGGTACGAGTCTGGCTGCGCCGCGTTTCATACCCAAAACATCAACCAAATTGTGTTGAGTCGATCCATAAGATATGTTGAGTGTCTCCGCTATCTTTCTAATGCCAACACGATGATTTTCGAGTACAATTTCACCATCACTTTTTCGATGTTTTTGTCGTTATTCCATTGGAAACACAAAGTTTCAAGCAAACTCGTTGTGTTTCAAGTAGGCATTATTTGGAGGACGGAGACGTTTTCAGAAGTCGATATTAATGGTCAAAATCGATACTTTGGCAAACGGTCCAAGCAGCTGACAGTTCACATGACGACCCTCCACAAATACCGTTAGAAATAGCAAGTCTGATACGAACGCCGCGAAAAATGCGAATATGAAAAGCATATTTTGTAAATGCATCTTTTTCAATGCCAAACTTAGCGAACCTTTGTTAGTTCCCTCGCATGTAAGTACAGCGTACAGCGATGCCGTTGACCTTTACGCATTCATGTTGTCCAACCGTTTGTCCAGTACACATACAAATATGATGTATGTTGCTGAGAATTCTGACAGCATTCCGGGTACATTCCATTTCTCCATGGCCAGCAATTCAATTCAATTCAGTTCACTTCCAGTTTTTGTGTTGGTCTCACTTTCTGTGTTCATTTGTTCGCATTTAATTATTATTTTCTTATTGCATTTGTTTCTCCTGTCAACATTCATGATTCGACAAAAACTGATTGCAGATATGCGCCAGACTCTTTTATGTATATGGAGGTACCTACTTATTTAAAATTTTATCTTTTTTTGTTTGTTCGTATGTTTTTTTGTTGTTGTTGTTGTTGTTGTTTTGTTTTGGTTTGGTTTGAAATGTCAGCATAATTATGCTGTCATTGCTACTCGTCATTGGAATTTATGCATTGCGACGATCTATCGGACAAAACGTCGAGTGTGGGCGCACCGTGAAAGATGCTCTCACGCTGACGTGCTCAAAGTTTACAAAGGGTTCTCAAATATCACAAGATTCGCTAAAGATATTACTACTGAACACTACTATAATAGAACTGTGTGAGTCGTTGAATTTTGCAGTACCTAATGGTAGAACTCCAAAACAATCTAAATGGCAATTTCATGTTTATACGCGGTGGCGGAGTTAGTTCCAGACTTTGTCTTTCCAACGCATTCACGGTCATACTTTCGGTCGTTGTCCACCAATTAAGTTTATGTTCCCTAGGCAAATTCATTGTGCTAGAGCTCCGCGGAAATTTTAAGCACTGAAAAATATAGCTCCTATATATATATATATATATATATATATATATATATATATATATATATATATATATATATATATATATATATATAACACGTGGTTCATGTGTATTCAAAACTCATGGCCAACTCTACAATAATATGTCCAAAAAACCTACGAAGTAGAAGTATTTTCTTTCTCTGTTCCCAGATGGACAAAGTTGTCTACAACACTGTAGCTGAAAGTGTTCCATTCTCAAAACGGTTTCAAGAAACAATGACGGTTTGTCTTGTACTCGTTTACCGCTAGATCCTTGAGTTAGATCCTTGCTAACTCGCCATGTCCAACCGTTCTACATTTGGGTATCGGCGTAGAATGTATTCTATTAGGGGATTAAAAAAGTCGCACTCTAAAGCATCACACTCTTTGTATCAAAGCGCTCGGATAGGTTCTGTACTCGGGCGGGCACTTTTCTTGTCTTAACGAAAATGTTATTTCATAGTGATGGCTGTTTCATCAGCATAAGTTGCTATCTCAACATTATTACTGACAGTAAGGTGAGTCGGCCGTAAAAATTGTGTACAGGACCCAAAACGCTTCCCTGTGCTACTCCAGCATTAATGGTGTACATTTTGGAGAAGTTAAATTTGTTCTTACACATAGAATGTTCGATTACTGAGGTAAGATTTAAAAATTAAGAAATATGGTGCAGTTGGTAGCCATTTTTTAATTTTATATAGAACTCCTGAAAGCCAGGCTCTATCGAATAACTGTTTAACATATAAAAAGAAGCCTATGCAATTTTCCTTACATTCAAATGCATTTACGATTCTTTTTATAATCCGATGACGCTGCTTAATAGTGCCGTGGCCTCTTCTAAGCCCAAACTGGTGTTCGCGTATGATGTTAAGATCATCCAGCACAGGCAAAATTCTACTCAAAAAATATAAATTTCAAATACTTTAGAGAACATCACCAGCAAACTAATGGCACGATACGACGTCGTGCAGCCTTCTGGTTTACTTGGTTTTGGAATCATACATGTTTCAGCGTATTTCCATTGACTCGGGAAGTAGTCTAGTCTAAGCATGGCATTGAATATTTATGTAAGCAATTTGATACATTTTGAAGGCAAGTTTCTCTATAATCGTGAATCCATCAATTTTATCATATCCTGGCCATTTTTTGTGGTTATAAAAAGTTTTGCATCACAGAAGTTGTTTCTGCATCATATTCTGGAATCTGCAATTGCTGCGCAAACGCCTAACAACATCTAAAGTATGATTTTATTTTTATTTTTATTTTTATTTCAATTTGTTGAATAATCTTTCGCAGCTTGCAACCACAACTGATTCGATGAGTAATAACTTCACGTCTTCGATGTGACTAACAAATTTTTGCACTTCAAGTCATCTTCAAATAATTCGGAAAGTCGTATGCATTTCAGACAGTTTATCTTTGTAAAAGTCACTGAAAAGTTTCGTTATAGAATAGAAAATGTGTTAATAGTGTATTTTTTGAATATAAGTACATAAGTATATAAGTGAATTGCGAGAATCGCATTGCATTTCTTACTTCGCATTTTTATTTCGGCACGCCTCATTTTGGCTGTTAGATGCATTTGCACAAACTTAATATATGCACCCTCTCGCTGCAGGGTAAAAACTTTTCATACAAAAACTAAAAAAAAAGAAAAAGTGGTAATTCTTTTCAGTTTAGTATACGATAGATACATGCTGTCAAAAAAGTATCGGGAATTGATCAATAAAACAAAATAAATACGTATTTTACTACAATAAAAAGTTGTAGTTGAAAATGATTTTATTATTTTTCAAAATATTCTCCGTGAAGATTAATACACTTTAGCATGCGCGTGAATCAATTTTCGAAGCACTTCTTCCATTCCGTATGAGATTTCCGCTGAGAACCGCTTCTGCTGGCATAGAAAGTCGATGCCCACGTAATATTGGTTCGGGAACAAAAACAAGTCATTGGTTGCCAAATCAAGAATATAGTACGGCAGATGACCTATCAATTCGATGTTTTGAGTGATCCAAAACTCACTGGTGTGATGCGATGTGTAATGCAAAATGATTCTTCTTCGGCAGTTAGTGTTCCTTATTTCTTCGAAGACTTCGAAGACTTCGAAGACTTCGAAGACTTGTATACCATACAGAATTGATTGTTTTACGTTACTCTAATGCAACTGATGCCACATGACCATTTATGTCGAAGAACAGGCAACCATTTGCTTCGAAGTACTACTTTTGTTGGATTTGGCTCCGCTTGGAACACCCAAATAGTAGATTGTTGTTTTGTTTCTGGCTCATACTCATAGATCTATAGTTCGTCGCATGTGTAGATGTTATACACAGCGTTTGAAGCACAGTGGTCGTATTTTTTCAACAATTCCTTGCACTCGAGCACTTTTTTTACGCTTTTATCAGATTATGCGAGATCCAAAGCGAACAGATCTTCTTTGCGGCCAAATGATCATGCAAAATACTATTAATGCTTGTTATACTAATGCCCAAGGGCACCTCTATCGGACAATATGTCACATGACTATCTTGCTTTTATCAGTTTGCTCACAGCATCGATGTTCTCTGGCACAACAACCAATTTTATACGACCTTCACGGAATTCGTCGTGGAGACAGCATCGACGACGACTGAACCCGTTGTAACAGTTTTTTTTTTTTTACAGTGCTTAAGGATGTTGCTTAATCGCTGTAAGAGCATTTTAGTTTATCGAAGCACTTCTGCCTTGATACTCCACGTCAAAAATAATGAAAAATGATTCACGGTTTAGTTCCATTTTTTGCCGGAGATGATTTTTTCAAGCCACACTAAACAACACAAATATTGCTCGTACGTCAATACGTTGTGAGTACGTTTACACTGAAAAATGTCAAACTTTAGAATGGAAATGTTGGATGCACCTGGGAACAATTAGGTATTAGGTATTTATTCAAATTTATTGTATCGTCTTCAAAGTAGGTCCCAACTCGAAATAATATACTTATGGCATCGAAAAATCCAATCATCAAAATATCAGTTCTCGTCTCGAATTCTTTTTTATGTCTGCTAGCGACTGAAAACGGGTGTTTCGAAGTGGTAATATCAGTTTTGGAAAGAGAATAAAGTCGACATGGCGCCATATCAGGTGAATGCGGTGGTTGCTCGATGGTATATGTGAAATTTTTGGTTATAAATTCGTCCATGATGATAGCCATATGTCATGGTGGTGCGTTGTTGGTGTGTGGTGCAAAATCCATGAGTATTATTTTCACAAATCTGGCCTTTTTTCACGTCTTTTTGTTGTCTCAAACGCCGCCTAACGCTCAGATAATATTCTTTATTTATAATCTGGCCTGCATTCCGAGTGCACAACACCGCGATAATCAAAGAAAACAGTCAACATAACCTTGACTTTTGTACGACTTTGACATGGTTTTGTTCGGTTTCGGCGCAGCTTGAAGGCGGCATTCCGTAGCTTGTTGACTATGAATGTGGAGTCGGAAGTGATTGAGTTTTTGAAGAAAACTCGTAAAAAATTCAAATGAACTGACAAAAAAACTAACAGTGGTGCCAACTTATATCAAACACTATAAAGCGGTTTTTTAAATGATCAATTCCCAATACTTTTTTGCCAGAATGTACAACCACAACTTTAAACTCAATTCATTGTTAATATCTATATAGGTATGTAGTTGGATACGAGATCCATGAGTATGCATTTTGTATGCATTTATGTGTAACATTGGAAAAACGTCACTTTGTGGTTGTCATTGTGACACCTGTTGTCAGCTAAGCTGAAACGGTTGAGTTTGTTTTTCTCAGCGATTGTTTTTCCAAAGTACAACGCTCTGCTTTTCCGTACGACCTCAACAACTAAAACGCAAGTTGAATGAATTTTCCTCGCTGTCGTCGTCGTCGTAGTCAAATAATGTGTTGAGACACGCACCTGTGCGTGCATTAGAGTATCTGTGCACATAGAGATACAAAGATACAAATGTATAAAATGTCGGAGATACTATTTGTAGTTGGAAAAGTGGAAAATCTATTTAAAGTGTTTTCCACACAAACACGATAGTCTCTTATGGTTTTATTGTTGTTGTTGTTGTTGTTGTTGCTGCTACCTCACGTGGCGTTAATGACTGCCTGGCTGCCTATATGTCTGTCTGTCTGTCTGTCTGTCTGTCTGTCTGTCTGTCTGTCCGTCTGTCTACTATCTGTCTATGCATTTAATTTGGTTTTTGTTGTTGCCTCTACCCGCGCCTGGATTACTTTGCGCAATAATTATCGAATTAGTTTCATATCAAATCAAAACAGCAATCAAATTGAATATTTAATGTGCAGCATTTTCCGTATCTAGTATTTGTTTTGACATTTGTCAGTAGGTTTTATGCGTTAGAAAGTTGTAGATACTTTTGTTTCTTAAGCGTATACGTTTAGATATAGCGACCTAAGTAGACACGCAGACATAGACAAGTGTTAGAGTAGGCACACACATACTCTAATACAGAAACTTACATCTCTCACTGTTAGCTTTGAGTGCCAATAAAACTCTTGACTTGTCGTCGTACTGTTGGCAGTAGCCATTATCCTTTTCGATATGCTTTACACATGAAGCGAGCGTAAAAATAGAGTGTTAACAGTTTTGTGCGATAGTTTGTAACGCACTTAACTAGCATTTGGCTTACATTTTTAAATTATACAAAGCAATGTGATTCAGCCTGGACTGGTTCTTGCATTCAGCTTTGTATATCTATACTAGATAAGTATTGCATTTCATATGTATATTTTTTTTTTGTTTTTAATTGATTTCATTTTACGTCAATAAAGTTAGCAGACCAAGGTGCGAAAACCAAATATTTTGTGCTCGACTCTAAAGAGCAGCAACGGCTTGGTGTACTAGAAAAAAAATCTTACCTGCTATTTAGAGTCGGGCAGAAAATGTTAGCCATTTTAATATGTGCGATTTTGTTTCAATTTAAATACTGGTCTGCTAACTTTATTCTAAAGTTAGCAGAGCAAGCCGTTTTTTTTCTTTTATTTAGACTTACTTACTTACTTAGGTGCCACTACAACTGTCTATAGGTCAAGGCCGCACGTAGCAAAGCGCACCATTCGGTGTAGTTTCGTGCTCGCTGGCGCCTGGAGCTTCTTCATATTCATCATAGACCTGATCTTGCCTGATCTTAAGCTCGGGCGTCCTCTCTGACGCCATCCACCAATCAAGTTCAGGTTTCCGTCGTAAACCTTTAGTGCTGGAGTTTCGGGGTTCATACGGATGAGGTGACTAGCCCAGTGCGTTGATGTTAGGGTCCATGCTTCTGCGTCAGAAGATACAGCAGGACCGGGATTATCAGTGTCTTATAGATTTTATCTTCGTAGTTCGGGAGAGGGCTCTACTTCTAATTTGCTGGCTGAGCCCAAAATAGCAGCGATTAGCAAGCGTGATTCTTCGTCTAATCTCTCGGCTGACGTTGTTGTCGCTGGTAATTTCTGTTCCCAGATCGAAAAAGTTTTCTACAACATTAAAGTTGAAATTCTTCATACTCACAGACCGTCCAAGACGCGCTGATGGTCTGCAAGTGGACACCAAGTACTTCGTCTTGTCCTCGTTCACCGCTAGGCACATGAGACGTGACTGTTTCTCAATTTCCGAGAACGCCCTGCTAACTCTATGTCTATATTATCAGCATATGCGAGTAGCATGACTTCCTTATGGAAGATTTTGCCTTCTCTTGGTATCAAAGGGTTCGGAGAAGTTCTTTCCTACTCTGACGAATCTTTGCTGGGAAACCAAGTTCAGATAAGGCGTTGAAGAATTTCGTTCTTATCGGCGTGTCGAAAGCGGCCTTATAATCGATAAATAAGTGGTGTGTGTCTTTATTGTACTCATGGGTCTTTTCCAAGATTTGGCGTAAAGCGAAATCCCGTACTTTTTTGTTTATAGTTGGTGTCCGAGCTGAAATTGGTTTTACTTGACGATTATCATTTTCTAACCTTTATCTGCCTTCCGAAAATTGTTTATGCCACAGAAAGTCATTCGATCTACTCAAACAAGCATCAATCGGAATGTTTCTGAAGCATTTTTATCCATGGAGGTATTTCAACATCGACAAAAAGAGCTCTCTTACTACAGGAGAACTGTCATAGCTTTG
Organism: Leucophenga montana; assembly: GCA_035044765.1. Taxonomy (NCBI): domain Eukaryota; kingdom Metazoa; phylum Arthropoda; class Insecta; order Diptera; family Drosophilidae; genus Leucophenga; species Leucophenga montana. The sequence goes on along the minus strand of JAWNNQ010001096.1, from coordinate 570,474 downwards.
CTAATTCTCAACCGATTGAGGCGAAGTTCATATAACTGGAAAGAGAATGTCACTGCTTAGAAACACCAATCTGTACATATACGAGGGCTGCTATTTGTATTTCGTGAACTGGCAACACTAATGTCAAAAGCTAAAATCTGGCAACACCATAATAAAGTTTGACATTTTTTGGCATAAACGTACTCACAAAGTTTTGATGTACAATTGCTATTTGTTTTGTTTACAGTGAGTTAAGAAAAGCAATTTGGCCAAAAAATGGAAATTTCAAGAGAAGGTTTTCGTTGGATTATTTTTCACAACTTTCGACGTGGATTATCTCAACAAGAATGTGTCAATGAAATCAGTTCTTTGCATGGCGATAAAGCACCATCAAAAACCACAGTATATCGCTGGTACAGTGAATTGAATCGTGGTCGTAGTTCGGGCGCCGACGAATTCCGTGATGGTCGTCCAAAATCGGTTGTTGTGCCCAAAAAAATCGATGCAGTGCGTGAACTGATAATGCAAGATCGTCATGTGACATTTTGTGAGATAGAGGCATCCTTGCACATTAGTTCCACTTCAATACATTCAATTTTGCATGAACACTTAGCTGTAAAAAAAAAAAGAAGCAGAGCGAAGCAAATGATCGCTTGCTTCTTCGGCCGAATGGGTCATGTGGCCACTGTTCTGATTGAGCAACTTAGGACGGTCAATTCTGAGTGGTACACGACCATTTGTTTGCCGGAAGTCTTCGGAGAAATTCGTAAAACCAACCGCCAAAGACGAATCATTCTCCATCATGACAATGCGTGCTCTCACACATCTCGTCAAACAAGTGCATTTTTCAGCAGTCAAAACATCGTATTAATGACTCATCTTCCGTACAGTCCTGATTTGGCACGCAATGACTTCTTCTTGTTCCCGAGTATGAAAGGTAAACTGAGTGGTCAACGATTTATTAGCGCCGAAGAAGCAATTGAAGCGTTCAAAAACCATGTTTTGGAGGTGTCTCAAGAGGAATGTAAAAACTGCTATGACAAATGAATAGAGGGGGAATATTTTGAAAAACAATAAAGCCATTTTCATTTAAAAATGTTTTTTATTAATTGCTATTCCCGAAATATAAATAGTACCCCTCGTACCTGTAGATTGCACTACTATTTACTTTGAAATAGTTCGTGTCTTGAAACTTATTTGTCACACCGTATAGTGTACGTCTGTCCGTGCGACTACTCTCACCGTCTACATCACGAAGACTATAAAACTACTATGAAATGTTTTCTAAATACTAGCGTTTATTTATGAATTACACAATTTCAGAAAAAATAAACACTATAGGAAAGAAATCAGGTGTAATTCGAACATATTTTAAACTTTTCTCAGACAGTTTTCTTATTAATTATATATGAAACGCATTGGTAGGGTATCAAAGTTTCGTTAATATAAACATATTTTCCTTTGATTATATTGTATCGTATGTGGGTACATATAATATATTTATCCTTTGGCTCGACTTTGCCCGCTCCACTAGTTCGCTCGGTGTCTGTTACTGTTTGAATTTCATATTTATGAACACAAATATTATTTTAACTAATATGGCATAAATGGGAAAAAGTAACCGCAATATTTTCTATTTTATTGCTTTTTCGTATTATTATAGACGAGTGACACTCAATCTCGCCATTATTTTCCCGTCCCTCTGCTGCTGTTGAATGTTTTTGCTTATTATGCGACTAGGAGTAGTAGTTATTGTTGGATTTAATGCGTTTGTGTTAGTTTTATTGAGTGCGGATGTTTGTATAGCTCACTCTACATCACACGCTCCTCCGTCTCCTTCTGTCTTTCTATAAAACACTACAAAAAAAAAAAAAGGTTGGATCCTTAAAATATAGAACATACTACACAGCGGTTATTCTTTCGTATATGGTTGTTCGAAAAAAAAAAAATATATATATATATATATATATATATATATATATATATATATATATATATATATATATATATATATATATATATATATGTATATATGTATATAAAAAAAGGACTAAAGAGGGAGAATCAACTGCCCACCCGTTGTTTGGTTATTTGCTCTTATAGAACTTAACTTTTTTGTAATTTCCGTTTTTGTTTTTTATTATTTTTTTCATACAGTACATAGTAAAACATAATTTCAAGGGATTATTGTTATGTATGTCTATAAGTCGCCTCTAAGTGGGTGTATGTATCTGTATCTGTATCTGTATCTGTGTGTATCTATATCTATTTTTTGCGAATGTTTGTTTTATTTTTGCCCCTTGGGCTGCACTACACTTTAGTTTTCTGTCATAACGAGTTGCGTTTAATTTCTATTTATATAACATATCGTATATATGTACTTATATATTAGTATATAAACAAGTACAAACATATATTGTTTTTGTTACCCGCCTTCACATTTCTGAGCTTTGCTCAATTCCCATTAAGATTAAAAAAACTACCCGTTTGCAACCATTCATACATATGTACATATATAGAGTTATCTTTTTGAAGCAGTTTCCTTTTACGTTGCAAATAGTTTAAATATTCTAATTGTATTGATTACAAACCGTAAGCAATTGATTTATTTTGAAGTTTTGCTATACAGAACTTTTTAACAATAGCTGTTTGTGGTGGCGCCACATGCGGAGTTACATGCGTTGGAAAGGTACATCATTCACTGATATTTTGTAAACATTTTATGACAATCGGACCACTACGTGCGCTCGGTTATCACGCTAAAGGTAACAGTATCTTTTGGGCATATCGGTTGAAATATGAAACTTCCTCATAATCCTCCCTCAATGTCCTCATAGCGGTGTTCTTTCAATCGGCAAATGAAGTTTTCCAAATAGATAAAAGTCACACGGAGCCAAATCAGGCGAGTACGGTGAATGTTTGATGGTTAAAATGCCATTTTTGGTGAGAAAATCGGTGATAAGTGTCGACCGATGAGACGGCGCACTATCGCATTTTTGATCGTCAGTCAATTTGTGAGGAACAAACTGTGAACATACCTTCCATAGACCCAATTCCTTAGACAAAATTCGATAAATCGAATCTTTGGATATATTTAATTCCATTTCCATATAACGCAATGAAGATATCGGCTCATTTTTTTGTATGAATTCACGCACTTTTTCAATGTGCTTTTCGATCACCACTGATTTTGGTCGGCCCGACTTTTCATTGTCACAGTGGTCTTCACGACCTTCTTGAAAACGTTTACGTTTCACTCGTGAACATTGCTACGGAATAGATAATTATCACCATAAACTTGTTTCATCATTTGGAACGTTTCGGTGAATGTTTTACCAAGTTTAAAACAGAACTTAATATCGACCGATGCCCAAAAGTTACTGTCACTTTTAGCGCGCGTAGTGGTCCGATTTTTACAAGATGTCAGTGAAGCATGCACCTTTCCAACGCATGTACCTACCAATAGGAAGCGTCACCAGAAACAGCTATTTTTAAAAAGTCCTGTTTCTTGTGTGACAGACCCTGTTGGTGAGTTGTTATTAATCGATTTAAATATTTGTCCAGAGGACACTTCTTGAGCATTAAGCGAAAATATTGGGTTTTTCCGAAGGAGTACTTAAAAAAGGAGTACTAAATTTCAAGTACATAACGGGATCGATTTATAAATCAAGTCTCAGAATATTAAATAAAGGCCTGTTGTCGCATACAACATAAACTGAAACTGAAACTGAAACTGAATTCAGTACATTAGCAACTGAAACTGAAACTTAAACAGAATTTTAGAATTGTGTCGTCAGCAGCAACCGAAACTGAATTCAGTATATCAGCAACTGAAACTAAAAGAAGTACTTTTGACTTCTTTCTGTTACTGAATGACAGAAAATCAGCTGTTTTGCCATTCACTATTTGCAAAACTCGCATTAGCAACACGAGTTTTTCGAGTTGTTGTTTTTTGTTAGTTTCAGTTCAGTTTATGCGGCAACCCCCCACTGAAATCAGTTTCAGTTTCGTTTCAGTTTCTGTTGTATGCGACAACAGGCCTTAAGTCCTTTGTGACTTTAAGTAAGTAGAAATTTCTTCAATCAATCTCTGAGAGGAGAATATAACACCTGAGAGGAAAATACCATTTACTCACTCACCAATTTCAATCTCTTCGCACCGACACTTAATGCGAAAAGTAATGCGTTGTAATTCGACAACTCCTTATATCGGATGCCCGTTAGCCTAGGTAGTTAATACGATGGGACTTCTCAGCGCCTTTCGCATGTGTACTCAAATCAATCCAATTTTTTCTTAAATCAAGCTCAGTAGAGCTGGAAGATGGTTAAATATAAGAATTTCGGGTTTGAAAAAAGAACTTCTTAAACCATAAACCGTTAAAGAAAATACGTACTCAACATAATATTGATACTGCTATGGATCAATTCAGGTACGTAAATCCAGGATTTGTTTATTAGTGAAAGAGTGGGCTTTGGTATAAAAAGTGCTTAAATCATCGCTAGCCGATATTTGCTTAATTATAGAGTGCCGCACAAAAGAACAAGTATCTGGACGTGGGCTCGAAGCTCATGTATTTTGACGCGATAAATTGAAATTCGTCACAAGAATTGGATCTACATGTCTAACCTAACCTAACCTAACCTAAAAAAAATAACTGAAAATAGCTTCGAAGTGTCTAAATTAGAATCAAAATAATGCGTTTATTTGTGTCGTTTGATATTTTGTACCCTGATATTGTTGTTTCATCACTTTGATGTCATAATGGAACTGTTCTCATTGTTCTTCGTTGATTTCCCCCGCCTTTTTGGGGAAACCTATATAGTTGTGAATCGATGAAGTACAATTAAAAATTCATCGAGCGCTTAAAAATTTCGTTGTAGTCGGTATTTTTATTGTATGCTATCCTAGGAAATTCCTCCCTACTGCTTTGAAACATTCAGAAGCTTTCTTTTCAATGTCGGTCATTTGCATGATAAAATTCGTATCCTTAATTATTGTTCGAATCTGTGGTCCAAACAGTTGGAAATTGTTTCACCGGACTTGGGCGGCCCCTGCGAATTTTTCTTGTTCACAATTCTGAAAAGATCATGAAAGAACGTCGTTTTGATACGATTGAGCAGATAAAGCTCTCATCGCTCAAGTCATATGAGAAATGTTTACAGGATTGGAAAAAGTGCTGACAAAAGTGAGGGGGATTTTTTTGAAGATAACGAAATAGATATTGATGAATAAATAAATATTTTTCAAGAAAAATAAAATCACCTTTTTTTTTTTTTGAACACATCATTCTTAACTAAGCTTTTAACAAATGGCTTCATCAGACCAAGCTTGATGTGAAGAGGTAGAATGAGAATTTTCAGGGGTTTTGAGAAAGCTTCAAAGCTTTCGTTAACGACGTCGACGAATCGACAAGTTCAAAGGCTACTCACTCTTAGGCCAATGTTTTCTTCTGCAATGGTTGACTTGACTCCTTTTACTCCACAGGCATAAGAAGCATGACTCCATTGTGAAACCGGTTTGTTGTCCGAGTATCATACTTAGTTATAATATTGAGCTCACCACAGATTGGTAATTTCTGATTTGCGGTACTTCACTTCATCTAGAAGCATTTTCACATTGTTATATATTCCAGTGATAAATTGTTATAATTTTCGTTAATCTGCTACTTGACTTGAAATTTCGTATAAAACGTATAAAGGACTTGGTGTCACCGAAGTTCGCTTGCACTGCCTTAACATACTGGAGATCATGGACATCAATATTCAGTAGATGTAGCAGTGTATTTAGGAGTTGGGTCGAACAAGTATTCATATAATTAAATTTCAATTGCAAGGAGAGCTTAATGCCTAGAAGCTCTGACTTCGGAATGAAAGCTACATTGACTTTTTTTTAGAGTATATCGTAATATCTTCGAGTGTGCTTGACTATATCTTAGTCTTATAGCCTATATTAAGCCCTCCTTCCAGCAAATTGCCAGCTAGTTTCCGGTTTGTTCTTCTGTGATTGCATAATGGAATGAAATTCGTCGTGTCTGTCTCTGGCATTAGGAGACTCGTATTTCGTATTTCGTAAAAAGCCCATTTTGAGTAGAAATCGAGAATTCTTCTTTTGTTTGCATCACAACTGGTTGGAACAAATGGAAACAAATTTGAAAAACGCTTTGTATGCTCATAGTAACCGAACAAAACAAATACTTAAATACATACTACGTCTTACAGCACACTTGTGAATTTCTTAAGCAAACTTAAAGTAATACATTTTGCTATACTTCCGGCGAGGAGATTCCATTAATATCTTATAAGCACCTCTAAAATAAGGTGTTAAAAAGTAAAGCGCATACGACAGCAGATATTGCTTGCAAAATATAAGAGAAAAAAACAAACAAATTTCGAATACACGTGAATTAGTATAAAACAAAAGTGAACATTATCTGTAATCAGCTTGATAAGGCCGAGTAATTGAAAAATAAAAAAGGAAGCCTCGACTACATGGGGGAAATACATACATACTTACATAAAGGGTTTTTTAATAGCTATAACCGAATTTTGTTAGATAATTGCTCTGTCATTACAGTTGGCAACGCTGTTATTCTTTGATGTTTGTGCTCTCTTTTCGTTCCATTGATTCCGGAGAAACTTAACTTGAACTCATTATAACTTTTATATTTTAGTTTAATTTTTTTAAAATTAATATAAAAATGGTGCATTTTATTGACTCAAACATGAAAGATAAGGTCTTTTAAATTTGTGCTTCAAAAATTCGTGCTCTTTCCAAGACATTTTCCATGAACTTTCGTACAGATGTTGTGGCACGGATTTCATTATGAATATTGGTTTTCAGTTGGAGAATGATCGATGGCTTATTAATGTACACTCTTTTTTTTTTCAAATAAGCCCAAAGAAATCAGTCGGATGTGGTTAAATCCGGTGAGCGAGGCTGCCAATTGAAGTTGATTTTGCGCGAATTAATGCGCTCGTCGAAGTTGATCTGTAACAGAGCAATTGTGCCCCTTGCAGTATCCAATTGAAACCACAGATGTGAAAAGTATTGCACAGCTGATCACAATATGTTTTCCAACATCGTCGGATATTGGGCAATTCAAAACATAAAGTCCTTCACCTTCACCTTCACCGTCCAATCCGTCCAATCCGTCCAATCCGTCATCCTGTACTTTAAGCCGCATAAAAAGTTTCCAACATATTTCATACACAACTTTTTATATTCAGTTTTAAAGTTCAGACAAGCTTAATGGAAAACCCTATGTATATGTTGCAGATGCAATGTTGCAAGTTGCAGTTTGTTGTTGCACATTTATCTGGTTTTGGCTTTGCACTGCCTTTGCGGCACGCAACAAGCGTCAATTGCAACTGCAACAAACTAAACTAAACACTATGCAAAACACTTAAGGGCAAATGAGCGCATGTCTTCAGTCATGTACGTATGTATCTGTATCTGTATCTGTATCTGTATCTGTGTCTGTATCGTATTTATATGTAGTACTATAGTGTAGTAAGTATCTACCAGTATCTAGTAACTATAATTCCTCACCTGCCTTCATTTTAACAACGCTGCCGGGCAGCAGTTAGTATTCACTTAAGTCTCTTGTAGGTAGGTGTATCCATCAATTTCTTTGACATGCCTCATGCAATGCATGCGAGCTGAGTACGAGTATCTCAGACTATGCAGACTAGTTGAACCTTGCTGTTGTTGTTGTTGTTGTTTTTTATGCTTCTTGTTGGCTGCATAATAATTAACAACAACAAGAATAGCAATTCTTGTTCAATAAGAAATTGCGACATGTGATTTTGCAAAGAAATAAGTAGAATTCACATGTAATCTTAACCTACATCACGACAGATAGGCACGGCGAATTTTATGCTGAAAGTTTGTGAATTTGATTTTCGAAATAACGTTCAACAAAACTCTATGACATTTTTGTAATGACGTCTTTGTAAAAAGTGAAATGCTGCTCGGCTAGGCCAAGAGTCATCGACCGGAAAAAGTGGTAGACAGAAGTAGCAATGCTAGGTTAATAGGGCGTTTGGGGTAGAACAACCCATTGAAGTGTTTCCAAAGTTTGAGCTTCAATGCTCGACTCAATTGCATCAATTGTTGTTGGTAACGTTTCCCATTAATGATTTCGTTAGGCTGGAGTAACGCTTAGTAGACTCCAAGCTGATCGCAGCATTAGCTTTTTCGCATTAATATTTGGTTTGAGCATGCTTACCACACGATTTTCTGCGCCTTGGAATCGTCCCTCGTCACGATTCGATGCAAATCACTCTTCTGATTTTGTTTTTGGAGCAGTGGTTCCCAAGTGAAAAAAAAAAAAAAAACGGTGTTCGACGTCTCTTGGCTTGAGTTGAAACGGAAACTAATTTCCTTGTTTTTGCACCATATCCATGCCATTGAGACGGCTTGAAATCGCTTGTTGAGTCACTCCAAAAGTTTCACAGAGCTTCTCTTGACTTTGGCATGAATTTTGTTCCAATAACGCGTCCAACTCTGCAAAATTTATTGGCCTCACTTTGCGTTCTTTGTTACTAGTGTCAAAACCGACAGTTTTAAAACGCCGAAATCAGTACTCACATATTTTTGATTGATGTAGCATGCTGCTCCTCATATGCTTCACACAGTGGACGATGTCCATCAGCTGTGCTTTTTGCTTCAAATTAAAACAAGAAAGCAGCGCTTTCTGCAAATTGTGTTTTGTTGGCAAAAAGGTTGACATAGTTAGAACACTTCAGCGAAGTGAAGCGAAACGATGACGCTTTGGTCTCATGTCAACACTTTTGTAAATACCTCACAACTTATTTTTATTTGCATTTATTTTATTAAAAGCTTTTATTTTATTTACAATGCTTGTCTTTGTTTGTATTTTGTATGTTAAGTACTCCGAAACACGTGTCTGACTAGCAAAAATATAATTTTTGCAAGCAAAATGTTGCCTTTATTGTTTCTTATGCATTGTCAAAAAATCATTTATGCCTCTAAATAAGGTCGCTAAAAATATTAATTTAATATTTAAATTTTCACTCACAGCAAAGCTTTAAAGCAAATATTCGCTTCGAATCGTTGAAATGAGAAGCAAATTTGAAACAGCAGGCGTCAAACTAAATGACCGGAAACCTAATATTACCAAAACATGCTGGAAAGGGCATATAAAACATAAACAGATGAATAGAAATTAACTTCACGGAACAGCAAAAATATTTCACGCGTCAATTCAAACGCGAAAATTATTTCCAAAAACAAAAAATTATTTTCAAAAAAACAAGACACACACACACACACACACAGATACATACACAATAAATGGATAAAGAAAACACCACGATAAAATAACAAAATAAAATAATGAAATATTGTAATTTTTCACAAGTTGAAACATAATTTTTCACGTCTGTAGACCACCGTCGACATAACTATGGTAAATGTTGTCCGCCACCAAGTTGAAAGCCCGTCGAAATGCGTTCTATGTTGTCGGATGTGTGAGGGACGCATCTAGAGCTGAGTCGACAACGTTTCCGGCGGTTTCAAAAACAGAAAAAAACAAAAAAATTGTTTAAAAAATTTGCATAAACCGAAGAGCTAAAAGAAAGCGCCAAAGCCAAAGTTTGGGTCATTGGAAAAGGGGAACCTATTGAATGGTAAGAGGCTAAGCAAAAGGGCAACCGCGATGAAGAAGAAAAAGAATTATTAATTTGTTATTTTGTGTGAAACTGACATTTGCCATTGTGACGCGCGAGCGAGCCAACGAGCGACATTTGCCTTTTAATAACATGCTACACCGGGCGGCGACTCACTGCTGATGAATGGACTGGACAACAGCAGCAGCAGCAGCAGCAGCAGCAGCAGCAGCAGCGACCAAGTGAACAGACGGACAGACAAACGGACAGACGTTGACTTGAACCTGAATGGGCGTTGCATGATGAATGGTGAGGCATTATTTCGGTGCTCCGCAACAGAAGTCTTCCAAAGAAGCTAACGGCGGCAGACAACAACAGTGATGTTAGCGCAATGGAGGCAGCAGCAACTTCATTTTCGTTGCCTGCCCTTTACAGCTTTGCTTTTTATACCCTACACAATTTAGATTGTGAGTGGCGTTTAAATGTTTAAATGTTGTGCAGAAGATTGTCATTGCCACACAATGGGACTCTCACAATTAATAAACTTATATATATATATATATATATATATATATATATATATATATATATATATATATATATATATATATATATATATATATATATATATATATATATATATATATATATATATATATATATATATATATATATATATATATATATATATATATATATATATAAGTATTATGAATTGAATATCATAGAATATTGTAAGGTACGACACGGCACTCGACTTCACTCGATTTCGTTTCATTGGAGTCAAGTTTCGACTACTCTTTCGCCATATTTCAACCGATATATAATGGCATATTTGTGTTCAATATGGGCTTGGAGCTCATCTAGCTTCTTCAGCCTGTTGGCGTAGACTAATGATCTTAGGTATTCGCAAAGAAAAAAAAAGTCAATCTGCGTCAAATCGGAATTCTTTAATTGCCAAACCACTCAGCAGCCAAAATTTGAACTCAAGTTTTGCCATAATTTACAAATTTCCGCAATTGGGTAGAACGAATCGAGCGCTGTTAAATTTCTGGCCACCGTATACTCATTTTGATTCTAGTTTTTTAACAATTTGTAAACATTACTCCTAAGTGTACTGAGCTCTGACTAAATGGTAGACGACCCTGACAAACAGAATAGCATTGCCAGTTCGCAAAAAAATGTATAGAATGCAATCGGAGCGACAGCTAAAGTAAGAAAAAGACAGAAGAGCCAAGCACCAGACAAAATATTTGTGCCTGCACCATTGTGCAGTACTAAGTGAATCGCAAGTATGTTATGTTTGTTTTGCTCGTTTGCCTTATATTTTCATACGACTTACTCGTTTCTTGCACATCGAAACAATTTCACCACAACTCACAACTGGTTGAAACAATCCGTTTGCAATTTTATTTCGGTATCAAGTGAAATCAAGAATAGAGATGAGTGTTTTGCGCAGTTTATATTTTCAATATTTTAAATGGTTTTTGTAGTTTTATTTACACAATTCATTTTATGCTAGTTTCGATATTCAATATATTAATTATTAGAATTATTTTAATACGCGTATATTGCTATAATTCAAATAGAAGGCAAATACTCTCGAGTTTCATGAGTCTACGAGTATATACGCGCAGATTAGTAAAAAAAAAAAAAAATCTCAGAATAGTTTGTAACACGAACATAAGTTAGTTCCTCTCAATATACTTATGTCTCCATATGTAGGACTTGAAGTGAACATTTGGATTTGGGAATCTCCATCCTTCGAGAATTCGCTGAATGAATTCGAGTACGATTCAAGACTCGAATTCAACTTGTTGTTATTAATATTTATTGTTGTTCATGTGCTTTCAGCATCAAAAGAAGCATTCTTGAAGCATTCTTCTGATACACGAAACACAATCTTTTGGTTTTCTTGTAACACGCAGTTGTCCAGCCTACAGAAGCATTCTTTGGAAGTCTGATTTATGCTGTTAGAAATTATAAACTGTCTTTTAAAACTTTCTTGGCATTTTTCTTTCGAAAGTCATTGAAAATCATCTATTTATTTTTGGGCTACTTATAAAATGTGTTGAACATGAACTGCTTTCTTTCCGTATTCCAGACACATTCTACTAGAAAGACTACTTTTTTTTTTTTTTAATATGAATGTAAGCTGTGTGTAAAGCAGATTTTTGGGAAGTACTTTTAAAAAGTTCTTTCTGGAGTTGTACATAACCGATTCCAATTTCCATTGTAAATTGTTATAACATATGGCTGACTTTTAAACAATTATAGTTTTTATACTTATAATAGCTTAGATGTCTTTTGGTTTGTTTCTTGTCCATTGAATTGGAAATCAAATAAAATTCTTATTGAGAAGAATATGTCATTGAAAGTATTTTGTACTAAGTTTTTTTCAAGTAAAACTTCTTTAGGCGGCATTTGACTGGTAACTGAGAATTTTTTATAACGGAAATAACTTGTTCATGCGGAAATAAGGTGCAGTAGAAAAAAATTATGATCATGTGGTCATGAGTTAATGGTCATCAGACTTGATCCTAATATATTATCAATAAATGCTACTCTAAACTTAATATGACATATTTATTTTAAGTTTAACCTTTTTAGTAATACACCTGTAACAACAGTCAAAGAAGTTTTACTTCAACCGCGCGTAAAGGTTATACGCACTCGTTTTTATGTGGAACATATTTATTGATGTGAAACATCTTTACTTTTGCTGCAGGTATGGGGTACTTTCAGCGTCAGATTTAACTTAGTATGACCAACTCCTCATAATTTTGCAGGTTCTGACATGGATCTTCATCGAGTAATGTCTCTTTTCTTAAATACGAAAACTATTTAAGGCCAACTCTGGATATAGTTTCCTACAGAGCATGGTCGCCAAATGACACCTTACCTGATGAATGTGCAACATATCCCTTGTCTTTGTGTAATGTATAAATTACTTGGAGAACTCAACTGTAGCAAATTTTTTATTTTTTCTTGCCAACTCCGCTGCTGCATATCTGCCCCGAGAAAAGCTGTTGACGTGGTGAACTTCATAATGATTTATGATTTATTATTCAATGGATACATTATTCTAACATCGTTTTCCAATCGGTTCAGTAGTTTAAGTGTTAGGAGCCAAAATATATGAGAAATATCGAAATCTCGAGATATGGGCTAAAATGTGAAACTATCTCCGAAAAAAAAGAAGAAAAATTAAAAATTGAATATCTCGGAAACTAATCCATAAAAAATGTTCTGTGTAATATTCGAGTTTAGCGGACCATCTATGCAGATAAAAAAAATTGGAGTGTCTGTTTGTAATATTAAAAAAAAACCGCTTTTTACTAAATGCACGGATGGATGTATACACGGTACATATACCAAAATAATTTTTGCTGTCTGTCTGTCTGTTTGTTCCGGCTAATCTCTGAAACGGCTAGACCAGTTGTGATGGGACTTTCACTGGCAGATAGCTGATGTAATAAGGAGTAACTTAGGCTACTTTTCTTTTCGAAATTATATTTATTTTTATTGAAACTAATATAAATCTGAAATGTATATATATATAAATGGAAGTATGTATGTATGTGGAAGGTGGGGAGGACCACACAATTTCACATAAGCGCTGGCAAGCGAACTAGATGTTGTTCAACTCAACGCTAGATATCGCACCAGCTGGTCATGAGCTAAAGTGGTCAATGATCATGAGTTGGTGTTTTTAAAATTTTATTACTACTTTATTATATATTTAAAATTTATATTTATATTATATAAAAATGGAAGTATGTATGTATGTTCCCTATAGACTCCGAAACCGCTCAACCGATTTTGATCAAATTTTGTGGCATTATTCAAAATAGTCCCGTGGATGATCCTGTGAAGTTTCGTTAATAGAATTGGAGGTAGAGTAAAGGAGCATGTGGAAGGTGGTGAAGGTGGAAGGAGTGGCAGGGGAAAGAGGAGGACCGCGTACAACTTCGCGGGGACCATCTAGTAATACATAAAAATGAATATATATTTTAGCTGTAAGCCCGTGTTATCAATATAAGAGCGCATCGATAAACTAACTTCCACTTTTGTCGATGAAGTTTCAAACTTTGTCACTGTGAAACACTGGTATAACGATTTTAGTTTCGGTAGTCCTTCTCTCAAAGATGAATTTTGTGTAGGTTCTCCAAAGTTGTTGCTCCATATAAGCTCCATATAAGCTCCACATAAGCTAGGCATAGTAAATCCCAAAATGGAAAAAGTGATCATGTCGTAGGACGGTCAATTATAAATGGTACACAATTTTTTGTTTCTAAAAGTTTTCGAAGAATTGAGTAAAACTAATTTCCGAAGACGGATAATTCTCCATCACGACAGTGCAATGAGCACTCAAAACATCGAATTAATGGGTCGTACGCCTTACAGCTCTGATTTGGCATCCAATTACTTTTTTTTGTTCCCGCACAACAGAATTAATAGTTTTTGACGCCTGAAGAAACTGTTGAAGCCTGTAGACAGCTTGTTTTGGAGGAATTCACTTTTAAGTGAAAAAAAAAATGCTTCGAAAATTACTTCCAACGCATGCAAAAGTACATTGAGCTTCATTTAGAATATTTACAAAAACAATAAAAGCAGTTTCAATGATAAATTACTGTTTTTTCTTTCATTACTAGGCGCACCACATAAAAGGCAACCCGCGTAAATATATGTACATATGTAAATTATTAATCAGTATCAGTAGAGAAGTCGAATAACCATCTCCGTCTGTGTAAACGCCAAGATCCTGTAGACCATAAATGAAATCACGATGTAATAAATGTGCTAGATCTATCTGTGGATGTATCTTTTTTTTAGTAGTAGTAACATATCGTATTACTGTAACAATTATATAACTTCAATACAAATCTATATACCAAATACGATACGCAATACCCTTAGGCTGAGTACAGGGTATATAATAGTCGTGCACACTTTGATGTGCACCATTCTTTCTTGTTTTGTTTTCATTTGCTTAATTAATTCGAAGCGTAAAATTAACGGTGTTGTGCGATTTTAAACGCTTTAACAAAGTCTCCACTTGCCCCAATCCCAATCCCAACCGCAACCCCAGCTCCACCTGCAATTTACGCAAAGCCTGAGCTGAGTTGAACCCCTTGGGCCACTTTGGTGTTGCGCGCCTACACGAAATCTTTTAGTGGTTTGCGTTGTAATGACCTACGTTATGCTATGCTATAAATACCATATACGTAGATACATTTATTCATACTATATATATTTACTCTTTGTGGCACGCACTAGTACATGACCACAATGCAATAACAACAACCACAACAACAACAACAACAACAACTCTAAATAACAAAAGACACGCTATAAAAACCACACTAGGTAGAGCTCAGCTCATTTATTCAAAACGTCGCCGCCCCGAACTGAAAAATTGAAAATGAGCTGTGATAAATTGTTTCGCACGCATCAAGCAGCGCAGCCAGTCAATGCAACAATGTGTATAAGGATGAGAATGATGAGAGTAGGGGCAACGCAATGTTGCAATGTACAATAATGTAGAAGAGTTAATGGTGCAACATGTTTAAATCGTATAGCTGAATCGGAGAAGTCGGTGTCGGAGACGCAAACGCACACGCACAACCGGTATCTAGTAGATACATTTGTATCTATTTTATATATATATATATATATATATATATATATATATATATATATATATATATATATATATATATATATATATATATATATATAACGAGTTACAACACCTTGCCGCATGCCACACGCTTCTCGTTCTTTCTCATTTTAAACCACACACTTGTGTCGCGTATAACAATTAGAGCTACATATGTACTATGTAAGCACATCTTGCTTCTTCAAGAGAGTCTCTTGAATATATCTTAAAAAACTGCCTCAACTTCCTGCAAAACTCTTTGGCATTGGTGGTATGCAACCTGGCGCCTAGAGTAAAGCACCAAGCACACATGAAAGGAAAACGATTCTCACTTCTATTGAAGCATGCCATTTCGGAAGAAATTCCAATACCAACACAGCAAGAAATTCGTAATGCTTTTCTTTATGGCTCAACTCGATCCAGCATAAATGTTCAGTGCATGCATATGCAACAAATACACCATCTCTTCGAAGATTCCAAAGATGACATTTTTGGGTAGAGTACGAGCCTAAAGAAGGAGCCCCAAAATCTTCGAACGACGAAATGTTTGCTCGCTGTTTTCCATAAGAGACCGCTGCCATTAGAGAAAGATATACTCCGGATATGGCGCCCTGTGCTTTCTGCTTAATTTCTAAAATAAAATAAAATAAAAAAAAAATAAGGAGAAAAGTTTTCAGTAGCTATGCGGAGTTAATTGATGCAGTTAATTGCAGATGCATAAAAAATAAAGATTTAAAGAATTGACGGTTTTGACGGGTGGATCTACAGAAATCTAAAGTAATTTATTGACATTAATGGTGATTATAGCTACTCTAGATAAATAATAATGAAGATTAAAAATGAAATACTAAAAATATTGTTGTCTATTTTTTCCTAAGCCACTAACGGGACTTTTGTTAGTCCTGCCGTATATTGTAATTATAAATATACACACCCTGTAGCATAATATCCTTTTTTGAAAAAGTCTTTCAAGCTGTAGGGATCATAGAATGGCAGGAGTAATATCAATCGACAGAAGTGGTTGTAAAGTATCATTTCCTTTCATAGTGGAGCTACTGTCGAGTATGTTGATAGTAACGGTCTTGGTGTCCCTGTTGAACCGACTTTGGTAAGATCTGCTTAGTTTATTTCCTGGTGAACGCAGGTTATCCCGAGTTCTACGTGGATCATATTGTTGGTGTGGAACAGATAAGCGTTGGAAATACTCCTGTGGGTTTTGTTTTGAAACTTTTGAATAATAGAGTAGTTGCTACTGCGGGCAGTGCCTCAGATCGGTATTCCGTAGGTCCTTATAGTCTTTTTAATTGCTTTGTTGTAGTCTAGAAGCTTGCGCCTCAACCTGAGAGTTGATCTTCGACCAATCAGCCACAAATGTTTTTTTAGCTTTACATTGAGCTGCGTCATTTAGGTGAGCTGGTAAGAAAGCAATGTTAACATTTTAATAAGAACAAGATCCAGATGCTTGGCTGTAACGCTGCTTGGAATGGTGGCTTCGTCGAGTTGAACTTGGGAACAGTCACCTCTTCTAAGCGGGAAAGTCGTTTGAGTGGACTTCTCGAGGTTCAGCACAATGTTCCACCTCTTGAGCCAACTATTGGTAATATCGAGCTGCCTTTTAAGAAAGGCTGAAGCCTCCTGTGAGGAGACGTCGGATGCCAGAAATGCCATGTCGTTTACATACGTAGCGGCCAGCAACTTGCCTTCCACGATGATCGGCATGTCGGCTGTATAGAGCGTATAAAGGACGGCCCCCAGTACTCTTACCTGTGGAAGTTCGGCTCTGACTTCCTTAATTTTGGTTCTTTCTTTCCCACACCTAACAAAGAAGTTCCTGCGCTCAATGTACGTAAAATGTGAATGCCGCGGATAACGGAACTTTACCATAAAATCACACTAAGAGCGTTCGAAAGTTTCACTGGTTTTCTTACTTTCAGATTATAGTACTTCATGACATTTGCTATACTGAAAGCGAATCTAGATATCGAGCTCAAAGCGGTAGTATGTTTGTGGCATCGGTGGAGAAATTAACTTCTAACAAAGATCAAATATTAAGTTCTGTTTCAAAATTGGTAATTTTTCTATCAACTACTTTTCTTTTTACTTTTACCTTTTTGAAAAAAAAAAAAAAATGAATTTGCGATGAAAGAAAAGTGTTTTTGCCGAACGTAGAAGCCATCCAAAGGCTGGTACCGACAACGTATCTATTCAGTTGCATGAACTTCACTTTCAGTGTACCAAATGTCATGAAGTTTAGCCTGAAAGTAACGAAAACCATAAAACTTTCGTACTTAGTTATTTCCATGTTTACTTACACAAATGCGACTATATGAAGTAGAACCTTCAAGCGAATATGCGTAGAAGTGTGTATTAAAAATTAAACTGACGATCAATACTGGAAACAACAGCAACAACATAAAACTGAATGCTACCAAAATGGACACCAACACTTCATTCTGTTGTGTGGGAAGTATGCATGAAGGATCCAGTAAATTGACAACAGCCCTAATGCCAATTAGAGTAAAAAATCAATCAAAATAGTCCGAGTCAACCCTGAAAATAATATTAATCGTTTTAGAGTGTCATAATTTTTCTAGGATTAAGAGCAGCAATTTGCTTTGTTAGCAGCAAAACTATGTTTTGAGAACTTCCGGCACTGCGTACCGGTTTCGGGTTTTCTCCTTATTTTTCATTATTTTACTTTTTTTTTGTTTTTCGTTTTGTTAATACCCTGGAGTTTGTGTTTTTGCTGTTGCTGCTGTCGCAACGTGAGCGCAATCAGTCAACAAATTACGCATGACATTCGAATGTAATGACATGGAATGGCACAGGAAGAATCCTTAAGGAAATACAACATTAATTTAACCCTATCCCAAAGAATTTTCACAAAACTAAGCCCATTAGAAACTAAGCTCATGCAACTACTACTCGGAATACGCTGAAACGGTTGTGTACGTGTATATATAAATGAAGCGGATTTGGGCGCTTTTGGCAGCGGGTCGCATACAAGGACAACCATCATCTGGTTACAGAGAACCGGAGAGGGAGAGAGAGAGAGAGAGAGAGAGAGAGAGAGTTGACCATGCATATGAAGATTAATTGCGTAAATATGTAATTTTTGTCGCTTAATCCTTTGCAAACACAACAACGCCCACATAAAATAGACTTAAATAATACAATAAATAGTAGTGGATGGGCACAAGTTTGAGAGACAAATTAATTAATAATAATTTTTATTGTTAGCATATTCATACTACAAACATTTCCACAAACGAACATTTATGCGTGTCGGGGATTAAATGTACACTTTGAAAAATTATCTAGACAGCTTAGCCAACGCAGCACATTGTATACGAAGCAGTGTTGCATTTACTTGGCGTGTGCAACCCTCGCAGTTGCAGACAATCAATTCGACCGTCAGCTGCATATGAGAAAATGATTCTATAGTTTGTATTATTTAATCATTTAAAATTGCCACCAAAATGTTACAATGCAACGAAGTTGAACTTCTTTATTATAGTTACATGTATGTACTACCTGTTTTATACGAGGGTTGTATGATAAGTTAATGTATTTAGTGTAATAAATAACTTTAGTAAACTCTTAAGTAAATTTGAAAAAGAATCACGGAAGCATATAAGCTTACTAGTTTTCTAAAGAATAATGAACCGAAATGTGTCTTTGGTTTTACCACCTGGAACACTATTTTCAAATGCAGTGAAAATTATTGAAAAGAGCTCTTAAGGGAACAACACTTTTTGAGTTTTATGTGTAATGGTGGAAAGATGATGTTTTCTTTATTCACCGCAGCCTTATATGCAAAGTGGTCCAAGTCCACAATGGTGTTTTCTCTTTCGGGCCAGATCTTTCTCGTGTAATGGTGTGTGCGAACGCGGCTGTCCCAGAGACATAAAAAACAGAAATATTTCGTAAATGCACCTTGTATTTCTCGTAGCATGCCCACCACTTTTAAATCGGAACAAACTTTCCAGTAGTGCTCTTCATCCTACTGATATTATAATCGCGAAAGTTTGTATGGATGTGGGGATGTTTGTTACTCTTTCAGGCAAAAACTACTGAATGGGTTTTAATGAAACGTTTCAATAATATAGCTCATATATCAGAATAACACACAGGCTATAATTAATGAAGATTAAATTAACGCATTTATTTAATTTATTTAAACAAACAAACATTTTAACCACGTCTACTTACATTCGTACGTCATAAAGTTCTAAAAAACAGAAGTAGGCGTGACAGACCATAAATTATTTATAAATTGTTGAACAACATCAAAAGTTAAGTCGATATTTATCCATCTGCCCCTCCGTCCTACGTATGTTTGAACAAGGGATCTCGAAGTCTTTAAAAGATGCATTAACAACCACACGTGCGTGCACTATTTCAGCTCAATGCGATCGGTGGAAGTGCGTCAAAATTGAGTGCCAAACTTTCAAAATAACGTATAAACTAACAGACCGAGCGGTGACACAGATGTCATTGTCGCATTCAAATCTTCAAACTTTATTCATAAATACTAGTTTTATTAATGAAATTTAATTGATTTTGGGACTGAAGCATTCTACATCACTCCCAATAAAATTGTAACTTATTATTAGGCAAATTTGTAACTACAGTCATTCCTAAGTTTCATGTAGCCCTCGTATTGTCACTTTATTTATTTATCGTAATTTTTTAGCATAAACATTTATATATGTAGCTATATCTTATCGTGGCCCATAACCTTTGACGACGCGCTATTTTAATGATCCGCATTAGTGAAGAAACATAGGTACTTAAGCAGTCACAACAGCACAAATAATAAAAGTAAATACACATTTTTTACATGTCGCGATAGAAATCTTTGAGAGCAGTTATTGATAGTTTCGAATTAAGGTCAACTATTAATTTAAGACAAACAGCAACAGAAGATCGCTTGCCGCTTGAATCAAACAATCAAAACCAATTCGAGTATGTACTAAGATACTCGAATGCGATAAGCATCTCAACGGTTTTCGGACAACAGTAGCCAACCGATGGCGTCGTATGGAGAATCATCATTTGAAGATGCTCTTCAAACGTTGCTCTTCTGAAACAGCTTAGTAGCTGAGGTTAAATTAATCTTTATTAATTGCTTTTCTTTTAATTTTTTCTGTTTTCTGATTTTTTTCTGATTTTTTTGATTTTTTTTTTTGAAGAAAATGAATTTTGGTTTTTGATCGCGTCTGGCGCAGATCAATCGCACCAGATTTCAACTAACTTCAGTTTTGTTAGGTTCAGCTCAGCTCAGCTCAGCTCAGCTCAGGGCGATTCGACTCGTTCAATGTTTAGATTTGTTTTGGTTTTTTTCTTCTGACTTGGTTTTTGACTACTGTTGATTTTGTTTAACTGGTTCTTTCATTAATGATGCGCAGCTCGTAAAGTTTATTTATGCCTTCTACGATTTATTTTTATGATTTTTTCTTAATTTTATTTTAATGCTAATGTTATTTTGTCAATACATAAGCGCAACAAAATGTGTATTGTGAGATATTGTATCTACCTCTAGGTAATTACATAACTACATAGAGTGGCAGTTAGCTTTAAATAGGGAACTATTAAGATGGGTTGGTGTAAGTTACTTTGTAGCTTAGAGTGAAAATGTCTCGCATTTCAGTGTGTTTTTGTGAACAAATTTCTAATTATGTTTCTAAATGCTTTTAAACACTTTTGGAACAATGTAATCTAGTTGCGCAGTTTTCAAAGGACGATGTATAATCACCATATGTTTGAATGAGCCGGACATGTCCCCGAATTCTGATGATTTTCCCGGCTTCCGGCTTCTCGAAATCGGAATAAATGTCCCAGAATTAATACAGACGAATGACGTATGATAATTTTAATAATTGTTACTTTTGGGGAGAAAATAATGGAAAACAAGAAAAAACGTTAACTTCGGTTGAACCGAAGCTCTATAACCATTCACACTTTAAATAGTATTGTAATACATAAAAGTGGGGGTTTAAATAGGGGCTATCCCAAAAAAGTGGGTGGTACACGCCCACTAGTAGATGTGTATGAAGCGATGTAGTAGATGTGTAAGATGCCGCCATATCGAATTTCAAGTTGATATTGACGTTTTCCATACATTATGCGTAAAAGTGAGCTGTGGGTTTATATGGGAGTACCTCAAAATAAGGGCGGGACACGCCCATTTGTATATGTATATGATGCGGTTGTCCATTAAAATCCACAAAATCAAATTTCAAGCTAATATTGATCTAAATGAAGGATTTTTTTTCATAAAAAACACAAAATAGCACGGTGGGTTTGTATGGGGGCGGGCCACGCCCAATTGTCTATGTATGTTAAGCGGCTGTCTCTTAAAAGGCACCATATCGCATTTCAATCTAATATTGACTTTAATAAAAAAGTTTTTCTTACAAAAAGCCAAAAGTGGACCATAGTTTTGTATGGGAGCTACCTTAAATGGTGGGCGGGCCACGCCCGTTAGTCTATGTATGTTAAGCTGCTGACCATAAAAAGGCACCACATTGCATTTCAACCTAATATTGACTTAAATAAAGAAGTTTTCATAGAAAAAGTCAAAAGTGGGCTGTAGGCTTGTATGGGAGCTAGCCCAAATAATGGGCGGGTCCCACCCATTAATGTATATGTCAAGAATTCGTCTACTTTAAGTTACAATAAAAATGTTTTTCATGTATCAAAAGTCAAAAGTGGGCGGTGAGTTTATATGGGGGCTACCCCAAAAAGTGGACGTGGCGGGTCAATCTTGACACTATATTGCACTGCAATAATAACATAAATATTGGTCCCCAAAAAATGCGCAACAACATACAGACGGACAGACGGACAGACAGACGAACATGGCTAGATCGATTCGTCTCGTCGAGCTGATCAAGTATATATATATTTTATGGGGTCTACGATGGCTACTTTAATGCGTTTCAAATATTCAGACAAACTGATAATACCATCTCACACTATGTGTGAATGGTATAAAAAAACCCCTTGATATCTTAAAGAGATTAACTTACAGCTAGGTGGCTAAGCCAGATCATTTATATGGGGATAGTTTGATTCGTGGAAGAAAAATTTTGCGATATCGCGATACCCTAGTAGCTACCATTTCAATGTTGGCTCGACAATGAAGGTCAACCGTAGAGTGATGTCAGGGGAGATTGTGGATCAGTTTCAAAATTTTGTTTTGACTGATTTGCAGCTGGTTTATGTGACATTTGGCTATATCTGTCCATACTGGTGCGACGTAAAACGTTACCGAGTTTCTGTTTATAAAAGGGTAAAGAGAGCGAACCACAGCTTTTAGTTTTTTGTTTGTGTCGCTTATATGGTCCTTAAATGTAAGTCTCTTATCCAGAGTGATGCCCAAGTATTTGACATTCGGTTCCCACTTTATATTTACAGTCCCTAATCTGATATCGGCTGTGGGGATACCGGTTTTTGGGTAAAAAATGTGCCTTTCTTTATGGGTTTGCCGAAATTTTCCACAATCGTATGCTACCTGAAGGGTATTTGTTATTTCTGCAGAAAGAGACCCGGAGCAAAGGATAGCTATGTCATCCGCCAAGATCGACGTGGTGCAGTGGGATAATGCTGGGAAGTCAGCTGTATATAATATTATACAGTATATGCGAAAGGAGCCTTGCGGGAAACCTGCAGGGATTATTACTGTTGTTGACGAAGCATTTCCTGAGTGGAGGACAAAGGATCGGTTTTCTAGGAATCTTTGAATTATCTTAATGACCGCTTTGGGAAAGTCAAAGCACAACATTTTCTGAACTAAGCCTTCGTGCCACACAGAGTCAAAGGCGGCTTTAATGTCTAACAGTACCATGTTAATTTTTTTAATTCTATTTAATTAGCGGCTGCACTGAGTTGTGTTTTCTGCGAAAACCAAACTGTTGACATGGAAGGATACTGTAAGTTTCAATGTGCTTAATTACTTTTTCCAAGATTTTGCTGACTGACGACAGCAGACTGTTGGGCCTGTATGAGCAGAGCAACTGAGCAGGCTTGTTATGTTTCGCAATGGGGCAACCTTTGCAGATTTCCAAGCTGGGGGGAAAATAGTAGAGCTCTAAGCATTTATTGACCACGCAAGTAAGAAACCTTACTCCTTTCGGAGGGAGTGCTTTTAGACAAATTGCTATAACCGAAGAAGTATGGACATATCATGTTATATCACTTTGCTTGAGAAGAGCGTCTTCACTGACAGCGATTGGAAGACAAGGAACGAGTTGCGCAGCTCAAAAATTGGAGTCATTGCTCGATGAAGATTTGCGTCAAACGCTTCATGAATTAGTTGAATCATACGGAGTTGACTTGTCAACAGTTAGCAAACGTCTCAAAGACGCTTGAACGACAGAAAACGAAGGAATTTTTGCATGGAATTGCGATTGGCGATTAAAAGTGCAACCGATACGACAATACCAATTGCAAAATGTCATTGCTTAAGTTCGGCTAACCATCAACAACAATGGCGTAGTAAAATATTCTTGGATTCAAGCTTATGCTCTGTATTTAGTGTGTACAGCGCGAGCTGCTCAAATCGAATGAAGCGATTTGTGGGGAGCGGTACCGAACTCAACTGATGCATTTAAACTGCACTTTAAAGAAAAAAATAATGACCGGAATATGACGTTAGACACGAGAAAATCATTTTCCTTCACGACAATACTTGTTCGCTATCCGCAAATCCTGTCTAATCACACACTGCAAAACACTATCCTTTCTATTATACAGAAATCGCTTCATCTGATTAACAACTGTTTCGACCGATGACCCATGGCCTAACTGAGGTATGCTTCACTCACTAATGAAGATTGCCAAAAAATGTGTGAATTCTTGCATTTCTTCTAAAGACGAGTCGTGCTTTCTACGTATGCTGGTAGAATTATGTGGAAAAGTAGTGGCTATGAGCAATGAACAATACTTGCAATGATGAATCATTTTTTTAACATTGTTCCACATTATAGCCAAACATTCAATATGAAAACAAACATTTGAAAAAACATTGTAGCGCCATGAGAAGCTTCTCCATTTTTTTTTTTTTTAAAATCGTTTGAAAAGATGCTACTTAGTAGTTTATTTAAATAAGTTGGTAATCTTAAATTGAAATCGTTGTTTTAAATGCTGAGTTTGATGGAATTGAAGACCGATGCAAGCACGCAATGAACTCAATGTGTGCAATGTCTTGCACTGACCTTCATTTCAACTCGTAAAGCTTAAAGCGCACTAGTCATATTTAAACAGCTGCTACCGTAACGGTTGCCAAATAAATACAAACTGTAACTAACTGTACAATACAGCTGCTGTGTATAAGTCTATACGTCTATCTGTCAACTTTAAAACTGCCCGATTTCAAAAAAGTAGAGAAAATATTATTAAATGTGCAAATGTTGTATGTAACGAAACTAAACTTTGACTAATGCGTCCGTCACGATTTGAACACGATTCGAACGGACCGACATTTTGGGGCTGTGGCCGCCAAATATAGTAGAAAGATACTCACTCGTATATATTGTAAGAAGAGAACGGTAGGAGGCTGGCTATATACTCGTATTTGCTATGGTCATGCCGCCAATTGTTGCTGCCATGCCATTGCTGTTCGGACGAACTTCTTGAACTGTGCATACATTACAATTCAACGGATAACAAGTTGAAACAATTTGGAACGTTCGCTTGTTTATTCGTATACGTATTTGTTTGTCTGCTGGTTTGTTCGTTTATTTGTTTGTTTGTTTCGAGACAAGTGCAACATGTTCATACTTTGCACCTTCACGTACGCCAAATTTACAAGTATGTCCGTCCGTCTGAAAATAAAAATAAAAAAACGAAAAAAAACTACAACTACCACAACAACTGGTTCAACCATTCAAATAACAAACTAAACCAAACCAAACCAAAACCAAACCAAACCAAATGAAACGAAACGAAATGTAATGATTCCAAACTGCACCGCACTCTGTAATGAGGCGAAACGAATTCAAATAGATACTTTGTAATAATCGTTGAAGCCGTTGAAGCTGCCCGCCCATTTCATTCCGTTATCGAATTGCTGCAAATGTGTTAAACGCTTAACGGGAACGCCGCCGACGCTACCACTTTGGAGCCCACGACTGCCCACTTAGGTAAGAGCTTCGAAGATACAAATGTATCTGTGTTACGTTGCAGTTCGAAATGAAAAATCAAAAGAAGAAAAAAAAAAAACAAAAAAACCTAAATACGAGTACGAACGAAAGAAAATTGTTTGGGAAAATCATTAAGCTAGCGTTAATTTGTTGTGTGAGTTATTGGTAGCTAAAAAGGGGACAGAAATGGTGTAATAAAAATTGAAGGGTGGTCAATGAAGTTTTGAAGAATTTATAGTCACATATACTAACTATTGTCATATTTACTGTTAAGAAATATATTTCAAATGAACGCGTATTATTCAATATTTTAATAAAAAATGAGCAGGAAACTTGTGTTTGACTAGTATCACTTAGTATCTTAGTGTTTGACTTAGTATTAATTGTTTTATGTCGGTTATATGCTCCAGTTGTCCGATCTTTGGTACGAGGGCTGCTATTTATATTTCGGGAACTGGCAACACTAATGTCAAAAGCTAAACTCTGGCAACACCATAATAAAGTTTGACATTTTTTAGCATAAACGTACTCACAAAGTTTTGATGTACAATTGCCGTTTGTTTTGTTTACAGTGAGTTAAGAACAGGAATTTGGCCAAAAAATGGAAATTTCAAGAGAAGGTTTTCGTTGGTTTTTCATTGGATTTTCACAACTTTCGACGTGGATTATCTCAACAAATCAGCAAATGATCGCCTGTTTCTTCAGCCGATTGGTCATTTGGCCACTGTTCTGCTTGAGCAACGTAGAACGGTCAATTCTGAGTGGTACACGACCATTTGTTCGCCGGAAGTCTTCGGAGAAATTCGTAAAACCAACCGCCAAAGACGAATCATTCTTCATCATGACAATGCGAGCTCTCACACATCTAGTCAAAAAAGTGCATTTGTGAGCAGTCAAAACATCGAATTAATGACTCATCCTCCGTACAGTCCTGATTTGGCACCCAATGACTTCTTCCTGTTCCCGAGTATAAAAGGTAAACTGCGTGGTCAACGATTTATGAGCGCCGAAGAAGCAGTTGAGGAGGAAAGCCTACTTGCAACTCTCAAAACTTTTGATTAGTATTAATATTTTAGCACAATCTTTGCAACGTCTTAAAGTAAGCATCGGAGACACCATAAAGTATGTATGTATATATGTATATGTAGAGCCAAGTCCGTCTGTCTGTCAGTTTTCAGTGCCGTTTTTCCTTCAGTATTTTAATTATTGGTTTGAAACCAGAAGCAGTACAAAATGACCGCGATTTAACAAATGAAAGCTATAACTCACATACAAAAACATTTTGCATTTGTTTTGTTGTATCGAACATGTTTGAGCTAAAGCAATTATTTTGAAAATGTTAATTTTGTTTTTTTTTTTTAAACTGGTCAACTACTGCTGGGTGTGCCAAAAAGAGTGCACGATTAAAGTTTGGAGTCATTTTTTCTCTGTATAAGTGGCAACTCAGAAATTTGATGGCTGGCAACTACGATTTTGCCGATTATTAAAAATGGAGCGCTGCACAATTGGACAACGTGTTATCACTATGAAAACTCTATTTTTGAAAACAGATCATCTTCACATATGAGTCGCATTTTTATCTGTATGAGTTTGTCAGCTAACAATAATATCGAATTTGGGGCTTAGAAAATCCGCACGTGATCCATGAGAAAAAAAAATGCATACACAACGTGATTGGGCCTTACTTCTTTGATAATGAGGCCGGAAATGCACTGTGAATGGTATTCGTTACACGTACATGCTACATGAGTACTTGTATCCTCAAAAGGACGGTATGGATCTAGACGAGATGCGGATAATGAGAGCGACTCAACGTTTAATTATTAATAGCACAGATCAACATGGTTTTGCTATTGGAAAGCTAAGGGTCATTTCCGAAGTAATTTGCTGCGTAGAATCCGAATCTATTACATTAGGATTTTGAGATATTTGAGGTTATGTATCCGAAAAATGGCGTTTTTTCCTACTTTTGAGGTTCTGTGCGGGGTGCAAAAACTGTTTGTGGTCTGTCTCTCCAGTAACATCATTTAGTACCACTGTTACCCTTTACTCTTACTCTTATATATCACTTCGACGTCATTAGCATTATCTCAAAATCCTGATCTCAAAATCCTGAGAAAAAGACGAACAAGACAAGTAATGTTGAATAGTAATTGCATCGAAATACTCATCTGCTTGTTTTGTTCGTTTCATTCAGTTCGCTCGTTTCTTGCAACAAACCAAATTCACCACAACTTACAACTCGTTGGAACTATTTCATTCATTTGTAACATTTTTAAAGAACCAAAATCAAAAGCAGAATAGAAATGTTTACATACATTTGCCAAACGAATGTGTACTAGTTTTTACCACGTCAAGATGCTTTTATGTCATAATACAATTGGAACATCATTAAGAAATTTCGCTATCTTACCTATTTTAATATACCGCATACACCGTTGCAAATGTGCAGGGTATTGCTACTATATTGTTGGGCACAATATAGCACTCTTTCTTGTTGAATTTGTTTTAATTTTTGTGTACGTGTAGCTTTCTTTTTCTGCATTCATTGCGTGTATTGCATTTTTTCAACGCCTGCAGTTTCCCTTTTTTTTTCGCCCTCGCATCGCTCTCGCCCTCTGAGGGGGGCGCCAACAGTTTGCTTGAAGTCTGGTTTTGTTTGGCTTGGTTTGGCTTGGTTTGGTTTGGGATAGTTGTGTTGTGTTGTGCTGTGGGTCTTTGGTTAGCTGGGTCGTTGGTTCGTTGTTTCGTTCGTTCGAATCGTCTGACGCGCTGATATCTTTTGGTAGATTTATTGTGCAAAATGACATTGACAAAGTGCATTTGAGTTGTGTGGATTTTTTTTTTTTTTTCGTTTGTTACTGATTTTATTGTTGTTGCTTTTGTTGTGGGTTCTTCTTGTTGGGAGTTTTTTTTTTCATTGTTGTTGTAAAGTTGATAACAATTCCATTATGCGAAGGAGTTAATAATATTTTCAGTTCAGTATACTATACGTACCTTGTACCTTATTCCTGCTGCATTTTTCTATACCCTACATAACTGTGTGCTTAAAATTGATTATTAGTTTGTCGGTTTGTTGCACGTTTAAGTACAAGTTTAGATGTTTTTCAGATACAAGTTTCAAAAAGCGACTTCTAAATTTATGTCCTGATTTAGCTGAAAAGAACTTTAAAATTTCTGCCGATTTTATACTCTTTGGTCAGACTATTCTATGGATGTCTTTTGCATGCTCCATTGATAAAGTATATCACTGATCGCTTCGATTTCATTGTACATATTTATGCTTTGTAAAGACTCACTTCGGAATTTTTGTGAATGCTGCGTCAACTTCAAGTAATTTGTCATACCTTCAATTATTTTCTGTCTTTAAAGCATCAACTGCTTTATTATAAATCAAATCGTTTACTATGGATCCCGCTTGCTGGCATAGTTGTTATAGTTGGTATAGTTTGTACTTCAGATCAGCTCTCGCTTGCAAGCTCTTCAATGGAAAGTGAAGTTAGACATCTCACTTATGAAGTGGTTAAGCTACAGTTTAAGAACCCTACTAAAGCCTGTAACAAAACTATACGACACTTTTTTTTTAATGTTTGTTTAACTGCATAAACTCTTAACTAAAAAGAACTAATTTTCTTAAGCATATATATTAAAATAACTTTGTTTTTAAACTTGAGTCATTAAAAGCTCATAAAAATTTTCATGCTATATAAAAAAAAAAAATAAAAAAAATGCGAAAATTCTGTTTAAAACTGCAGCAAATCTATAAGACACTTGGTTTCATTCAGCACATAACCAAAGAAATCGTTGGGATGATGTTTAAAAATTCTAATTCTATATTAAATACATATGTCTTCCCAGTCCTTCAGCCACCTCAAATAATATCTTCTTCATAGAGTTTATTAAGTTGGACGGAAGGCTTTTCTCAAGTTTTTTTCCATTCTCTCAATATGGCTAGCTTTAAGACTCCAACAGAAACAGACTTTTTATTTTCGCTGTAAACACTTCGAGTTAGTATGCCCCATATGTTTTCAATCGTGTTTAGTTCTGGGAAGCGCGCAGACCAGGCCAAAGCATCCACTGAATAAGTTTCCAAAAAAGCTTTTGTTTGCCGACTTGTGTTAATTCGTGCATTATCATGCACAGAAGTGTACCGTATTTCTCTATTTTTCTGTAGAAATCGTAACAGACTAATTTCCAGCATAACCACATACTTCTGGCTGTTCATTCTTGAACTTACGAATTGTATTTCAAGTGTGCTACACCATGACTTTTTTAAAGAGAGTAAAAAGAGAGTAAAAAGAGAGTTTTCTTGCGCAAGCCACGCCAACAGCTTCGAAAACCAGCTGGGCCATCTAAATTAATTTTTTTTTTTTCATCTGAGCATATTATCTATTTAGAAGAGAAATGGATTAAGTTGCAAAGTGAAATGTTGTTTACCAGTTCGTAGCGTCAAGGTAATTAGAAGCAAATTCATCTTATGATGCTTTTAAATAGTTGGCATATTCTTCATCCCAAACGCAGATATTGGACACTGGAGTGTTGGATTGAGAGAGTAAGTTGCCGCGTCGAAAGTCAAACGCTCAAAATGTATGTAACATAGCGAAGTAAGTATTGCATATCACATAAAGAATATATATTTTCCTGATCAGCGTGACGAAACGAATTGATCTACCCATATACGTCCGTTTGTCTGTATGTCTGTCGGAGAGGAAAATTCGCTGACTGAAGACAAGACTTAGACCAACTAAACTCACTGTATAGATACTCTAGGTACATAGTAGGTACCACACTGCCAAAAGTGTATCTTATAATTTCATAACTGCTATATCATATAACACTGGAGTGTTTTTATTTTATTTTTTTTTTTTTTTTTTTTTTTTGTAGAAGTCATCCATAAATTCGACGCACGGCCTCTGCCACCTCCAGAGTTGTATATGCGTCTTAAATTGTTTTGAAAATTCCGAAGTTTTAGCAGTGCTGCATCAAAACCAACTATTCATTTGCAAAAGTTGTTGCTTTTCACTATTTTGTTGTATATTTCGTGCATATAAACCTAAGCGTTTTAGGGTTGCCATTTGGAGCGTATCTGAAGTGTATAAAATTTGCATTAAGGCCGAAGTTGAAATTATTTTATCTTAGTTTATCGACTGCATAGAACTTTCCAATTGGTATTGAAATACATGTGTAGTATGTGTATGTGTATGTGTGTTTGTGTCTGTTTTTGTGTGTGTGCCTGAGCTTGTTTTGTACTTTTAATTCTCACTTTTCACACACGCTACGATTTCTGCTCGTTGTTGAAATTGAAATGCGTTTTTTATCTCTAATTGATTGATGTCAATCAATCAAAGCTAATGTGTGTGTGTGTGTGTGTGTGTGTGTGTGTATCCGTGTGTGTGGGAGCGCAAAACTTTTAATTGACTGCATTTATTTATTTTTGATAGAGCTGCATCCGTTCATTCGGTTCTTCTTCTTTTACTGCTGCTGCTGCTGCTGCAGCTGGCATTGTAGTTGTACGATAGTAGTACTAGATACATAGATACGCAGATACTTTTGTACATCCGTTCACTGCTGCTACGGTTTCTGCTGCAATTGATGCGTGACAAACGAGTTGCACTTAAATTTTTGATATATTCATTTTGTATGTACTTCAATGAATGTGAATCTTTGGCCCACACCATACATAGATACATTCGTACACACATACAGATACATACGGTTATATTGCATTTTATTTTGCTTAATTGCCAGCGAACGCGAAATAATTTATTTGCGAACAAAGTAAAACAAATGATAAATGATTAAATGTATAATTTGAAAAAATAAAATAAAAAAAAAACCAAACACACACACACACACACACACACACAATAAATCGAAAGAAACATTCTGATGATATTAATTTTGTTTATATTCTATATACTCTGCAGGTAGAACGCTTTATAAGGCGTGTGTCTTTTGTGGGGTATTTAAGCTAAGTACTGCTGCTACTGGAGTATACATTATATATGACGGTGGCCCGATTTACTGTGAATCACAGCTAAATTCACAACGATTTCGTTGCGATGGTCCATTTACGTCGCCCCACAACATCACTCAGGCCTGGCGGGGTACAATGTGATATCAAAAGAACTCTTGTTTCTCTTCTACGGGGTCGGGTCTCTGCTTGCGCGAACCTATTCGATACCCAGTTAATCTCCATTGTAGATATATTTGTTAGATTTGCAAGGAAGTTGACCAATTGCATATCAACAACTACAACATAATTGCTGAAAGCTGACCCTAATACAGGGTGTTTCAAAAGAAAGTTCACATTTGATTTGCTGTTTTTTGTTTGTGTCGCTTATATGGTTCTTAAATGTAAGTTGGTATATTCCTATGCTTCTTCGGTTTTAAGCCGAGCCTGCACTTGTTGACACACTGTAAATATATATTTTTATTGAAATAATTAAATGTGTACACAAACGCTAGTGTTGCAACATCATGTATACTAATACGTAACTACTTTTCTGTTGAATCTTATAAATTTGAGACATTTTCATTTCTAAAAGTAATGCACCAAAGTACTAGGCATATCCAGAAAGTATGTGTACTGAGGTTCTCACGCCCGGAGGGATTTTATTTTCGTCATGGTGATAAAGCGATTAATTGTACGAGTGTGTACAAGTGGTGTCGCGAGTTTAAAAACGGTCTTACGTCTGTGCATGTTGATCAGAGGAGCGGAAGACCTTCAATTGTAACTGACGAAATTGTAAAAAAATCGTGCTCTGTGACTATAGCAGATTGACTGTGGATGAACTTTCTGCGATGTTTCCGCAAATCTCCAGATCTCTACTACACGAAACAATCACAGCAAACCCTCGGAATGGTTGGCGGGAAACTTCTTCGAGGAAAGCATCAAACAATTGATAACCCGCTTCACCACCTGCATAGACAGGAATGGTGACTATGTCGAAAAATAGCTTACATTATGTACAAAAGTATGACGTAATTTTTTTGTTTAAATAAAAAATTTTAAAACATACCAAAATTCAGTACACTTACTTTCTGGATACGCCTCGTAGCACTTATACTTCGCAAATATTTTAAACATAATCTATGTTGAGTGTGCGATACAATGAAGAAATTGCTATAACTTTTTTTTTTTTCATTCTTTGTTTCTTTTTTAGTTGTTTGGTTTATAGTTATTTCAAATCTTCATCTATTATTTTGCACTCTTAGATCTTGGATCCAGGTAGTTAAGTTTAGATTCGTCTAATGCATACCTAAAGCTCTGTACTAGCTTCAGCCACTTGTTGTTTTATATATTTTGTCATATATTTTGTACCATAACACTTAAGCCACCCAACCGAATGGAAAAAAGGGTTAGAAGCTTTTGTTGGATATTTAATTATCGGACGTCCAGCATCATTTTCGAACAAATACGGCTTGATGGCGCCCTGATCGTATGCTTAAGAATATTTCTTCAGGTTTTGTAAGTCTTTCAGAGCTCTAAATGCGATAATTTTGTGCAAGCACTGAGTAAAAAATATGTCTCTTCGGTGAAGAAATTTTGTTCGAACCCGTAATAGTTTTTAACATGTTTTTCAGTGGTTAAACGATCCATATTATCGTAAATTACAAACAATAAACTAAAAAAATTATGCTTTGAATGGCAGACATGTTTGAAGACAACGCATAGCCTTTACGGTTTCAAAGCCATGAAATGTATAACAACACCACAATGTAAGGTAGTTGCATGCGTCCTAGCGCTCTAATTTTTTGAGTCACCAATTGTTCATAAAAAAAACTAATGTAACTATGCGAATCACATTCAAATGTAAAATATGTACGTGTGTGTGTGTGAGTTGCGAAGAGTGTAGAATAATGCATGCAAGCTGAATTTCATTTGTGAAATTTGTGTTATTTTGACAGCGAACAACGCAAATTATTATGGAAATAAAAATTATGTTTCGTATTTTGAAATAACCTTTAACAAGCTCTGAAATTCCTCTATCTTTCAATGCAAGTCCTGTCAAAATCGGTTAAGCCGTTTCCAAGATTAGCTCGGACAAACAAACAGCCAGACACAAATTTTAAAAACGTTTGATTAGGTTTTGGTAGCGTGCAATTATCCATAAAAGCTTAAGAAAAAGCTTTCATTTCAAAATCACAAACAGACAC
This sequence comes from Leucophenga montana, assembly GCA_035044765.1. NCBI lineage: Eukaryota > Metazoa > Arthropoda > Insecta > Diptera > Drosophilidae > Leucophenga > Leucophenga montana. The sequence continues at coordinate 536,896 of JAWNNQ010001096.1, read as the reverse complement.
ACTAATTTTACTTATAACTTCAAGTAAATATTAAGTTTAACTCACAGTAACAACAAGCTTGATATAACTCTATTTACTCTGCAATTCGAACAGAGTTATTTGGCGTAGGACTAGTTACTTTATATTTTTCGATAAAAACTGTCATTGGAGAGTTCAACGCAAAATTTGGAAACATCAAATATAATAAACCAATAATTCTGGATACAAAAAAAAAGTGCGACAGAATGTTTGACTTTGTTATGCTCGCAAAGGCCTGTTTTTGGTTCCACAAAGTATTCATATAAGGATAAAATTAAGGCCGTACACTTAACCAAGTTAGCAATCTCATATAAATTCAGTTTAATTATACTCGTATAGAAAGCTGGCTTAACTAATGAAGTACTATTTTAGTGAATAGGAAAAATCCGTGCAGGCCACATTTCTGCCAAGATGTAGAGATATTCTCCCAGTGATGCTGAATGCTGCCCCCAACAATTTGACGAGTGTCTTTTGCTCATGTATGTGGTTACTTAAATTTTAACATACGCACACAATTTTGCGCCGTATCTCTTTCTCCTATCCTCTTCCACACTTTTCCAGCGATGAAATATTTAAAGCAACAACAACAAAAAAAGACACTTTACGCTTCCACTTGGCTCATTTTGCTCAGTTGCTGATGCTCAGTTGCTGAGAGGAGAGTCAAACGAAAGTGTCCCCATCAAGCAATTATCGTAAGAGAGCTTCGTGTGTTTTGCTCATCGATAAGCATGAAACAGCCAGAAAGAATCAAAATAAAGTGTTCTGTTGAGTGAGTGAGCGAATGTGATTCATTTTATGCTGTCTTTTCGGTAAGCAGACAGCATAGAAAAATTTGGTTGAGCATATTTTGCTAGCTCTGAAAAAATATCAAGAAATTGTCTAATGTCCAGAGTAGACAGAGTCCAATATAAAAAGAAGTTATTTTTCTATTTAAACTTATAGAGTTCTTCATTTATAATTAAGAATTTCCTATGAACTGATTTGAGGCTTCGTAACTGCGTATCAGATAGCATTTGTTGTCAGCAGTTCAACAAAAAAAATTGAGTTTGCACGATCTGAAAGTAATCTGTTGCGAGTAGGAATCACAACTATGGCTTTTTTCCACTTAGTGTAGTGAATTACTGTGACTTCTCTATTTGGTATTCAGTTGACACAGAGTCTGTGCCACTTTAATTTGCTACAAACACAAAGTATCTAAAACGTTTCAACGTTTTTTAGTAAAACATGCGAATATGCTTTCACTTGCTACTACATTATCTTAAATATTCATGCATGCTGAAATCCTTTAGAGTTTAATATGATGCAATTCAGATCAAAAAGTCGATTTGATGTTCGTTGTAAGGAACTTTCGAATTAGGTACTTACAAAGGATATAAGGATATACAACCCCCATATGCAGCATACGGTCCATGTTGCTGCACTCATTCTGCTGCTGCCTCTTAATGAGCGTGCATGTTTCACGCATAAATGCATCCAAATAGACTCGTACAATTTTAACCAACTCCTCCATCTGTTTGGAAATATGTTTGTATGTTTGCATGTTTGTTTGTTTGTTTGTTTGTTTGTTGTATGCAATTTTCCAACATTTGGCAGTTGAAATTATTATTTTGACTTGTGCATGCGTTCATGAAGATGGATGACGTCGTTCCAGTGCTGCCTTTGCGCTGTTCTTGCCGTTCCTGTCGCTGTTGCAGCTCCTGTGTCCTCATGCACGTTCGTTCATTTACATTATTTGGGCAGCAGCCGGAGTTGCTCTTCATATTTGTTTAAGCAGTCTGTGCCACTTGTGCGTGTGTGTGTGTGTGTGTGTGTGTGTGTGTGTGTATTGTTCGACTGTTGCAACAAGATTCGAATGGATGGCGGGCGGTGGCGGTGGCGGTGTTGAGGGCGTGGCAGAGGCAGTGGCAGTGCGATGCTGCAGCCGTGAGCGTTTTGCTCATGACAAATTGCAGCTGTTTAGGTGAAATTTTATGCGTTTCGATGCCATTTCATTTGTATGTACATACATAAGTATTATTGCAATCGTTCTTTGGATTCATTTACATACGTACTCATATATTTATAATATATTTGTGTACAAAGTCTGATTTAAAAGTTTCTGATAATCTGCGGTAAACACAAATAAAATACAAAATCTGTGTTGAGGAATTACGTTTCTGGGCCTCTAAGAAGAGTACCTCTTTCAAGTTGCGGTTTCCAAATGTCAGGCATAAACCTTTAAATATAACCGCTATTTTTGTGTTATAAATATATCAGCAATCAACAGGAATAATCGCTCTAAATGGATTTACCCCACATCAACAACAGCTGTTAGACCTGTTATGACTTCGACTGATCCACTTTCATCACTACCATCTAAATCTAAGGAAAGCTGTGATGAATTGAATGAGCTAAACTGCGCGAACAATGACTACTTCGTCAGAAAATCATTTGAAACAGAGTCCATTCAATCAAAACGAGCTTAATGATTTAATTAGAGAGCTTGCACTCTCGAAACCTACTTCTGAATAACTAGTTACCTGGTTGAAAGGGCGAAATCTCATAAGTAAGGAAACTAAAGTTTCGTTTTACTGCATTCGAGAACAAGGCTTTCTTCATTTGTTCTCTGAAGAGGATGAATTTGTGAGTTTGCACAGATATTTCTAATTTAATGACAGATACATGATTCAAACGAATGGCGATGGTTTATCGACTCGTCAAAACGCGGTTCGAAGTACGCATATTCCATAAATGAAATAAGAGATGGCTCACTTCCATCAAAGTGGATGCATCATGAGCATCAAAGTATACTTCCTGCACAGCCATTTAGATCGATTTGCTGAAAATCTAGGTAATTTGTGTGAAGAACAGTTGCGAACGATTCCACCAAGATATTCGGACTAAAAACAATGGAAAAGTAATATATGTTAACTTGTAACGCGTAGCTGTGCTCTCTTCTTCGTTCCTTTCAGTTTATTTGTTTTCAGTTGGCAGAATAGAACAAAAGCACTCTCTGTCGCGCTCGTACGCGCTAACCATTGAGGAAACATTTACATAAAAAAAAACGAAAAACAAAAGGAACGCGACACACGTCTCGCACATAGTTTGTTCTCTTCTTTAGCAATAAAGATTATTGTTTTTACATTAATTTAAGCACATTTGTGCTCGTTTTAAGTACAATTTGTAAATAGTATGTACAAATCGTGCTTCGTTCTAGCATGGTTGCACCGATTCGTGCTTGTTTTGTGGTTGTTGTTTCAAGCACGGCAAAACTTATTTTTCGAACGGCATTTTTCTCTCTGCGTACATGCAGACATGATCAATTACAATAATTTCTTTCAACTAAATTTAATTTTTCAAAAGTTAGTAACTTTTAAACTAAACCTTGTATGCCTTTCCTTAATGTTTTTGTAGTGCATTTTGTATATGGCATGTCTTGTTTTGAGCTTTCGCTCTTTTGCTTTGCATTTCGCTAATTTATTATACGCTCGCTTGACTTCGGGCCATTTAAATTCTGTATTCAGTTACACACTGCCCATTATAGATCCCCATAGCCCCAATTGCCCTCCATGACGTCGCTCTTAACTCTTTACGCGCACCGCACGCATTTTCCACGCTGCTCGGCTGTGTTGCATGAATGGATGATTCCTTGGTTGGCTGCCGCATCGAATCGTTGTCGAAATTGGCCAGGGTAGGCACTGCGTGTGTCGTCGTGGTCGTCATACTTTGCTGACATTTTCCCAAGCCCAACACGACTAAAAAGATTGATCACCCACTAAAGACCAAACACCTTGCTCTTCAATGTTTTATTATTATTATTATTTTTTTTTTTTTTTTGCTACAGCACACCACACCACACCGCACCTAATCTCACAATTCGTCACATTCTGGCATTAGAATATTATTGTAATCACGCCACAACCACCACCAACAACAACAAAAACAACAACAACAACAAGAACTGCTGCTGCTGTGCAGCACTCAAGCATGACACCCTCTGATTTTGACAAACCGTGTCTATTCCCAGGCCGGCTTTATTCTTTTTTTAACACTTTCTTAAATAAGTCGCACTGTTTGTTTTAATTTTTTTTTTGTTGTTGTCTATTTTTTAGTAATTAATTGAAATATTTATATTTTCTTGTACATTGTCAAACCTCGTTGGTTTTTCTTTAAGTTTTCGTTCTTCTTTTTTTTTTTTTGTTTCTTTATGGCGTACATTTTCATGAAAATGATGCCTTTGCTGACATTTACGAGCATTTTTTATGAGTTTCATCTATCTCATTTAGTTTTAACGTCTATTGTTTTTTAATGCACCATAGCCAAAGCGTAAATGGGTATATTAATTATGTGCAAATGTATATAACATTCGAATTGATTATACATTCGAAAGTCGTTGTAGACCTGTGAGTCAGAGATTTAAAAAAGAAGTAGAGCTGAAAATTTGAAAATTTAGTCTTTTATAGAGTTTAATTTAACATACGATAATAACAGTGGCAATAATATTAAATATAGAATACCAATTGTAATGTAAAACTATTAAAATTATGCTAAATTTTGGCAAAATATCTTTTGGGTGTCGTACTGAGACACTCCACTATGCAGCAGTGAAACGTTAACCAAATAATTAACGTCATAAAACAGTTTTATGAAGGATCGATCTATAGAGTACTTCACAAACAATCTCTAAGTGATAACATGGCTTTTAAAACCGTTGAAGTGCATGCGTTCTGTCATAAGGCGCAACCATAGATGTTGTTGACTACTTCTGTCACCTCGGTAGCATTTTTGCTACCGTTAAACTATCTATATTTTTATAAGCTTTCATTTAACTAACTGTGTGTGTTTTTGTCAAGTTCTAATTTTGGAACTCCGTGTTAATCCACTTCTAATGTTCAAAATAAACTAATTACGTGTGTATCGGCATATATAATTTTTGATGTTCAAATCTAAGCAGCGGATGGCCAAAATGAAAAATAAATATAATAATGTAATAACTTTCATAAGCTATCATAGAAAGCATCTCAAAAAATATGTTTGCTCATTTTAGTAAATGGTTGTTCGTTAAGACGTGTGGTAGTTTGTTATCCACTGAAATCTGCCTTAAAGACATACCTTAAAAATGTATTAAAACAAGTATAAACGTTAACTCCGGTTGAACCGAAGCTCCAATACCATACACACGGGTTGAGGGGGGTCTACGCCCTCTAGTATATGTGTATGAAGCGATCATCTATAAGATGCTGCCATTTAACGAATTTCAAGTTGATATTGACGTTTTACAAATGCATAAAAGTGAGCTGTGGGTTTGTATCGGACTATCTCAAAATGTGGGTGGGACAAGCCCATTAGTATATGCATGTAAAGCGGTTGCATTCTTGCTGAATGTGAAGCTGTAGCTAAAACCAGACTGCAGTTGCTAGGTATTCACTTTATTAGAAAGGAGCAAGTGAGTAGTTTGGACCCTAGGAAGGTACTAAGATTCATTCAACAAATAGGTTTAGGGCAGGTCATCTAACTCAGTAGGACAAACAATACATCTTTTAGGTTGCGGTTTTTATATGTCACCATCTTAACTAAAGCGGCTGTCCACTAAAATCCACCAAATCAAGTTTCTAATCAGGCTAATATTGATTTAAATGAAGAATTTTTTCATAAGAAACACAAAATTGCACGGTGGGTTTGTATGGGGGCTACCTCAAAATGTGGGCGAACCACGCCCATTAGTGTATGTATGTTAAGCGGCTGTCTATAAAAAGGCACCGCATTGCATTTCAACCTAATATTGACTTTAATAAAGAAGTTTTTCATACAAAAAGTCAAAAGTGGGTAGTAGGTTTGTATGGGGGCTACCAGCTACCGGGTGGAATTTTCGATCTGAGGCGATTTCTCTTTAAAGTCAACGATTTCACACGCTTTCGAAAAACCCGTTCACTTAGTACAGAAGTTGCTAATAAGTGCTTCCGCGCCAGTTCAGCGATTCTTGACTAACAAGCTAGCTAGTTAGAGGGTTACTTTGGCGTTTGAGGTCGGATTCATTGCAATATGTGCGAAGTTCTACTGCAGCGAATGTTTCGGAGCTGGCTTCAGTTTCATTAAGCTCATCAAAACTATGCCAAACTGAATCCGGATCAACTGACATAAGAATGCTTGAGTTTTGGGTTGTTGTCTTTCGATTTTTGTCCCATCTAGTGGTTTTCCAAGCTAATTATCTTTAAAAACGTCACATCCACGGTGTGCTCTTTACAAAAAATGACTAAATCTTTTTTAGCTTAAATCTTAAATCTTTACTAGTACGCACAGCATCTTGGACAGCTAGATTTGGAGTATGTGCAAAGCAGGACTAATGTGACCAACCCAGTAACTCCACAGCGCTAAGCATTTTTTTTTTTTTTTGGCATTGTTTGTGACAACCGCATGAATTATATTTTGAACGTCCCACTCCATGTATAGAACCATTATCGATATTTTAATCGAGTTGTCGAAACGTATATAGATAGCCAAAATGTGGAGCTATTAAGCTGGCCGCACTGCTCACAGGATTTGAAGTATATGGATCAGGACAACAATGTTCGAGTATACCAAAACTAACCCAAGCCATTGAAGTAGCCTAGAGCTCGATTTTACTAAATTATTTGACCAATTTGTACACATCCCTTGCAAACCGGATGTGTGAAGCTTAGCAGCAGAAAGGTGCTTCAACATAATATTAAAAAATTGTTTTTAAATTCAATATATTACCTTAAATTTAAGTAATGTTTGTGTTTAACGATTCAGAATTCTCTAAAATGTTTTGTTTTTAGAGAAACATTTACAGTGTGCATTTGCTCCATTGTAAGGAATACAATTTCCCATATGCAGAAAAAAAAAATATAAAAAAAGCTTTTTTTTTTTCTTTTTTATCATTGAAGAATGAAAAGCGTATTCTCTGTTATCACCGCGAGACATACGAGACGATGAAGCTAACAATTCACTTGATTTAATGTGCACAATATGTACTTACGAGTATCTGCATGAATGTAACTACTATTCGTATATGTATGTATATACGCTTACCACATCCTTGCCTGTCTGACTGTGCAGATACTCTTAAGGCGCGTGCGGAATGCTGAGGCAAACTGGCATCCTTCAATGCCAGCGCATCAAGTGAAAAGCTAACCACAGAGCCACAAACGTAGTGAGAACAGCAGCAGCAGTAGCAGCAGTAGCAGCAGCAGCAGCAGTAAAAGCAGCAGCGGCCACAACAACAGCGACAACAACATCTACAATACTTATAGATGCCACCGGCAATATTGGCAACATGTTGTCAGCGTCATGCATTCATTCGAACGCGTGACATTCAACACGACCATGACAAGAAGCAACAACAACAACAACAACAAAAACAAAAACAAAAACAACAACAACAATGAAGCAACGAAAGTTTGTGGCATATACAGCATTCAGTGACGTACTGGTGCCGCTTGGCATTGGAAGGGTAGATATTGTCTAATTTGTGCCGATTAAAATGCAAGAAAAACTTCAAATCATATGGGGGAGAGGGTTGATGTTTCATGGTATCTTAACTATACATATACATATTCGCATTCGCATTGATAACAACTTGAAGTATTTTGTGCCCAGCAAAAAAAAAATAAAAGATTATTCCAGAATTTCTGAAATTTTGACAAAATTTTCAATTTGATGCGTCAAATTTGCCAAGTAAAATGATATCATTCGCCAAAATTGTTAAAACGAGTTGAGAAATATTCCGCAAACCTACCAACAGATAAGTAGAAACGCCATACAATACCGTAGTCCTACAGGAAATGCACACTTTGATAAATATCTGCTACACAATTCAGACGAAGCACTTCCAGAACTTCTGTGAGACGGCTTTACTTCGCAATAACCCAACTCTATATCTGGCGACTAAAGTACTTATAGTTGCGTTTCTAGGTGCAACATAATACGATAAATGTCTGCAAGGTTAAGTGCTAAACCAACAATTAGGTTAGGTTAGGTTAGGTTTTTAAAATGGTCGGTTGAGTTACCCATCCAACCAGATGATAACACATGAATCTCCTTGGAGACTTCAACCCTTTCCTTTTACAATCACTGAGCAGATTTTATATGCTTCAATTAATCTTTTACCCTCTAGTTTAAAAGTTTTGGATTTGTCGTTTAGGAAGTAGTCCCTCTCCACCAAGTGATTGAATATACTCTTAGACCGCACGGGACAGTGACATAAAAGGTGATGGACCATTTCAGGTTGCTCGCAGTTATCACAGCTTAAACTGCTGGCTTGTGAGGATGGCCTCAGTATTCTGGCATGCTGATCTATGAGACAGTGTCCTGTTACCACTCCTATTCAAATTGCTACATCTGTTCTATGCATCCTAAGTAGGGACTGAGTTCTACTCCGGTCATATTTAGGCTACGCCAGTCTTGAAGTGCTACACGTGGTAAGTCTATAGACTACCTATTGTTTGCGGTCCTATTAGTATTGGGTTTGATTTACTGCTTACAAGTTCACAGCGGTATGCCAATAGACTCCTTACACTGTCGTATATGGGCCTATGTACCTAGTCCTGCAAAGCATCTGCTATACAGTTGCTCTCAATATGGCTATGCAATGACACACAAACGAGGTGTATACTGTTCTGCTCAGCCATCTCATTAAAAGATTTCCCGCAGTTAGTGATGGCTCTTGATCGATTTAGATAAAAGTTCAGCGCTTTTATAGCTGTTTGGCTGTCTGAGTGTACGTAGACTTGTTTCCCTCTATTCCTAGGTAGAACATTCCCTCCTGTATGGCAGCGACTTCCGCTTGGTAAACGCAACAGTAATCAGGTAGTCTAAAAGAGACATTGATACCCATTTCTGGAATGTATGCCTCACCATCGACTCGGTTTTTCAGTTTCGAGTGAAGATCGTCGTTGATTTTTCTATTTCTATTTCCTGTTGCTGTCCCTGACAATGTTGTCGGGAGAGGGTGCGAACTTCTTCTAATTGAAGTTCAGTATTGGAATATAATAATCTGTATTTCTGGGTAGATCTCTTTCTTCTTTTAGGATGGTTGAGTGTTATGTTCTTTCAATAACCACATTCTATAAGGCTGATGGTCGTTACCGTTAGAATATTACTACTTATAGATCCATTAGTCTCCTTTTAGTATTATCAAAAGCTTTCAAAAAATATCTTTTTGGCTCGACTTCAGCCAATACTTCTGGACAAGATGCTTGTTTGGTTATCGTAAAGGCCTAGAGACCACAGAACAAGTTCACCGGTTACGGAAGACCACAAATTAAAAGAAATTTTATACAGCTGCATGCCCAGATATCTAAAAAACTAAACCAAAAAAAAAAAAACTAAAAACTAAAACAATAAATCAAATCATACCTGGGGAATATGTATTTAAGAGTTAAATATACCGTTACAACAGTAGCACTAACCTCACTCAACGCACGAGTACCGCAAGGCCATGTTCTGTTCCCAGAGGTCAACATCTACCATGTCATGTCTTGCAGTGGATCCGTTCTTTTGTATTCTGTAATTTTAACATCTGATTCATAGCTGCCGAACACAAACACCCGTTTTAGCGTTTTAGCTATATTATGAACTATAAAATTAATATACAAATTATCTAATATGAGGGAAATATTATTGAAGAAAATTTGCCAACGAAAGTCAACATTATGACTCAAAGCAGACAAAAATGATTTAATTCTTTTAAATTGGAAAATGTTGGGGAGATGTCTTGAGCCAACAATTACCCACACCCCATCGATACGCCTCTGACAGCATACTATATGGAATTGTGTGGCATGTTGTGCTCTATGGGCATGGCATGGGATCATGTGAGGTGGTTTGACACTCGGAAGCAGTCACAGTGACGCACGCGCCATGCATGAACATTAAATGATGTGACAACATTTGTTGGCCTTCTAATGAGGAAGTACATAAACGACAAAGAAATCGATGTGTTGTGCATGTATCTGTGTGTATGTGTGTGTGTGTGTGTGTGTGTGTGTGAGTGTGGCAGCACGTTCGTACACTGCTTGCACTTCACTTAGGTTCATGTAGTCAGTCAACGCAATGTCTAACCGCCGGTCTACTTCAGCCAGGCCTGTCTCTGGGTCATGCTTCTGGTAAAGTATTTGCCATACATTAGCTACAGAAGGATGTCATTAGCCGTAGCACACGCGTTTCACTGCTTGAGTAGCATATTCCTTCCTTTTTACAGCGCACGCCATTAGCAATTGGAACATGGGTTTATTTTTTGTTTGTTTTTTTGTTTCCGCCTAAAAACGATGCAAAATATATTTCAAACTTTAAGTTTGAAGTTCTAAAACAGCTGTTCGTCGACACATTGAACGGACAGTGTACAACAAAACGCTTGGCAGTCAATTGAACCTGAGACGCATAATAAAATCCTGTTAAAGGACCAATGGCAAACAGTGAAGCAAACGTCTGCAATTTTGATTCAACGCAGTCATCATCAGCATCCAGATGCTGCGCATCTCTTCTGCAGCAATAGCAGCAACAGCAACAGCAACAGCAGCAGCAGCAGCAGCATTCAGTTTCATTCAAATGTGGCAAAGTTCTTTGCCTTCTAAGTGTATGTACTCGTCGTAGTACGTCTTGTTCGGCTGGCTGGTTGAGTGTCTGCCTGCATTTTGCCAGCTGTCGAAGATTTGCATGGCATGCAAAGCAGTTGCCACAATTGTGCAAAATATCGACGCAATGCGTAATGGTGGCGATATGGTGGCTTCTTATTTGATATTTTGCAGGGTCGGAACGAAAAAAAAAACTGGTCAATCAACAAATTTATTTCAACCAAAGTTTAGAGCTGTTATTGACACGATAGTTAGCTATTCTCTGGTTCTGCATCCACAATACATCTATCTAAATCTATTACAGAGTTTATACGAGAGAGATAGCTTTGATTTTCAGTTTGAAATCAATCAATCAATCAAGATCGGTGGTGAAGAGTTGATAAAGCGTATGCACCAACTCTTATGCAAGATATGGTAAGATGAATACATGCTCAACGTTTAAAATCTCAGTGGTCTTTGTCTTATCTTCTAGAAAGGATACACCGCTGTCTGCGCGAACTATCGTGGAATAAGTCTCCTTTCAATTGGATATAAAATTCTGTACCGTATACTGCGTAAACGGCTGGAGCTATATACGGATGTACTGATAGGACAGTTTTAGTATGGCTTCAAACCAATTTTCACTCTACGACAAATCATTTTAGAAGACCCTTGAGTACATCAAAGACACATACAACCTATTTGTCGATTATAAGTTCTTCAACGCCTTATCTGAACTTGGTATCACAGCAAAGATCGTTTGTCTTTGCATGATGAGCTTATTACACACCCAAAGCGTCGTCAAAGTAGGAAAGAACATCTTGGACATTGGAACATTCCCGAGGTTTTCGGGGGGTATGCTTTATTGTGCGGCTTTTTTAATCTCTTAATGGAGTACATTCTACGCCAATGTCCATACGTAAAACGGTCGGGCACGATGTTCCACAAGGAAGTGTTGCTACAGGTATACAACAGGACGTTCTCGGAGATTAAAAAACAGTCTCATGGACGTACCGGTGAACGAAAACCAGACGAAATAATTGGTGTCCACACACATGCGCAGACAATCAGCGCATCTTAACCGGTTTCACAGACACAATTTTAACTCCAATGTTGTGGCAAACTTGGTCTACCTGAGAACAGAGATAACCAGCAACAACAACGTCAGTCTGGAGTTCAGATGAAGTATCACGCTTGCGAACCGTTGCTACTTTGAACTCAGCAGGCAAGTTGGAATTAGAGCCCTCTATCGAAGTACCAGGATTAAAATCTAATAATTCCTATTTTTAAGAATTTCAATATTGTAAGAAATGTATGATTTTATTTGCAGTTCATTTTACGTTTTCGATATTTTTGTTCACATTATGCTTTGTGGTGTTCTTTACCAAAATCTGAAGCAGAAACTTTATATGCTTTTATGCAGCCCTGGCAGCATACATCGCACATTGTATACCGGTCTAGTCTACGTTATGTTCTCATCAGACTAAACCGCTCCGTACGTCTATTCTATCTCTATGCATGTGCGTATGTATGTCCTTCCGTTTGTCTTTTACGCTTGCTACGTGCGCGCATGAATCGTTCATCTGTCCGTCCGTTCATCTGTCTGTCTGTCTTTCCAACTGTCTATCAATGTGTGTTCGGAATGCGGCGTCGTAGTCGTCGTCATCGTCGTCGTCGCCGTCGCCGTCGCCATCGTCCTGTCCTCCGTCTCATCCTCATCTTCATTCACACTATTGAGCTTTGCTGGTTGCGCGTTATTTGTAAACGTCACGCTTATCGCGCAGATATGCGATCTTTGCGTGGCATGCATACGGAGTGAAACACGGAGTCGCATCGCATCGCATCGCATCGCAACGCTTCGTAGTTTGTAGCGTTGCAGTTTTAGCACAGCATTGAGTCGTGTCATGTCTTGAGGTGTTTGCTTTGACACCAGCCACGTCGTCATCAGCCGTCTGTCGTCTGCCGTCTGCCGTCTGCCGACTTTGCTCCACCAGTTATGGCTTCTATATAAAATATTGTACAATTGGCACCACAGCCCACTGCATATTAGTTGAAATTTGCTTTACTGCTGCACATCCATGCCATACACCCTACATGCTGTGCTATGAATCCTTTGCATTTAGTTTGATCGCATTTCGCTGCTGCTGCTTTTCGCGGCTTGTAATAACTTGTGTTAACCGCAGCGCTGAACAAGTCCTTATCAATATGTACGACTATAACTTGTTCATTTCTGATTTGTTTTTTTTTTTTTTTTTTTTTTTTTGTGGAGTGTTGCATCAAACATCTGCTAAAGCAATCGAATGTGGCAAACGAACAAACGAGAAATCCGTATTCTACAGCCACAGCTCAATGCATTCTATGCGCTTTTTACAGTCACAGCAAATCCAACATAAACATATAAAATTAACGCATTTATTTATGACAGCCACTGATTTCGAAATGTAGATTAGCTGCATCAAAAGCCGCCAGCTGGCAGCCGAATGGATGTGCACAGGCGTGGGCTATACTTATATTCGACCTTACTATATAGCATCAGCATCAGCATCAGCATCAGTTCCAGCTCCAAGTTCCAAGTTCAAATTCAACTGTAGATTCAGATTTAGTTTTATTGCATTACGAACGTCGAAAGTGACATGTTGTAAAGTGCGTCGATGTCTACATAAAGGGTGTTCTAATATAAATAATTTGTCATTGTTTACCTTTCTATACATACATATGTACAAAGCGGTTATAGGAAAATCTAACGAGTAAAACAATCGCAAACAGACACGAAAACGAACATAAAATATATCAATTGTCGTTCAGTTTGTGGCAGTAAAAGTTTTTGTTTACGATAGTTCACGAAAGCTATCATTAGCGAACGTTTTGCAATATTTTTTGCACGTTATATAAAATACAATAGTATATGCGACTCGTTACCGATATCAAATAATTGCTTGCTTCGTTTAGAGGTAATTATTACAAAAATTACAACAAATTTATCGTTCAATCTTACAAAAGCACCATTCTTATTTTTTAAAGATATCTTTTAAATGTTATCCGCATGATCCATTCTAAAGTTCCAGTTTTTGTTGACGTGTTCAATTTCCATTTCCAGTGTTGTTGTCATTGGCCAAATGACGTTAGTAATGTTGACACACAAGTCCTCATTCGTAGCTGGCTTATTCATGTTGTCTTTGGACTTTACGTAGCCCCAAATGAAAAAGTCTAGAAATGTGTTATCACATGATAAAGTCGGCAAATTCACCGGTCTAAAGTATGAAATTAACTATACACCGAATTGCCGTCTTCTTGGCACCAAATGTCGTCGAGATCATGGGCTTCAATTTCAGGCAACAAACAGTGAAATGTGGAGCGGTTATTCCACCAGCCTTTAAACTTTAAACCAATTTTTTTTTATGGTGTGTGTGGGTTCTATCAAACAATTGTTGGAATTGTCGAAAACTGCCGAAAGCAGAAATATTTAGCAGTTTTTGATGGAAAATATTGCAGCTGTTATAAATGAAGATGCTATTTGAAGTTTAGTTTAGTACATTTTGTTTGTATCGGAGCTAAGAAAATATCTATATATAAATAGACAAGTGCAAAATATTTACACCCTTTTTAACCACCTTAAATACAACATATTCGCTTGATTTTGTGTTTATTAGAAGGGTTGTGAAGAAAAGCAAAGGCGTATGTAATTTTTTTCTATAGCTTTGCGTCTAAGGTAGGTAAAACCAAGTTAACGCCCACGGTCAATCACAAAGACTTGCGCTGTCTCCCTCTCTCAGCTGTCCCAATTTCGTATTCCTCATAGCTGCTATCTTTTTTTGTTTCTTTAGGTTCCTTTGCTTTCAGTTGGAAGAATAGAGAATATTACAGAAAAAATATTCTCTATCTCTGTCGTGCTCTAAAGGGCGATTCACATTGTAGAACATGTTGGTCGAGCAGCTCGTCATTATGTTCGAAATTGTTGTGGGTGCACTAGCTAGCATGTTGGCGAGCATCAGTTGAGTACGTTTTTGTTGGTAAAATTTAAAAAAAAAAACAAGAAAAAACGTTAACTTCGGTTGAACCGAAGCTCTAATACCATTCATAAGAAACTTTAAATAGTATTGTAATACATAAAAGTGGGGGTTTAAATAGGGGCTACCCCAAAAAGTGGGTGGTACACGCTCACTAGTAGATGTGTATGAAGCGATGTAGTAGATGTGTAACATGCCGAAATATCGAATTTCAAGTTGACATTGACGTTTTCCATACAAATGCATAAAACTGAACTGTATATGCATATGAAGCGGTTGTCCACAAAATCAAGTTTTTAAGCTAATATTGATCTAAATGAAGGATTTTCATAAAAAACACAAAATTGAACGGTGGGTTTGCATGCGGGTTACCTCAAAAGATGGGGGCGGGCCACGCCCAATTGTCTATGTATGTTAAGCAACTGTCTCTTAAAAGGCACCATATCGCATTTCAACCTAATATTGACTATCATAAAACAGTTTTTCTTACAAAAACTCAAAAGTGGACCATAGGTGTGTATGGGAGCTACCCCAAATAGTGTGCGGGCCACGCCCTTTAGTCTATGTATGTTAAGCGGCTGACCATAAAAAGGCACCGCATTGCATTTTAACTTAATATTGACATTAATAAAGAAGTTTTCTTACAAAAAGTCAAAAGTGGGCAGTAGGTTTGTATGGGAGCTAGCCCAAATAATGGGCGGGTTCCACCCATTAATGTATATGTCAAGCATTCGTCTACTTTAAGTTATTATATCAATTATTAAGTCGATATTGACTACAATAAAAATGTTTTTCATACAAAAAGTCAAAAGTGGGCGGTGAGTTTGTATGGGGGCTACCCCAAAAAGTGGGCGTGGCGGGTCAATCTTGACACTCTATTGAACTGCGATAAAAAGAAGTATACGTCCAAAATTTCAACAGGATAGCATAATAATTAATATCAAGCAGCCGACGGTTTTCGTCCCACTTGGGTCTAGAGGCGAAACCATTTTCCGTGACACTCCTGAATTATTGATATTTTAATTATTGATAATTTTTAGCGCGATAAATGAAAGTACAAATGAAAGTGCTACACATTAAAAACATTAATTAATCTGGTTCTATGTTTCAAATGTTGAAATAAATTTTATTAAATGATGCAATATTCCTATAACTCCCACACTTTAAAGCCGTAACATTCAGAATAAAACCTATCAGACAATAAGATAGATCATTATAATCAGCTTTCTGGATGTTCAAAATCGAAGAAAATGTTTGTTATACACATTTTTACTTATCTCCTGCTTTTAAAGTTTTCACAATTTAGACGATGTGGACCAAGAGGTGAATGGATGAATTTTTGGCGGTATCACTTGGCAAATTTTTACCAATATGACTCATGTTACGTGTGACGCGTACAAATAGGTTGTAACTGCAGATTTCAAAAAAAATTCTTTGGTCAGTCGACCTAACAAAACACCTTATACGTTAACTTTTACTCATTCATAACAATGTAAAACTTTTCATATTCGTCAGGCATATACCTAAAGTATTAGCAAAAGAAGCACCCTGTATTCTCTGTTTATGTGACTAACCGCCTGCCCATCTGTCTGTCTGTCTGTCTGTATTGTCTGTCTGTCTGTCTCTCTGTTGCTGATTCTGTACTTTGTAATGGCTACAACAACTAGCAATGTCCAAGCCCACTTTAGGTATTAGAGTCCAATCCATTTCGGTGTTGATTCAGTTCAGCTGACTCTTATGATCCCTACCCGCTACTGCCTGCCACTTCACATTGTAATGCCATTGCGCCTCAAGCGTTTTTCCAGCCGCCTGTATCATTTTGCTCTGTGCAGCTCGGCGCAGACATCTGGGCTGAGATATCATCGCCCATAAAAGGCGTAATTAACGCGCACTGCGACCAGCATTGGTGGATTGGGAACGGCAGCCGCTCTGGACAGGATTGGAGCAGAACATAGCGGAGCGGAGCGGTGCGGAGCGGTGCGGAGCAGAGCGAAATGGAGGGACGTAGTGTGAGTAGACTGGCTTGTTTACAAGCTCAACGGAATCGCACATGGGCGTAGAGAAGCAGAGAGTCATAAGTCGAGCAGCAGCAGCAACAATCCCATCAATAGCGAAGCTTGCTCATTCGCTCGTTCGCTCGCTCGCTCGCTCGCTCGCCTGGCCGGTGTTTAAGCCATGTGGTATGTCTCTGCATGTATTTGTTGTAGATTTAAGCCCTGAATAACGACGATGACGACGATGACGACGACGACGACTACGACGAACATTGTACATGGCAACAGTCGCCATTTAGTTCTGATTTCTTCCTGTAAATATCTTTTAATACCCTTAAAACATTGTGTGAAAAGGGTATTATCAATTTGTCGCAAAGTTTGTTAATGCATTAAAGAAGGTAATGTAACGTACTCGTATATACGAATATATATTCTTCAACAGCTGAACGAGACAAGTCGATCAGCTAGTCACCTTCGACTGTCTTTCTTGGTGTAACTGTGGACTTTATTCGCTCAGTTTTATTGATTCTCTGCTGAAACTTGGTATGGTGACTTATGTCTATTGTAAATAGTTGTGGTATAAATAAATAAATGTCGTGCTATGTCTACTATGAAGTGTAATACATTAAAAATACATCACACCAGAAATGGTCGATGAAATTCATGTTCTGATAATGAACGATGGGAGATTGCGTGAAATTGCTGTGACTGCGGGCATCTCATGTGAACGACTGAAAAATAAATTGCATACATATTTGAGAATGAAGTTGGTTTTATGACGATTGTTGCATTTGCTCTCTCCACTCACCATATGGCCCTTCTGTCTATTACATATGTCTGGTAAAAGATTTGGGTCTAATGACGCCATCATTGCTATACAATATAACTATTTTGAGGGAAATCGTATTATTCAGAGCGCACCGAAAAATTTACAACATCGTTCGAAAAAATAATTTATGTTGAGAAATATAAAGAAGTCCCCGCAAAAAGAAGGATGATTTTCTTACCCAGGCTAAAAAGTTCTCAGCCAAGCCACATGTGCCCTCCTACTCTAAATTAGATGCTACTCAATTTCATTTAAAACGACATAGTTTTTATTGGCATATAGCTACATATACAATTGGCCGATCGATCGTGTGCATAGTATTAAAGATTCGGTTCCATTGAATTCTACGTTTTTTTATAGAATACACAAATAGTGTTAATACTAAAGAATATGAGTAGTTTAAAGCGATATAAGAATGTCCGTCCGTTCGTCTGCCAATCACATGTGTCTTAATATGGAAACGGTTCCTTTGCTTTCGTGAAATCGTTCTAAAAATTGGAATGAAGATTATGTATGGCAGGCATTCAAGGACTCCATTTCGGTATCCCTAAACCCACCATCCATTTTTAAGTTTTTATGAATACTAAAGAATATGAGTAGTTTAAAGCGATATAAGAATGTCCGTCCGTTCGTCTGCCAATCACATGTGTCTTAATATGGAAACAGGTTCCTTTGCTTTCGTGAAATCGTTCTAAAATTTGGAATGAAGATTATATGTGGCAGGCATTGAAGGTCTTCATTTCGGTATGCATAAAAGCAACACCCATTTTTAGGTTTTTGTATGAAAAACGATTTTATTATATCCAATTGAAATCACGACGAAGGCTTCGTTTAAACCTATGCTTTACTCTACTACTGCTCATTTTTTAGAGAAATGAGGCAAACGATTTATTGTAATAGTGTCCGTTCTGTTCACTAAATGTAAATGAAAGCGACACAGTTTGTTAGTATTATTTTTTTCTTTTTTTTTTTTGTGGGTACGAGTGAGAGGTATTTAAGCTTCGGTTCTACTAAAGTTTTTTCCATTCGATTTTTTTTTTCGTCTTTTTTTTTTTTTTGGGCTGTAAAACTTTTAACTTTATGTTGGCAATTAAAAATCTTGCACCGCTGTACTTGACTCGATATTGCTGTTGCTGCTGAAAATGTTGTTGTTGTTGTTGTTGTTGTTGAAATGCACATAAATAGACAACTTACAACACACATGCAATGAAATATTGTACACACAGATACTCGTATTACTGATAAAAAGTTAAAATGTTGCCTTAAATGCTTCGTATCAATGTTTATGACACATTTTTAATGACATTCTCAACATTTAATCGCCGCCTTTTGCCATTGTTAGCGGCATCAGGGCCTCTTAAATGCATCTTCTTCTTTTATGTACATAGTACGTATGTAAGAAAGAGACAACAGTAGATTAGTAGTACCTATAATTTGATAGCTTGTTGTTGTTTTTGTCAAAAACACAATTGATTATTTTGTTAATTAAGTGTTTAATCAAATTGTATTGTAAATTGTAAATTGGAAGAAGTATTTTGAACACAAAATGTTCAAAAGTGCAAACTAAACATTTTTAAACGTGGTAAAAGATCTTTACAATTCATAAACAGTTTTAAACTAACATTTGCGATTGGAATCTTTTAGTTTGAATATATCTAGGTGTACTAAATCATTTATGTTGGTAAGGATTACTTGGAAACCTATTCTGATACCTATTTCGAAGCAATTCGCTGGGCCAAATTTTCTAGTCGGAAAATATTTTTCTTTTAATATAGTTCAAGATAGTTCAAGATAATCACAACTAATCTATTAACAGTTTGCAAATAAACCAAACAAGTCTTTCACAACAAAATTTATTGCGAAAATGTAGGCAAACTCGTTGAACTCGAACACTGGTCTTGAAATCTTTATTGAAATACTATAATTTGAACTCAAATTGACAACAGAATATGTTCTGTTTAGTATTTATGAGGGCAGAACATTGGAATCGGAACTAAAGTCACGGTTCGATATGCAAAATATAACACCTTAGAAGCTTAGCTTCAAATACTGATGTAGTATTTAAACAAAAAAAAATTTGTTTTGTTCAGCTTCGCGTTTTGTACGTCTGTCTGCTTTCAGTGACTGTCAAACACAAACCTAATGATGCCAATTGCTCAAAATTTGACAGTAGTCTAATGGTGGATATCTAATGATATTATAAGAAAAAATAAAACAATTATTTAAAAACTACAAGCGCCATTCTGGGTTATGAGTCAATATACACAGAAATATGGATTTACAGTCGCAAGAATGACCTGAGTTTTGGGACAAAATTTTGATGACGAACGAAACTTTTTTTTACACACTCTGGCAGAGTCAACAAACCAAACTGTCCAATTTGGCGAAAAAAATGAGCCCACAGGTCACTCACGAAACACCGCGGTTTGGACCGTAGTGTGCTCAAAAACCATCATCGGAGCATTTTTATTCAAAGTTGGAGAGACCGCGCACGCTATCGTTGGATGTTGGCGCAGTTTGTGTATTCGCAAATGCGTAAAAAACGTCTGACCAACATCTATATTCAATAAGCCTACGGAGCACACGCAGATTTGGTCTGAGATCCTCATGCTCTGGATTTAACCGCAGCAGACTTTTTCTGTGGAGTTATTTGACGAACTCAAAGCTAACAAACGAGCCGAAATACTGGCCAATGGTATTATGGTAAAGAATATCATTAAAAAATCTGGCACATTTGTCAAAATCGGCTGAAAAGTTTCAGAGTTACTATATGTTGAAATACCGATGGTTTGGATGGTGCAGCTGTTATAGGTATACATGATTTACTTCTGATGTCAGTATAATGTACTTATCATTCTGTCACTATGGGCTATACTACTTCTCGGAACGTAGGCTTGGTTTAACGAAATGAGCACGCCACGCCTACTATTGAAAGTAATACCCATGCGAAGTAAATTTACATGAAGCTAGGAATAAAAGCTTAAAATAATACCTAGCCGAAGTGAAACTTTGCTCTAGTATTGAAAAGTAAAAGATAAAAATTAAACAAATTGGGAGAAGAAAAGAACTTCAGTTCATTGTTTTTTAGCACTTTGTGGCGAGTACTGTTTCAAAAATTACTCCAATTGTGTTAGCAGATCAAGTGACGAGAACCAAATGTTTGTCAAAGCTTTGTGCTAATTTTGTGCTCTTATTATAACCAAAACATAAAGAAGAGTAAATTGTTCAGCTAACTTTAACGTAAAGTTAGCAGACCAACATTTAAATATTAGATAATTAGATAAATCACAAATGCTTAGATGCAATTGTGTTTAGCCAGTTTTGTGCTTATTTTTGTATTTATCTTTGTTTTAGGCACGAGCACAGCATTTTAATTAGAGCACAACATTTTGTAGCACATAATTAGCAGAAATATTTTGCAAAATTGTCAAACCATGCAATGAAAATGCACCTAATCATCATGTGAATCCATTTCGACAGCACACAATCAACTAACGCGTCAATAAAATCAAGCCATTTGGTTTCACGGCAGCGACAATAAAAACAGCACTTTGGCAATGAACTTTTCATCTATTATGTCTGCAATATTGTAAACAGCAAATAATTTCATTGATAAAAATATTGTGAATGAGAGATGTCAATTCATTGACAATATTATTGCACGAAAATGGATGCAGCGTGAACGCTTGCCAATATTATTGTTCATTGACGTCATTGTTAATTGCCCTTTTTGTCAATAGTCTAAATCCTACTTAAGGCACACGTAAGCACACAATATACAAGGCAACCCTCGTACTTGATTGAACAATTTATATTTCAGTGGCATTGCTTATGTTTTCAAAACCAAAAAAAAGTACAAGTGTAAACAAAGTTAAGCTAACTAAAACTTGACAAATCTTCGAAATCATCGCTTTGGGATGGCATCCGCGGAATAACTTTTGCAATTGCAATTTTATATTTTGGTTTGTTTCTTCATTGTTATGATTACAGTTGAAGTTTCGATGATAAATACAAAATACCGGTGAAATTAAATGTAAACAATTTTCAACGCCATGCAAAAGCTATTAAATCAAAACAAATAAAACGTCTGCAGTTTCAAATTACGCAGAAACACAGCCTTTTCAGTCGGTCTCTGTAAACTGAATTGCTCAACGCCGCTTCAGTTTCTACAAAGCCTCCAATAGAGACGCACTTAGTCTTCTTGAATAGCGTAGTAAAGAGATGACACCAAGAAAAGGCAGAAAATGTCCAAAATGTGGCCGAATCTATGCAAATGTTGCCGACGCAGATGTTCATAGATACAAATGTATCTACGGAGTTGAGAATAAAAGCATAATTTGCATTAGATGCAAAAAGACATTTGTGTTCCATTCCGGATTAGAATACCATCGCACGAATTGCACCGGACGCGAAACGGTAAGCAGAACTCTAGCTAAATACAGTTTGAATATTGAAATATAATATTTTTGAAATTCAACTTTGTCGCCTACGACACAGCTCATCGATATACAAAGTGAAATTGGCGAATACTTTCGCAATAAGCTGCGAGAGCATTTCAAGGCACAAAAGCCGGAAGACCATTACATCTACATATTGTTGGATCTGAAAGCAATGTATTTCGATAGATCTTGGCAAAGCTTCTTGAATGCTATATTTTACATTGGCAAGGGAAGCACAGCACGCCCAAAACATCATTTCGAAGAGGCTTTTACCGATCCAGAGGCACAACAGCATAAAATGGATGCCTTAACTATATCCGCGATATGGGATATCTGGATTAGAGATGAAGGTGTTGGCATTGTTGATAGTTTTCACAGTTGTACAATGGTCGAGGCCGAAATCTTAGAGGCCACTGCCATACAGGCAATAGGTCCGGATAATATTACGAATACACGTCTGGGTTCCATATCGAGCATTGCAAAGAATTGGTCTGAACAGCAGCTGCACCATCTTGGAATCCATGTGCTACTAAAGTTTTATCTTATGGTCCAAAAGAACAATAGTTCAATAAAATTTTTTCATTTGGAAGATGCCAGCCAAGAGGAGACGTCTTAAAATCATATAAACCATTTTATTACATATGCACAATATTATTATTATATACTCGTACGCATATACATATGTGTATATACTTTTTCTATGTACTTATACAAGTAGTATATATTAATACAAGTACACGGAAAACGTTAAAAAAATAATATATCGCTGGTTTCAAACACTGCAAGTTTTATATTTCTTTATACGAGTATAGTTTTAATTAAAATGCTTTAATGATTTTACACAGTACGAAGGCATTCTCATTAAAAGTAAACATAAACAAACTTTGAATAAAACAAGATAGAACGCTGCAGTCGAGTGTGCTTGACTTTGAGATACACTGTACCTTGTTTTAGGCTTCGTATGTGAACTATAGATTAGATTCTTTAGTGATCCGATATGAACATTTGCGGAATATTTCATTAGTACGAGTGCTGCTATTTATATTTCGGGAACTGGCAACACTAATGTCAAAAGCTAAAATCTGGCAACACCATAATAAAGTTTGATACTTTATGGCATAAACGTACTCACAAAGTTTTGATGTACAATTGCTATTTGTTTTGTTTACAGTGAGTTAAGAAAAGCAGTTTGGCCAAAAAATGGAAATTTCAAGAGAAGGTTTTCGTTGGTTTATTTTTCACAACTTTCGACGTGGATTATCTCAACAAGAATGTGTCAAAGAATTCAGTTCTTTGTATGGCGATAAAGCACCATCAAAAACCACAGTATATCGCTGGTATAGTGAATCCAAACGTGGCCGACGAATTCCGTGAGGGTCGTCCAAAATCGGTTGTTCTGCCCAAAAATATTGATGCAGTGCGTGAACTGATAATGCAAGATCGTCATGTGACATATCGTGAGATAGAGGCATCCTTGCACATTAATTCTACTTCAATACATTAGATTTTGCATGAACACTTAGCTGTAAAAAAAATTTGCTCTCGTTGGATACCCCATAATATATCAATCGCTCAAATAAAGGCTCGCGTCGAATGGTATAAGGAAATGATTAAAAAGTTCGACCGTGGTGCTTCAACAGACGTGTATAAAATCGTGACCAAACGACCGTGTGGGTATTCCAAGACGAAATCTTGAAACTGGAAGTCATGTGGATACCCCTTATAGTGGTCCGATCTGAACCTATGTGGTATATTTTACTAGAATAAATTAAGAAGCAACGCCACCTTTGGTATTTCTAGCTCAATTAAGAACAAAACCAAAAAAATGTCCATGCAAAAACTTAAAAATGAGTGACATATATGTGTATAAGGGCTACCGCTTAAAGTGGGGGCATGTTCATTTTATACTAGTTATCTGATGAGGGCAAAGCATAGTCTAAATATCCAAACTTCAAGTCTCTATCTCTTAAAGGCTCCAATATCTGTTCATACAAACAGTCAATCGGACGGACAGACGGACATGTTCACATACATGGACTCGTCTTCCGATGCTAATCAAGAATATGTACATTTTCTAGGGTCTGCCACGCCTATTTCTGCCTGCTACATACACTTGCACAAACTTAATATACATTTTTACCCTATGGGTACATGGTATAAAGAAGGCTATAGGGTAAAATGGTATATTACGTTTTTGAAAACTTATGTAACCGCCAAAAGTAGCCTTGGTTGACTCCATAAAATATGGATTCCTTGTCTATTTAATTTATTATCCTCTTCCTTTCACTTGCATTGTAGAAGCTATAGGTTCCCGCTTATATAGTACCGCTTTCCGCCCAAAAACTTTTTATAACTAGTGTTCTTAATAGTGTTCGCTAGTGTTCGCCTTGTGGTTCAAATTAAACCATAATAGCGACTACACATTTAAAAGTTCAATACCAATTGACAATGCTGAGAGCGTTAAGTATGACCAACATGTTTAGCTCACCATAAGGTGGCCCGTATAAGCGTATACGCTCTCTTGTCTGTTTCTTTAATGCTAATGTTGGGCTGAACATAAGATTTTTTCGTCAACGCGCTCGACAACAGGCTCGAAGAAATATCGATTCCTCTTCTTTTCAAATTTTACCAACAACACTATCCACTAGCCACACTCTCAACTGATACTCAACAACATATGTTGGCAAGTTCATCTATTGCTTATTTCTATGTTGCATGATCATACTATAATTGTTGATTATACTCGAGCTCTGCAACATGCTAATAAAATAAAAGTGCACAAGAGCTGTGTATAACCATTAAGCACCTACGGATGCTCCAGTTTATGCAGAGTGAGTTGAAAAGAGAAATTTTCACATAGGTATTCATAATTCTAGTAAAAAAATACATAGTTTTGCTCAACCTTTTTCGTTTGTGAAATCTTCGCAAATTGGCATTCATCCCAAAAGCTTTTCAATTGTTGTGCTCTTCTGGCAGCAACGCTTCTTCTTCGATTCGTATTGGAGAGAACCACTTCCGATTTTATGCAAATCGTATCAAAATTTATGGATACATTTATGAAAGAAAAAATTTTAACTTCGGTTTATGTACGGAAGATTTAATACCATTCACATGAAGTTTCAAGCTGTGAATTTAGGTAGGTATTTCTATCTAACAACTTAAACGGATGTGCGAGTTAGTTGGAGCCTACTCCTGAAAGTGGGCGTGGCACGCTCCTTAATTATAATAATTATGTAATGCCACCATGTCCATTGTCAAATTGTTTTGGCCTGAAATAATAAAGTTTTCCATGAAACATTCCAAAATTGGGCAATGGGTTTGCATGAGGCTGCCCCTAAAATGAAAAAATCTATTTCTATTTCTCTCTATGTGTGAGGCGATCGTCCATAAGAAGCCATGTTATTTTGATATTTACTATAATAAGAAAGTTTCTATACAAATTAAAAAATTGGGCAGTAAGTTTCTATGGAGGCTACCCCTAAAAGTCGACGTGATACGCCCCTTGATATTTATTTGAAGCATCCTTCCATAAGAAGCCATCATATCAAATTTCACGTAGATATTAACTGTAATAGAAATGTTTTCCATTCAAAATTGAGAACTTGTGTGTTTTTTGTATGGGGGCAAACTCAAAAAGGGCAGAGATCACACCCATTGATATATGTATATGTGAAAAGTCCCTTCATAAGAAGCCACCATGTCAAATTTTAAGGTGATATTTATAGCAATAAAAACATTTTTTTATACAAAAAGTCGAAAGTTGGGGGAAGGGTTGCTTGTATGGTGGCTACCCTAAAAAGTGTGCGTGACATGTCAATTTTGATCATTTTGATCTATTAAACTGCAATAAAAAGAAGTCTATGTGCCGACTTTCAACCGAATATCTTAACAATTGATTCCCAAAAAATGCGCAAAGACATGCAGACAGACGGACAAGGCTATATTGTATATACTTTATGGGTTCTACGATGCCTTGCTTAATTGAATTTTATTCTCATATACAATATTTTATGGAGGAGATTGATTGTAGAAGCTCGAAAACATAATCAAACGAAGTTGCAACTATATAATTTCTGCTCACATAAGCTAAATCACAAGAATTGATTCGAAAGTCTGTTCTCCTTTCACGATTCATTTGTAAATAAACCTACGATACATTAAATGAAATATGAATCCGGCTTTTTACATGATTCGTATTAAACTTTTTTACTTTTAAGTTATATGTGTATGCTTATTATAATCGATCATTCGATCGTATGCATGTGAATATGAATAAGTAAGTAGGTAGGTAGGTAGATACTTACTTGTACGAGTATATAAATATTTTATAATATAACTATATACAATACATATTTATGCATGCCGCTCGTCTGTCATCAGCGTGCAGCATAAACGATGGCGGCACTATTTATAAATTATATTGAATTTCAATTAAACACTCGATGACGATGAAAACTTCGATGATGATGATGATGATGATGACTACGACGAAGCCGACGCCAATTCAATGGAGATGATGTAGATGATTATGAAGTCGCTGTCAGCACCTCTTCCTCCCTTCAATTTTAAAAAGCGCGGCAGTTGCACTTGTGGTTGCAATCAAAGTCTTTGGATGAATTTGCTTCATGAAAATACTGAAGTCAAGTCGAAGTTGTTGGACGGAAGGCGTTGAACGCAGTAACGCGCAGTGGTGTCAAATTCTCACGTTCTTCGCACCTTCATAAAAAGTTGTTGTCGCCGTCGTCGTCGGAATCGTCTTTGTTGAAGTCGATTATATCGACACAAAAATTAATTTATTTTTTTTTTTTTTTTTATTTAATAGTCTCTCTACACATAAAGGCGCATATGGGTAGTTTATAGAGTGTAATACATATTAGTTTCGATAGCAATTTTGTTATGTAGCCATGAAGATATTGTAAGTCAAAGAAAATGCTCTTTTTAAACAAGTTCAATTATTGCACTACAAAAGCTAAGAGAACACTTTACGAAGTCGCATTGTACGTTCCTACAAATACTTCTTTTCTGATAATTTAAACTTGCAAAATTCGTGCTTTCGTCTTTAAAGTGCCCTATAATAAAAATATACATAGTACAGGTTTGTCACGGAAAATGCTTTCGCTTCTAAATCAACGCTGTCCAGCCATAACAATAACCCTATGGGGACGAACACCTTCGTGTTTTCACAAACATGCGAACGAACGCATCCGAAAGTTGGCTGCTTGATGCTAAAGAAAAACAAAAATTTGAATTAGTTAGCTTGCATTGGTGTTGTATTTTGGCACACTGTACAAATTATGACTCAGAAATGATTCACACCTGGAGTGCACGCCTTTTGGACAGGCCTGCTTTATGGGCCGCCCAGAAAAAGAGCGGCAATATGTGAGCAGTTTATTTGCAATTAATTAATGCACAGTTCAAAAATGTTGTTTGGTGTACCAATTCTTTCTCCTTTTTTGTTTTAAATATTTATTTGATTGACAAAATGACAACATTAAATATAAATCATAAATTTAAAAACTGAAGAAGAACGCCAGCTAAAAGAAGAGTATTAAAGCTTCGGCTCCACTAATATTAACGCTTTTTCTTGTTATTTTAAATACTTTGGTAATATAAAATTGGTTTCAAGACTGCGCAATATACATCAATAAACATCAAATACGAGGCACATATCCAGAAAACACTAAAACTATCAATATATTTTTTACTTATTCTACTAATTTCATATTTCACATAGGACCATTTGACATTAGATTACACGGTGCATTCGCAATACTGCTAAAAGTTTTCGTTTAACATCATTGAAGAATTTCTATATTGAATATATTCGCAATGAGCCACAACAGTACACCATATGTCCCAACTGGGTTTAAGATAGTTTCATACAATCTAACATTATTTTCGAGACTTAATTTGTAGTTTATGATTAAGTATTGTTTTATATGTTTTTTTTTTCAGGTGAGTATAGGAATGGGAGCAGCATTCAGCATCACTGGGAGAATATCTCTACATCTTGGCACAAATGTGACCTGCACGGATTTTTCCTATTCACTAAAATAGTACTTCATTTGTTAAGCCAGCTTTCTATATAGTATAAGCTTTCTATAGAGTATAATTAAACTGAATTTATATGAGATTGCTAACTTGGTTAAGTGTACGGCCTTAATTTTATAATTATATGAATACTTTGTGGAACCAATCAACACGCATTTGCGAGCACAACAAAGTCAAACATTCTGTCGCACTTTTTTTTTTGTATCCAGAATTATTGGTTTATTATATTTGATGTTTCCAAATTTTGCGTTGAACTCTCCAATGACAGTTTTTATCGAAAAATGTAAAGTAACTAGTCCTACGCCAAATAACTCTGTTCGAATTGCAGAGTAAATAGAGTTATATCAAGCTTGTTGTTACTGTGAGTTAAACTTAATATTTACTTGAAGTTATAAGTAAAATTAGTGTGTCTGTTTGTGATTTTGAAATGAAAGCTTTTTCTTAAGCTTTTATGGATAATTGCACGCTACCTAAACCTAATCAAACGTTTTTAAAATTTGTGTCTGGCTGTTTGTTTGTCCGAGCTAATCTTGGAAACGGCTTAACCGATTTTGACAGGACTTGCATTGACAGATAGAGGAATTTCAGAGCTTGTTAAAGGTTATTTCAAAATACGAAACATAATTTTTATTTCCATAATAATTTGCGTTGTTCGCTGTCAAAATAACACAAATTTCACAAATGAAATTCAGCTTGCATGCATTATTCTACACTCTTCGCAACTCACACACACACACGCATATATTTTACATTTGAATGTGATTCGCATAGTTACATTAGTTTTTTTTATGAACAATTGGTGACTCAAAAAATTAGAGCGCTAGGACGCATGCAACTACCTTACATTGTGGTGTTGTTATACATTTCATGGCTTTGAAACCGTAAGGCTATCCATTGTCTTCAAACATGTCTGTCATTCCAAGCATAATTTTTTTAGTTTATTGTTTGTAATTTACGATAATATGAATCGTTTAACCACTGAAAAACATGTTAAAAACTATTACGGGTTCGAACAAAATTTCTTCACCGAAGAGACATATTTTTTACTCAGTGCTTGCACAAAATTATCGCATTTAGAGCTTTGAAAGACTTACAAAATTTGAAGAAATATTCTTAAGCATACGATCAGGGCGCCATCAAGCC
Source organism: Leucophenga montana (assembly GCA_035044765.1). Lineage (NCBI taxonomy): Eukaryota > Metazoa > Arthropoda > Insecta > Diptera > Drosophilidae > Leucophenga > Leucophenga montana. Next base: position 507,865 of record JAWNNQ010001096.1, on the reverse strand, counting down.
GTATTTGTTCGAAAATGATGCTGGACGTCCGATAATTAAATATCCAACAAAAGCTTCTAACCCTTTTTTCCATTCGGTTGGGTGGCTTAAGTGTTATGGTACAAAATATATGACAAAATATATAAAACAACAAGTGGCTGAAGCTAGTACAGAACTTTAGGTATGCATTAGACGAATCTAAACTTAACTACCTGGATCCAAGATCTAAGAGTGCAAAATAATAGATGAAGATTTGAAATAACTATAAACCAAACAACTAAAAAAGAAACAAAGAATGAAAAAAAAAAAAGTTATAGCCATTACTTCATTGTATCGCACACTCAACATAGAATATGTTTAAAATATTTGCGAAGTATAAGTGCTACGAGGCGTATCCAGAAAGTAAGTGTACTGAATTTTGGTATGTTTTAAATTTTTTTATTTAAACAAAAAAATTACGTCATACTTTTGTACATAATGTAAGCTATTTTTCGACATAGTCACCATTCCTGTCTATGCAGGTGGTGAAGCGGGTTATAAATTGTTTGATGCCTTCCTCGAAGTAGTTTCCCGCCAACAATTTGGGAGCCACCCCACGGACAGTTTCCGACATCCGAGGGTTTGCTGTGATTGTTTCGTGTAGTAGAGATCTGGAGATTTGCGGAAACATCGCAGAAAGTTCATCCACAGTCAATCTGCTATTGTCACAGAGCACGATTTTTTTACAATTTCGTCAGTTACAATTGAAGGTCTTCCGCTCCTCTGATCATCATGCACAGACGTAAGACCGTTTTTAAACTCGCGACACCACTTATACACACTTGTACAATTCATAGCTTTATCACCATATGCAGTTTTCACCTCATTATAAATCTCAAACGTAGGTTTTCCCATCTCAACGTACTCAACGTACTGACCTCGAACCGGTCTTGTTGCAAAGCGAAGATGCTGTTTTGGGCTACACAGCAGTATTGCCCACATGACGAAAATAAAATCCCTCCGGGCGTGAGAACCTCAGTACACTTACTTTCTGGATATGCCTAGTACTTTGGTGCATTACTTTTAGAAATGAAAATGTCTTAAATTTGGGAAAATAGAGAAGACAATAAATGAATTTGTGCTTAAGGAACTGCACAAATTTATAAGATTCAACAGAAAAGTAGTTACGTATTAGTATACATGATGTTGCAACACTAGCGTTTGTTTACACATTTAATTATTTCAATAAAAATATATATTTACAGTGTGTCAACACATCCGTAAAGTGAAAAGTGCAGGCTCGGCTGAAAACCGAGACTTTGGATAAGCACACTTTCAACTGTTCTTTAAGCAACTTCTTCTCGAAGGCTCTTTATGTAGTTGTCAAATAATAGTATTTGTATTAAAGCTACAATTTAATTTAATTTTTTTATAATGTAATGTAAAAGTGCATATAGTAAACAAAATAGGACACAGCAGACAGCAAAAAGTAAGTACATATATACTCGTATATAGTATAATCTTCAACAGCAATAACCGTGGTGTCCATCAGGTCATGACTGTTCAGGTTCTCAGAAATTATAAGACGAAAAGATATTTAACTTGAAATGAAGATTCTCTAGATATCGCACTACTGCTAGCTTATCTCAAAACTTCTTTTATCATAAACGTTTCACCGCAGTTGTAAATGATATATAATTCTCATAATATTGAGTAGAACCATTTAAATGCTCTCATTCGTCGAACACTTTTGAACACTTTTCCTGCCACAGTATAGACATCCCAACAACATGTTTTTTAATGAAACTTGAAGATTTTGAGGCGAATTATATTTCTGTGTGACCCCCGATCAATATGCATTCAATTCACTGCCAATCACAGTGTAGAGTATAAGCATGGTTGTTCAACTCAACTATTGCTCCGACTTGTTTTATTTTAGTTTTGGAATTTAAAATTTTTATTGAAAATTGTTTTTTGTGCGCATTTTTCGAAAAACTCCGTCAATTTCGGCAGCAGTGACAGAGTCTCAGAAGTAATCGTCGACGGTGTCGTTGTCAGCGTCATCAACGCTCGTCCCCGACTTTTAAGGAAATAATTTATGATGGGCTTCTCGGCTTCGAAGCGTTTCGCTTAACGAGACGCATAAATAGCACCAAGCGGCTGGCAGAGCGATTAAGGAGCGTATAGCTTCGATGTCATCGGCGGCATCGGCGGCATCGGCGGCATCGGCGGCGGCTTCTCTTTGTGCTTTAGTGTTGCTCAATTTTGTTCAGGTTTTATTATATGTTTTTTTTTTTCGGGTTTTTTTTTGAAGCGTGTATCTTTTACCAGTGCGCGTTTTTCTTGTTTTATTATTTGTCACATGAAATTACACCTCCACTGTGTGTGTGTGTGTGTATGTATTGCATTGCGTTGCGTTGCGCTATCATTGAAGATGACGAGTGCACACAGCTTGATATGTCAACAATTGATACTTTATTGAAGTTTTTCATTGCGTTTCGATTCGAATTGTGACTGTTTGAAGATCATAAAAACGAAATAGACTTTAATTGAAGTGCAAATATTAATTTAAAAGCAATTTGTCGATTAATTGAAATCAGTTTAAGTAACTTGACTGTGTGTGTGTGTGTGTGTGTGTGTGTGTGTGTGTGTGTGTGTGTGTGTGTGTGTGTGTGTGTGTGTGTGTGTGTGTGTGTGTGTGTGTGTGTGTGTGTGTATCTATGTCTGTTCGTAATAACTTTGGCTCCCCAACTCAAAAATTCGGACTTCAACTGCTATTTTTGTTACTTCTTCTTTTTCTTCGTCTTTTTCATAAATGCTTGACGACGTTTGCACGACAAATTTTTAATGTGTTGCCGACTTTTAAGATACGCTGAGTTGAGGAAAATCCGAAAAATATTTAAGCTCGACCACAGACGTTGCAAGATATTTTTGTTTTTTATTTATTTACGAAATATAAATTCGTTCAACATCATAAAATCGATAACAAATTAACCCCGTTCGGCTGGCCTGGTGTACGGTGACAACCCATGCAGCGTTAGCTACTCACATTACTCAGCTCACAGTGCTAGACTGAGATACAGCCAGCCGCTAACTTGGCTCAGTTCGAACCAATTCGGGCACAAACAACGCTGGCGACTCGAAATGCGACAAATTTATGTGACACTTTTGTGATTAGACAGCCGACAACCGAAAAACGACAATGAAAATGAATAACCAAATATACTTATACTTGTATGCAGACCGATAGCTAAAAATAATAGTAATAATAAACACAAAACAAATACTTGATCTTCGGCAGCATAGAATCTTTAATACGCTTTACAGACGAATCGAAAGTGAAGCATATCCAACTCATTCTTAAATACAATTTTATATAAATGGCATCAAAAATATTGCAAAATAGTCAAGAATGTATGTACATGTTTATCGTTTAATGAAAAGCCGTTTGCATATACAGCTACATACATACATACTTGTAGTTGTTTCACAAATCATCATGCAAAGACTTCAATTGGAAAGAGTTCAGTGGTTGGACGCTTGAGCGGTTGGAATTTATGAATTTGTGAATTAACGCAGCATTTTGTTTAGTGTTGAAACTCACTTCTGCCAAAGTGGCTTTGTCAATAAGCAAAACATACGCATTTCAAACATTCAATGTTGATCCATCAGCAACAGCAGAAACACCCCTAAAAATGCACGGTTTGTTGCGGTTTATGGGCTGGTGGCGTTCTATCTGACGCCGTTCACCAATCAAGTTCAGGTTACCGTCGTAAACCTTTAATGTTGGAGCTTCGGGGTTCATCCGTATGAGGTGACCAGCCCAGTGCAGCCGCTGGACTATGTCAACCTTATCATACAGCTCATACAGCTTGTGGTTCATACGGCTCCTAAACTCGACGCAAGCTCTAAGGGGACCAAAAATCATACGACGAATATTTCTCACGAATACTCCTAAAAACGCTGTATCCGTTGATGTCAGGGTCCATGCTTCTACGTCCATGCTTCTGAGTAGGTACAGCAGGACCGGGATTATCAGTGTCTTGTAGATTTTTATCTTTGTACTTCGAGAGATGGCTCTACTTCTAATTTACTTGCTGAGCCCAAAATAGCAGCAATTAGTTAGCGTGATTCTTCGTCTGATCTCTTGTGTGGTCATTGTGGTCGATGCTAATTTCTGTTCCCAAGTATGTAGTGCTATTGTAGTTTATATGAATTTGCCAATTTCAAAACATACAGAAGATGGACATGGCTAGAAAGACTCGATTTGTCGAGCTTGTCAGCATTGGTATGGGGTCTCCGACAATAGTAACTGTTTCTTATACTTTTTTGGAGTAATTTGGGTGCACTGAATACGAAAAACATGCTGATTATTTTTACATTTGGGCCATTCACATAGATAACGGTATATTGTTGTTTCTTTGATGTATGAATTTACTTAAACCAGCGTTCAGTGTGAATGGCAAGTCCAATCGAAATGAACGATCATGAGATTTTAATTTTTTTTTCTATTCGATCTTGGTCTGCTAAGGCTTGTCATTTTTGGAATTAATTAAGCCATTGCTTAAAAATACGAAAGTATTTGAGGTATTTGATTTATTTGATTTATTTGTTCTTGAAAAAAGGTAAATGTATGAAATTCGTTAAAAATTGCATAAAACTTGAAGTTTCATCACCTGTAATTCGAGTCAGTTTTCATTCGATCGAAACGGATTGGACACCATTATACGGGTAATGTAATCAAACGCTCATATCGATTGGGTGCCATTCACATTGAACGCTGGATAACATAAATATACCGTTTTCAAAGTAAATGGCACAAGTGCAAAAAGAATCATGTTCAGTGCACTCAAATTACTCTAAAAAAGTGTAAATGAGTAATTTGGGTATTTGAATTTAACTGATGCTATGATAAAAGAAGCTCTGTACTCTGTAAAAGTACTACTACTTTTAGTGGTATTCATTCACAGAGAAACAAAATTCTTTACAATTTATTAATACCCATTTTTAAACAAACCAACATATAGAAAGGGTATTTCGAAAAAAAAAATAAAATAAAATAAAATTGAAAGGAGAAATCAATAGACAACTGAAATTTTGGTCAAGTGAACATTCGAATCAGTTAAATGCTGTCACAGAAAATGGTCAACGACCACAACAAGTGCAACGCCGCAGCATTCTATGAAATGTGCCGCTACCAACTATTTATGTAGTATCTACAGAGCTCTCTGTCCGTTGGTTCGTGCCTCCGTTCGTCTAAACCATTTTGCTTTTCAAGTCTTTACTCCATTTGAATTTTCTCACAATCCATAGTCATTAATTTCATACTTTATGCGATTTTTATTGAAACTGAAAGTGCAGTTTTGTGTGCTTCATGCATTTAAATTGAATTGGATTGAATCGAATGAGATGCAGCGGTGTGGTGTGGAGTGGCATGGGTAAGTCTCTCTCTCTCTGTGTGTGTGTGTGTGTGTGTTCTTCTTTAAATTGTATCTATTAAATATGCAAATTGCTACAAGTGTCGAAGACGAAGGCAAATTAGTGTTACTATTTATTGTACAACAGGTAGCGAATGCATTGGCAAACTGAACGCAGTTGGGGAATAATTGAAAACCATTTTGAAAGTACCTTTACATTTTATTATATTCTCGTATCTATCTATCTATCTATCTATCTATCTATCTATCTATCTATCTATCTATCTATCTATCTATCTATCTATCTATCTATCTATCTATCTATCTATGTGTCTATCTATCTACATACAACTATACGTATAAAAATCAGACTCTGCCCATGTATCTGCACTCAATTTGCGCCTCTATGACCATAAAGCGTTTGTAATGCAATTTTTATGCATTTTGCGCGATGTTCATTTTAATAGGGTTTCATGGAATTGCATACTGGCAGGCACAGCGCATACTACACAAAATCTCAGTCTAAATCCAGCCGCCCATTTTTAGTGCGCTTATGTAGTAGATACATTTTACTTACGCCCGCTGTGTGCGTTAAGTGCATTTCCAGATGACCGTTTTAAAATTTTATAACATCCTCTAAACATTATCATACATACTCGTACATATGCGTGCGTAAATGTGACGGAGAAACGAGTTGCATGGCATATTCGGTGAGTGTGAATGTTGACTGAGCTACAGATACAATTTACGATAACTCCGAATGTATAAAATGATTCGTATCACTTATGAAAATAGGTAAAGTTATGAGTAAGTAGCTAATAAGTAGGATGGCGTAAAAAATATTTTAAATGCGTCTAAAGAAATTATAGATACATTTTTTTTTTTTTTTTTTTGAAGGCGAAAATAAGCCCGTAAGGAACATCAATATTAAACCATACTTTCAGATCAACTTTCAATTGTTCTTCAATCCACTTTCTGAACATAAAAAGTTTACAATGCTCAGAATTCTCTCAGTGGTAGTTGTATACAAATAAAGAGCTCGAAAACAGAACTGTTCGCATAACATTATGAAGTATTTCTTGAGTTTGTAGAATTGATCTAACTATTTATCTACCATTTTTTAGCAAATGCAAGCGCTAATCTATAAGATTGGCTGACTTTTAGAACCATAAAGTGACATATGACGGCACCAGATGTAGATAAAAAAAGGCGTGAAAAGGCGTGGCACATAAAGTACAATATATAAATTATTATATCAAACGAATATAGTCATGTCCGTCTGTCCCTCTGTTTGTCTGTCCCTCTGTTTTTTTTTGCCAATTTTGTGCCAATTTTTAGATATTTACATACCATGAGTATACCATCGCATCCATTCAGAAAAAGTACACAAAATAAACTTTCCAATCTTACTTTTTACAATCAAAGCTTATCCCACAAAGAGTATGTTAAGTAGTAATAGAGTATGTTATGGAAGATATCACATTATTTGTTCATTGTGGAGCAGACCTATTTGAACCAAATTTTATTCTCTCGAAAATGCTCTGCATAATATGTGTGGTAACCTCTTCAGTAAGCGTTTGATCTATTTTCGAGTTGTTCTATGAACATCTTTTGTTTCTCTAGAAACACCAAATTTATTGAAGATGCATCTCATGGCAACTTTAATGACGAAAATTGTGAGAAGAAAAATAAAACAATTCAACAATTTGTCCTTCTCTCCTCTCCCCTCCTCTCCTCTCCTCTTCACACTCTTTTTTGACATGTCCTGTTTTTGTAACCAAGAGTTGCATTGGTCGGCAACGATTTACACGGGTACGGATCACCCGTGTAATCACTTCGCATAAATAAATAAATAAATTGCTTATAGCACGAAATATTATCGCTTCACGCATCGCCACGCAACTAGCGCCCAGGCTGACGCCAGCTTTACGAATACCACCTGCGCGAAGAAGCGAGGATGCTCAATGTTCGCGAAAATAATAAGTTGTGTTAGAACAAGTTTTTTATCACAGTCAATATTCGATATGGTGGCTTCTTAGGAGCACAACACTACGACATATTTATTCAGCTGCCAATTAAGCTTAGGTTACTCATGTGAATTTTTTATGCTGGAACTCCGATGTCCATCCGGATGGATGATCAGATGAAGATGATTAGCGGATAAGATGATGCTCAAATGGCTCATGGCTTACATAGTTCCGAATCCTAATCGATGTTGTCACGGTACACGTTTCTGATAGAGTGCTCTACTAGACTAAACTGCTTGCTGAGCCAAAAGTAGCATCGATTAGCAAATATCATTTTTCGTCTGATCTCCAGTCTGATTTGACGTTATTGTGAGTGGGTACCAGGTACTTCGTTTTGTTCTCGTTCACCACAAGACCCATGTGTAGTGACTGTTTCTCAATAGCCGAGGAGACGTTAATCCACGCTAATTCGCGCAGACAGCCGGATCTCCTTTCTTAAAGATGTAATTATCGGATCAGAACTTGCATAAATGAAGGTGCAGATACGCCTTACCAACACTTCGCCTCTTGAGTAACTCAGCTGGCAGTTCATCGCCGTTTTGTTATATTTCAGCTTTTTAACTACTGAGCCGATCACGTTACAGTCCAGTGGCTCTACAAGAGAACCATCATTATCTAGTGGTTCCAGAAATGCTTCTCTAGCGGCGGCATTGTTCTCTTCATCACATCCAAGTAAGTTAGAGCTGTCACTGCTCAATAGTCTCAGTGATGTTTGTACATCTGTAAGCAGTTTTCTATTTCCAGAAAGAAAGTTTCAGAAAGAAACTTTGGGCCTAAAACCTTCACTCAGGCACTTAACCTTTTGATAAAATGTTCGAGCTTGTTTTCTATTGCATAACACCTTAACTTCTCTACCGCTCTAACGCTCTCTAATAGCTCGCCTGGCTTCTGACTGCAAAGTTATTCTGTAGGCGGCATCTTTCTCTGCTGTTGCTTGGCGATAATTCTCGTTATATCAATACTGCAACACAGGTCTGGTGTACCCAATGAACTCCTTGGCAGCTGTATTCATGGAGTGGCAGATACATATGTCTCCATTGCTCACATATACTCGTATCTTCCGAAGACGAAGATGTATTCCCGGAAGTGAAGCATTTTTTAGCGGACTTCAAGTGTTTCATTTTCATTTTATACAATTCGCTTGCACCAAATTTACACTCAACTTAATGTACCTCAAAAAAGTTCTCATGCAAAGCGTATAGAATTGTCTGATGCTGGAAAAAAAAGTAATATAAAAATAAAAGAAATTGAAATTCGTTACAAAATGCAGCGAAATGCAATGAAATGAAAACGACAACTTTGCTTGAGATGATGGCTGCAAAATAAAAGCACACAGAAGCAAAAACATCATCATCAGCAGCAGCAGCAGCAGCAGCATCAGCAGCAACAGCAGCAGCAGCAACAGCGGAGCTGTAAACGGGAAATGACTATTACGCTCATCCGGCATCGACACCGTCATCGGAGTCATCGGGATCAGCAACACCAACGTACCGGCAACGCCGGCATGTCCAGTTATATCTATTTGAAGTCGCTCTGTGCAAAATGCCACAGCGCAAATTTAATCACTTACATAAGCGTCGTACATACTATTGTATCTATGTTGCTATGTACTCGTATATACATATGTAAAAATGCAGTAGCTCTATAAAAATCAAAAAATCGAAAAAAAAAAAAAAAGAAATAAACTTCAACTATGTCTGTTTGAGATATAAATTATGTTTAAGTGTAAATTATTGTAAATAGTCTCAATGTATCTAGATACTTTATGCACTCCTTGCTTCTGATATGATCAATGAAGTAACCAAACTAGTCAAACCAAAATCTCAACCATCAGTATCAGCAACAGCAACAGCATCATCAAATCATCAGCAACAGCAACTGAGCAGCTTGTAACGCATTCATTTATGGTCAATGAAGTTAAGATTTATGCGCTCCATTGACTTTTATTGAACTAATGTCTAAATTTGTGGCCATAATGTCTGTCTGTGTGTGTGTCTGTCTGTCTGTCTGTCTGTCTGTCTGTCGTGGTTGTTGTCTGTCGTTGTTCTCTCTGATGAGGTAGCAATTAAATGTTGTTTAATGATTGCATTTATGGCCAAGTGAGAAACAACACACTGTAAAACGCATTCTTAAACGCCAAACACTTCCGGTACACAGTTTTCATTTCTATATTAGTAAATGCCATGCATATTCACAGACATACTCGTACATACTCCACTATCATGATATAGAATTAATCGTTTTATAATGAACACAACAGTTTTTTTTTTTTTTTTTTTGCATATATCATAAAAAAAGAACAGTCGAATTTATTCCTCTTAATCGTATTCGTAATCCAAATAAATGGGACATTTGTTTTGACATTTTGGTAAAAGTTTAAATAAATAAATAAAAAAACTAACCGCAAAAGTTTTAAGTGACTTAAATTTCACGCGTATCTTGCTGATTCCTTAAAAAACAAAAAAAAAAAAAAAAAAAAAAACACGAGATTTTGTAGTGAATCATCAACGAAAATATCGAATGAAATTTTCAAAGAGGAATAAAATATTCGCAATAAAATAATCAAAAACAAAAAAAAAAAATTCAAGTTCGGTGGAAACGAAGCTTTAATACCATTCCATTGGCGGCTACAAGAGGGGGGGGGGGGTGCGAAGAACTGGGGAGCGTCCGCCCAACAGCATTTTTGTTCAGTATAAATACATTTTTTTCGCTTCATTTTCATAAAATAGTAATAGGTATTTTTTAATAATAAACTTAACCATAGCCAGCCCCCGCCCCCTAGAGTAGTAGAGTTCCTCGAAGAGAGCGTTCTGAATGTGCCACTGACCATGCACACGAATTATCAATATGTGTACTTAGTAGCTATAAACAAAAAAAAATATTTGTAAAACCTATGAATTTACTCTCATTTGTTCTCACTATAGTGTTATGTTTTTATGGGAGCTACTCATAAAAGCGGGAGGGACAAGTCAATTGATGTTCATAACAAGCCACAATATCAAATTTTAAATTGATATTACCTGTAACGAAAAAATTGTTCATAGAAAAGTCCAAACTATTCCAAAAAGTTGGAAGATCAAATCCACTATTAGTGTGCTCGAACCAGCTAAAATTACAACGACGAAACTTCAAAGTGAGCAGTTAGTTTTGGGCGACTTTTACGCTATTTGGCTTCATTGTAAAATTCAAATTAGCTACATTTTTAGACTCCGAATTAGAAAAACTCATGAGACTACTCCATGCGAGAATAGAGCCATATTATGTGTCATGTTTTTTGACCCCCAATATAATGTAGAGCTGTTAATTTGTTATGTGGTCCTTTGGAACGTTAGTAATTATTCTCTGCTTTTCTTTCAAGAATTTGTAGATTGACCGGTAATTGTATACTGAAACTAAACTTCAAGAACCGTACCGAAACCGAATACCGAAATAAATTGTAACCGGTACAGTAGCTTACACCGAAACAAATGTTCCGAAACCGGAACCAAAACTGAAATACATTTCGATTCTATTTCCTGGTTTAAATCACATACTCTAATTTTGAACAGATGTACGACCTATGTACACAAAGACGCCAGCGTCATCCTTTCATTAATCCTATCGTATTAAAATAAAACTAAAATATAAAAATAAGGATATAATGTGTGCACATTTTTGGAATACATATGGAAGCCTCTCTCTCCGAATAATGTGGGGTTTGATCATTTGTTTTCCAAGCTCGTCCAGAAAAAGTCTGCGCTTGAATAGTTTATTAGAATTCCGGGAGGGCTTGATTTCTGTCCATATAACGTAAGCGTTGCATGCCGAAATATCTACCATATTTGAAAATAATGCTATCGGCCAACGTTTTGTCTGACATTTGCATGTATAGTTAGCAACTAGTTGATTAAGTGCATACACTCCAGCTCCAGATTTATTCTTTCTGACTTAATCGGGACTTCGTGGAGGCCAATTTATGTCACCTCTCTGCCCAGCATCCTGAGGCTTTAATTCTTGCCCCAACTGATTTTTGTAGGAGTGCAGCTTTAAATCAGGGTTGTCACGAAGAGACTGAGTGACCCGACTACGTTTTCGAACGTTCTCGAAGACCTTGGACGCCCGGATTTTGATTTTGATTTTGATTTTTCCAGCGTTGAACAGGTCTCTTCAAACTTCTCGATCCATTTTCCAATGAGTCGAGGGCTTGGCGCATCATTTAAATGATGCGGATGTTTGTTACTCTGAATGGATTTTAATGAAACTTTACAATAATATAGCTCAGAATAACACATACTAGACTGTAATTTATGCAGATATTGTATAAATTGGCCAAAATATAACAATAAGTGTCACGTAAGTCGGATGGCTATTCTGGCGTGCGCTGGAAAAACCGGAAGAGTTACACGAATATAATGTATGGAGAAAATGTATCTCTTAAATAGTTCTACAAAAATGTCCGCGACATCATACTATATCTATCCTACTGATATTATAAACGCGAAAGTTTGTACGGATATATGGATGTTTGTACAATAATAAAATGAAAAAGTGGCGTAGCAACGTACGTCGTGTTCTCTACAAAAGATTTTGCTTAAACTACAACACCAGTTAATTCTCCAACTGTAAACAAAAATACACATTCTAAAGCTCATAAAATTGCTGGCGAGTAAGATAATTGGGCTCCATTCATGAAGGTTAGCAAGTCAACTAAAAATATCTGTACCCTGTAGGAACAGCAATAATTATTGTTGCTGATGTAAAATAAACTCCAACTGTTAATACTATATGATAAATTCTTCCTAATGATCCAAAAGTCTTCTTTTTATCTGCTTCTTGACTAATAATATGAGAAATTATTCCAAAACCTGATAAAATTAAAAGATATAAACTTCTGCAAAATAAATGTCGATTGGGAATTGACCCTCCTCCTCGAGCATGCCTAATAATGTAGTAAGATCCCAGCTAATACTGATAAATATAAAATAAGTAACAAAGCAGTTATTACTACTGATCATGCAAATAAAGACATTCGATCTAAAGTAATTCGTGTTGTTCGTATATTAATTGCAGTTATAATAAAATTTTCAGCTCCTAAAATTGAAGGAATGCCAGCTAAATATAAAATCACAAAAACTACTAGATCAACAGGAACTTCTGCAATAGCTATTCCTGTAGATAAAGGAGGACTTACAGTTCAACCTGTTGCAGCTCCATTTTCTACTATACTTCTTACTATTAAAATATATGATCCAGTCAATGTTTGGAATCGGAAATGAAATCAACAATAGTTGGCACCAAATTAAATCCTAAATCCACAATCATAAAGTTATTTCTCTTTTTGTATTTTGGAACTCAATTCAAAGCTTGTCGCATTTATTATTATCTTAATTTAAGTGACATTCCGTAGCGGTCTTGATTGAAAACATTAGATGTACTTCGATTAAAACATTTCACTAGGTCTTATAGTAACGTTTCTGTTCAAAGAACTATTTCAGTGGCATTGTCTTAATCACCCAATACTTCCTTCGTGCGATCGACAAAATGTTGGAGCGAGTTAAGCTGGAAAAAAAATTTCAACATTAGTCAAGGACCCAACGAAGAATTGTTAAATTCGCTAAATGCTTTACGTACATAATTAAGGTGTTCCATACCTAAAACCTCTGCTTTCATCTTCTGTAGTTCAATTGACATGTCATCTTTCTCTTTATGCATACTCTATTGGCGTTCAGTCTAAAATATGAAAACATTTAAAAAACAATTTCAAAATTAAAGTAATGCAATTTGTGCATTACCAAATCATCCAATTTAGTTGGTGGCTTCGGCTGTGTTAGCGGTTCGGTGACCTTAGTGTTCATCTCGACAGCATCGACCATATTAGATGTCGACGGTCCTGGCTCTGATGCTGATGACAAAAACTGTGCCATCCAGACAGGAACCTTTCATTTGCTGTCAATTGAAAAATATGTGTACTGATAAATACGAAAATTGATAGTTACTCGTATAATACACTTACCAAGCCCTGAGACGGTTTGCTTGAGAAGAACCACACGTCAAATTTTCAGACGGTTTGCTTTTTATTTTGTCATCGATGTTCTCAGCATTGTCACATCCTTGCAGTGGGGCTGTCAGAATCGGCGCATTGTTGTCCACATACAGCATTAGTGCAGACGTAGTTTTCGAAGGATGTATAAAATGGTAATATATGAGATAACGTAGGACACGTTCAATATGCCAGACTATTACCGCGCATAGCCCACTTATGCAAAATCTACAAGAATTGATTCTTCTTCTTTGTACCACCAGCGTGTGAGGGGGAGAGGCACACTATTGATAGTTTTCCAGCTCAACTTAATATCAGTATTAGTATCCGACACAGCTTCTATCTAACACTCTGACTTTATGTATTACACGCTTACAATCAAGGGCACATAATTAATTTTAAGAATTTTCATGAGATATTTCGAATTGAACTCAATGGGTGTCTACTTTAAAGGCAACAAAATAAATGATTAAAAATAACATTGAAGAAAGTTTCTCCAACTGAAATGATTTTTATGCAAATTGCTTTATTGAAACAACTAAAATGTATTTAAAGGGTATGCTACCAATTCGGTTATGCCCTAGCCACGAATATTTTTTGTTTTTGTTTTTTTCTTTTTGATTAAAGATATTTTTCGAAGGCGGCACATAATTTGTTGCAAACTGTTGACTTTGGAGTGCGAGAAAACACAACAACAACAACGACATCTGGTATTTATGAGGCGTCACCGAGCAGCTCCAAACAAACGAGTCCAAGCGACAGCAGTCTGCGACAAGGAAAGGTATCGTCTTTTCAGCTCCATAAAAAAAAAAAACAAAAAAAATAAAGAACACAATATCAAATAATAATGTATATTAAACTCAGCAACAATCAAACAAAATTCGCAAATTTACGCATTAAAGGTGCAAACAGAAATATAAAACAAGAAAAAGATTAAAAAGTTAATTTCTGTGTAACCGAAGCTTTAATACACTTCACATACATCTAACAAACTAACTTTAAATGCAATAGTGATGATTTAAAGTTCGTAGTTAGTAGTTCAAGTGGTTAGCTAAACATAGAAACATGTTTTACCTATAAAAACTACAATGTGGGCGATGTATCTATATGGAGACTAAAATTAAAAGTGAACGGGGCATGCTCATATGTGAAGCTTCGATATATCAGAAATTGAAGTTGATATTGGCTGTTACAAAAAGTTTGTTATATATTGCATGTTCAGCATAGAAACATAAGAATTACTCAATTTTAGCTTAATATCTTTCAAATTGACTGACGAGTAAAAGTGATTTACACAGACAGAGGACGAGCGGGCCGACAGTCGGACATTTCTAGGTCCATTCGTCTCGCCATGCTCAAGATATATTTGTATAGATACTTTATGTAGTCTACGATGCTTCTTTTAATGCGTTACGAATTGTCACACAAACTGATAATACACTATGTGTGAAGGGTATTAAAAAACAGCAGCCAAATGTCGCGTCACTGTTTGCCTTTCCGTTCGTCTGTTCAGCCACAGGCCCATTATAAAATCCCACATCATCCTGCTGCTGTCCGAAGCTGCCGCAACGGCACGTCCTCCACTTGGACAGCCGCTCGTGCTCCAATGTGGCGAATGTGCTCCAAATGCTACACTTTGCATTTAATTTAGCTGCGACGCTCTTTTGCGTTTTTATGTTTGTGTATCTGTATCTGTGTGCTATTGTATCTGCGTCTGGCTGTGCCGTGTGGCAGGTGCTACCATTAGGCATCATTAACGTTTTATCGCTGACACTTTGTTGAGTTAAGTTTTGACATTTTTTTTTCTGCTTCGTATCTTTCTCTTGTTGTGTCTTCCCCGCCTACTACTGCTGATTCTACCTCTGGTCATCATCGACGAAGTCGTCGTCGTCGTCGTCTTCGTCGTCCCGGCAATCTGCTACCAATGAACAGCATCAGACGCAACCTTCTCGAAAAATCATTCACAAATTGTTTGCTCCCCCAATGTTCCTGAAATTGATATTCAAAAGCCACAACATGCAAGAATGAAATTCATATGAATTTTATTGAAAAATTTATTTTGATTTCATGACATCATGTTGCGTTGAGTTCAGTTGAATTGTGTTGAATGGAATGGAATTTGTTTTTGGCGGTCAGCGGTTCATTTAGATTGAATGGATATTTAGTAAATTGCTAAGAAAAGATACAATTTATTTTTAGAAAAGTTTACGTATCTCTTAAATGACAACAAGTAAAACGGCGGATAGCAACATTCGCCAGAAAACCCCGAAGCCTCTGCCGCTATCGCCAGCAACCCAGTTGCCTGCTTCACCAACAAACGGTTTGGAAGCTGTGTCGGATACTAATACTGATATTAAGTTGAGCTGGAAAACTATCAATAGTGTGCCTCTCCCCCTGACACGCTGGTGGTACAAAGAAGAAGAATCAATTCTTGTAGATTTTGCATAAGTGGGCTATGCGCGGTAATAGTCTGGCATATTGAACGTGTCCTACGTTATCTCATATATTACCATTTTATACATCCTTCGAATTAAATAATTTTAATTTTCGAGTATTTGCCATCATTTTACAACAACAATTATATGTTAGAGGTATGCAAAAAGCTCAAAGAAAAAAAAATCGATTGTAAGTATCTAAAATCCCTACTATCGATTGTGTAATCGACAGTTGTGCGGCTCTACTTGCTGGTATATGTATGAATGTATGTCGCTTCCATACACAAATCTGTTTTAATTAATTTTATTGTATTAAAATTGTTATAAACGAACATTGTTTACATATGTAAGTAGCTTTTCTCCTGCATTATCTCTACATGTGCACAGTAGCTAACAAGATGCCACTGTTTAAGTGACAGTAAAAAGTATACGAATAGCAAGGTCGTACAACCTCTGCATCCTGCACCGCCGGTATTGGCTTCGTACGGTTATGGTTCTGAGACTTCGTCGGCGGCTAATGCTGTTGTGGACAATGCGCCGATTCTGACAGCCCCACTGCAAGGATGTGACAATGCTGAGAACATCGATGACAAAATAAAAAGCAAACCGTCTGAAAATTTGCCGTGTGGTTCTTCTCAAGCAAACCGTCTCAGGGCTTGGTAAGTGTATTATACGAGTAACTATCAATTTTCGTATTTATCAGTACACATATTTTTCAATTGACAGCAAATGAAAGGTTCCTGTCTGGATGGCACAGTTTTTGTCATCAGCATCAGAGCCAGGACCGTCGACATCTAATATGGTCGATGCTGTCGAGATGAACACTAAGGTCACCGAACCGCTAACACAGCCGAAGCCACCAACTAAATTGGATAATTTGGTAATGCACAAGTTGCATTACTTTAATTTTGAAATTGTTTTTTAAATGTTTTCATATCTTAGACTGAACGCCAATAGAGTATGCATAAAGAGAAAGATGACATGTCAATTGAACTACAGAAGATGAAAGTAGAGGTTTTAGGTATGGAACACCTTAATTATGTACGTAAAGCATTTAGCGAATTTAACAATTCATCGTTGGGTCCTTGACTAATGTTGAAATTTTTTTTCCAGCTTAACTCGCTCCAACATTTTGTCGATCGCACGAAGGAAGTATTCGGTGATTAAGACAATGCCACCGAAATAGTTCTTTGGACAGAAACGTTACTATAAGACCTAGTGAAATGTTTTAATCGAAGTACATCTAATGTTTTCAATCAAGACCGCTACGGAATGTCACTTAAATTAAGATAATAATAAATGCGACAAGCTTTGAATTGAGTTCCAAAATACAAAAAGAGAAATAAATAATTTTATGAAACTTGTTTGAAGTAACAATTATCCAAATATCCATTACCTAAAACGATGTTATTGACAAGATACCCGTAGCCAGGGGTGCTTGGTTGGTCCATTGCCTCCTCCTTTATATCAAGACATTTTTTTACTTTTCAATGTCTGGCATATATAAGTTTTATTTAAAACTTTACCATTCTTTTACGAACTCAAACAGAGAAATTATAGCTGCCTATATAAAAGATTTTGTCACGGAAATGAACCGTAATCCTAGAACTGTGTGGTGAAACTGGGTTTTTTGGATGTGCTACAATGACTGTCAAAATTGCAGGTGCGCAGAAAATTCTAAAGCAAGCTAAATTTGGTTGTTAATGCTTTAAAAGACGTTCTCGAAATCGAACTACCATTTCAACAAGAAAGAGCAATAGTCGAGATGCTCGACTATATTATATCCTGTGCGCGCTATATATTTTTTTCGTAGTTAGCCTTGATTTGCATCAATGTTTTGTTTTGTATATTACGAGGGTAATTTGATAAGTCAGCGACGTTTGAGTTTCGAATTATATTGAATTGAGGGTAGTCCCTGAAGTATCCAGATGGACAGAAAGCAGTTTGGTCCCGAAATTCACCTCGAAACTAATTGTGTGATAATTTTGAAGTAGTATATGACGTAGTTTAACAATAATATTTTAAGTTTTTGCGCCGTTTAATGAACGTGAATAAAATATGAATCCATTCCAGCATATCAGCGACCTAGCAGTAAATGAAACAGTAGTTTTCTTTGGTCGTTTTGGTCATTTTAAACCAATCCTCTCCAGAAAATAGTATTAAGAAAGAGATTTGCTGACACTTCCAACTATCACCAGTGGGTACTAAGATAACATATTTAGGAAACATATAGGGTTGTCAAAAATTTGCTTTTTAATGCCATTTTGCTGGAGAAGATTGGCTAGAAGAAACAATTGAACAGATTCGGCAATAGTCGCAATCAATAGGCTTCCGTAGCGGGAAGATGGTATTTTAGATTGGGTTATCTATTTTCCACATAGTCCTTCCCAGGACTGATCAAGTGCTATATCTTGACTACAACTTGTAAGGACTAAGGCAATAGTATGTTAAACCGCGACGATTAGAAGAAACATTATATTTTCCACTCCAGTGAAAGAAACCGTCTGCTAGCGGAGATAAAAGCCAATGAAGCATAAAGATTGACGGCTGAAACGAAGCTCTAATAGCATTCACACAAAACTCTAAATCGTAGTTTGAAACATAAACGTGGGATGAGTTTGTATGTGGGCTACCCCAAAAAGTGGGCGTGGCGGATCAATCTTGATACTCTATTAAACTGCAATAAACGGATGTGTATGTGCAAAATTTCAACTGGATAGCATTAAAATTGTTCCCCAAAAAATGCGCAACAACATACAGACAGACGGACATGGCTAGATCGATTCGTCTCGTCGAGCTGATCAAGAATATATGTATACTTTATGGGGTCTACGATGCCTCCTTCGATGCGTTACAAACTTTCAGACAAACTGATAAAACCATTTCACACTATGTGTGAATGGTATGATTACAGAAATCATTACAATATGGAGTACCCACAGTTGGCTCTTTTGAAAACAATTATTTTAAAGTAAAAGCTTAAATTGAAACATTTTCGAAACAATAAAGTAAATGCAAAGTCTTTTTGTATGAGACTTATGGGACATCACAATCGTTTTCACCAGTTTGTTGCTTCTAATTATAAAAAGTCGATCTACCAACTTTCAAACCAATATCTCAAAGATGCAGGCAATATGGAGCATTCAGAGCGATGTACATGGCATGGAGCTGATTAGAATTATACATAAAACTTTATGCGGTTTCTAATGCTTCCTTTAAAGCGTTGCAATCATTGTAACTAAATTATATTACCATTCACACACTGCGTGAAGAGTATAGAAAAATAATTACTGCATATGAAAGTAAGTAAAAAAAAATATTCAGGTACAAATTAAAGCGTTTTTATTGGTGTATTGAGATATGGGAAGTATAAGTTTACAACAAGCGGATAATACAATTTCAGATACTACAAACATTCTTATTTTATATATACACAAGTATATGCATACTATGTATGCTGCACGCCCCATGTGCTGCTAACTTAGTTGCCAATTTTCCGGAATTCCCACTCGGAATTGTCGAGAGGGCACACTTGACGGGTCTTCAGCCAGCGTGAAATGCAGTGAAAGTGGAACCCATGGTTGCACTTGCCCCAAGTGACATTGCACACCTCCACTATGTGGTTGGCCTCTTTAGCCTGACATTCGATACACAGCTCCATGATATTGTTGCGACAAATAGCGCAGTTGTCGACGGCTATGTCTGCAAAATTTTAAATGCTTATGTAGAACAAGTTTGCCTTAATTTACCAAAAAAAAAAAAACTTACCCCAAGCCCACAATGCAACACCTTCAAATTTTGTTACCTTGAAGCGTTTGTTGTCATCAGGCGGCCCATTACCAGCAGCTCCTTGGCTAGTGGATGCCTGCTCCGAAGACATCCTGTTAATCTGCTTTTAAATAAGAAACGAAACTATGAGTCCGACAAATTTATTCAGCTAACACGTGCTGGTGATAGAACGCAGAAAAATAGCAGCAAAAGTGAAAATTGTGTAAAGTCAAAACAGAATTAAATTAGTTATTTCGAGCGGCAGATAATACAATACAATTTATATATTTAGCAGGGCTAGACACTTGTAAATGACAACATGTGAATGCCAACTGTATGCCAGAATTGTAGTTAAAGCAATTTTCTAAATTTTAATATAGGGCGTCTCAAAAGAAAGTTCACATTTAAAAAATCGATAAAAAAAAGTAAGTAGTTTATTGAAAAAATATTTATTACATATTAAAATACACACTTTGGGAATATATTTCTTAAAAATGATATTGTCCAAAACCGTAAACCGTTGCGTTCACGGCATTCATTTAATCGAGCACTAAAATTTCCTATGACGGCTCGGTACGTATTCTCCTCCGTGATGGCTGCCATTTCGTGACTGATATTTTCTTTTAATTGTGCCAGGGAAGTCGTTTTGTTGCCGTATACTTTAGTATTGACGTAACCCCACAGGAAAAAGTCCATAGGGGTTTAGATCGGGACTTCGTGGAGGCCAATTTATGTCACCTCTGCTGGAGATCAATTCGCCACGCAAAATTTCATGAACTCGTGGTAGAGACCTGTTGGACGTGTGTGAAGTTGCTAAAAATGCGGAACAATGATGATCTATGCACGTTTAAAACAACAGCACGCTTCCGAGTCGAAAGGGCCGGGTTGTCACGAGCAGACTGAGTAACACTGTCTACGTTTTCGAACGTTCTCGAAGACCTTGGACGCCCGGATTTTGATTTTTCCAGCGTTGAACCGGTCTCTTCGAACTTCTCGATCCATTTTCCAATGAGTCGAGGGCTTGGCGCATCATTTAAATGACGAACATGTCGAATACTGCAGAATTTTCTACGCGCTACAGTCGCTGAATTACCGTTTTTGTAAAACTAACGTACGCACAAGGCACGGTCCGCTCCCGATAAACGCTCCATAGCGACTAAATTCCCAAAAACTAGGCTACCGATTGACATACCATGCGCGCCCTTCGGAATAGTTGCATTCACGCAATCAACAAATCAAATGTGAACTTTGCTTTGAGACACCATGTACTTAAGGGTCTTAATAATCATATATGTACATATATACATATACGAGTATATGTTTCGCCGATTTTGAAAAATGGTGGAAGCCGGATGCACGGATCTGTATCTGTAATTTAATCTGTTAGTTAAAGCCAATTATAATCTTTTAATTATTGTAGTTTTGGTTTAGTTGCATGTAGATAGTTGTATTGTAGTACTTGAAGATTGAAATAATTTGAGAAACACATAAAATGTATTATGTACTTTGTTGTTTTGCTTATCAAACCGCCCCTGGTTTCTATGTGTTATACTCTTCTCTTAGAGATACTTACTTGTTAGATGGAATTTGTGTATGTTATTTAGACGTTTATATTCCAGCTTGATATCGAATGGTTGTTTGAGAAGCGATGTCTTGGACTGACTGTCTAAAAGAAACGTTGAGAACAAGTTTTGCTTAGAAGATTGCAACTTTATGTTTTCTCTTTTGCTTTAATTGTTTTAGAGACGTAATGTTCAACAGATACTTCTGTGTGCATCTGGCTCTGCTCTGAATTGACTCGTTGCTGGTTTCTCCTTTTCAAGTTCTCAAAACGTTTTGTTTGCGCATCGGAGTAGTACTCTATTTCATTTAATTTATTAGAAAATGCCTCATAGCGTATACTCTTTACAATCTACAGTAAGGCTTCCCACTGAAATGATATTTATACACTGTGCCCATGGGTTACAGGGTAAATTAAGTTTGTGAAAATGTATGCAGCGGGCCCTATAAAGTATAAACGATATGGTGTTCTTGATCAGCTTCAAAAATCGAAAATATCCGTCTGATCGACCGACTGTGTGCTGAAATGGCAATGATTATAAGAACTAGAGCCATCAAATATTGTTATTTAAACTCGCATATTCTTTCTTAAAATCAAATATATAAAACAAACACTACAACTTATCAATTTTGTACGAAAGCAATTGGTGTTTTTAGTTGTTAATTAAGCTGTAACAACTTCACATAGCTCTAGATCAGACAGCAAAAGTACAAAGAGCTTTAAAGAGCTACGCCTCACGCTCCAAATAATTATACATAATTAACTATTGTTTGCTCTTGCATATATGTATGCAATATTTAAAAGTGTTAAATGATTTTGACTGTTTCAAGACAAGCAACACACTTCGGAATTATTTAAAAAGAAACAAAGAAAAAAAATGCATTTTTCGTATAGTCAAAAATTGATGTAAATGAAATTGATGGCCCAAGCAACACAAGCAACAAAAACATCGCCATCATACAATAATAATCTGTCACGAATGAGATACAAAACTTCAATATAGGCACGCATTAATAAAGCTTAA
The DNA here is from genome assembly GCA_035044765.1 of Leucophenga montana. NCBI lineage: Eukaryota > Metazoa > Arthropoda > Insecta > Diptera > Drosophilidae > Leucophenga > Leucophenga montana. The sequence goes on along the minus strand of JAWNNQ010001096.1, from coordinate 485,656 downwards.
AAATACGAAATTTTCAAAATGTTTTCCCGCAGTTCTTTTATCGTATGTTGTTGTTATTGTTGTTTGTATGTATTTTATGTGATTTTCATTTAACACATTTTCCCCAATGATCGATCACGCAATGACATTCGAAATGAAATGTAAAATGGATGTGAATGTGAGTGTGAGTGTGGAAGTGGAAGTGAGACCGGACCACCACCATCGGCAACATTATGAGTTAGTTAAATGTCATTGATGCGACAAAATAAATAAATATGAGCAACATCAGCATCATCATCATCATCATCATCATCAGGAAGTACAATAACAAATAAATAAAACAACAACAAGCCAAGCATAGCAAGGAATATTACAAAAGTTCAAGAACTTTTCTCTTTTAAATCCACCCAAACACGCTGTAGAGGAACATCCATACAAAAAAAAGAAGACAATGCACTGCATCTGATGGTATCAGCAAGGTATGTATATTGCATCATATGAGTAGCAAGCAAACGAAAATGAATTTGTTACTTTTGGTCAAGAAAACATGTAGAATGTTTGCCGAGAATTTGTACTCCTACCCAGCCACAGTGTGTTCGGACTTGTATGGAGTTGGTGGCCACAAACTACTTTCAGTAGAGATATCTACATGAAATGGCCGTGGTTTATACCTCCACACTCATCCCTACCATTCATTTCTATCCCATGTAGAAATTGCACGAGTTGAAATTTTTTTGTATACATATGTATTTGTTCTTAGACTCAGCAGCTTCTTCAGAGAGCTCTCCAGTCGATAACAGTGCATGTTCAATACCAGCAGGAGCGTGAATTAAAATTTTGTGGACTGAGGATGAAAGGTATTACTATGAATGCTTCTTTGTCAGCTTCTTAGCAGTATCCAGTATACTTAGCGGGTTATTATACCCTACTCGGGAGAACCAAGGGTATACTAAAATTGTGCAATTTTATGTATATATGCTTTATCAGCTTCAAAACTGGAGTCGATAAAGCTATGCCCGTTTCTTCGTCCGTCCTTCGGTTGTATAGATAATGGAAACTATAAAAGATTGAGCTACCAAACTTTGTTTTTTTTTTTTTTCGACTGATATATAAGCAGAATTCGAATGCTACGCTCAACGCGCCTGTCTTCTATTTGCATATTTAATTTGCCTATCTTATAACTACTAATAGGATTATATTAATACGTAAGAGGTTTTTTTAAAAAGTTTTATCAAAATTTAAGTATGTAATTTCCTTCACCTTAAAGATAAAATGTAATTTAGGTAATCAATGCAAATAATACAATGTGCAATTTAAGTCTTCGATTTTAATAAACTTGAGAAAATTTTGTATTGGACCTTGTCAACGGTCCACTTCGTTCCCTTCATCACTCGATTCGCTACAACTCGCCTCACCGCTCATCAATTCAACTAACAAGATTGCGTTAAAAAGCGTGCAACGAAAATTAATTATGGTGAAATAAATTTTTTCGTGCTATGAAAAGAAGGAAATACAAAAAGTGATATTAAAAAAAAAAAAACAACGAAAAAATTTAAAGAAAAAAGATAGAAGATGCACGTGACAAACGAAGAAAGAAAAATAGTGTTTTAAGTTTGAAGAAGACTTGCATCCATTCATGGAGACGAAACTCTACCAAATCAAAGGCAACCGAGTTGAGTTCGGCGACGACAAACGTTGACGCTGACAAAGATGACACACGTCAAGGGCCAATTTTTCTTTTTCGAGCTCCGTCAACCATCCAACTGACCGCACACACGACCTGACCTTTTATTGTGCTTCAGTTGGTGGCTTTGGTTGCCTGGCGATGACTGGACTCTCTAGCATTTGACTTGTTGCAAGTAACGAAAATGTTATCAGTTAAGTGACAACGAAACGAAATAAAAGCTAAACAGTATGAAAGGCATGCATCTTGGTGAGACTGAGCTGCATTGCGGAAGAAAGTCAATAAATAAAATATGAGTATTGCATACACAGATAGTAGTGAGTGGCGAGAGTGCAGTGAAGAATGACTCTGCTGCAATCAAAGTTGACCTACTTGTTTCAAAGATCGCGAGTTATTGTGGTCACGCAAGGATTTTAAAGTTTTTAACATTTTTCAATTAGTCAGTCTGTTTAACGAAGTAGTATAGTACTATATAATATTGTTTTTTAACAACATTAAATCGAATGCAATGAACCTCTAGCATCTTTTTATACTCTGTTTGTAGAAATGTTTGTGATAAACGATAAAAACCTGCCAAACTACATAGCATACCTTTATAGATTAGCAACAAAAGCCGTGTCACTGTTGCCATGTCCGTCTGTCTGTTCATAGCTACCAAATATCAATATATAGGTTCTCAAAATTTTCTGTTCACCGTACGCCAATCACAACTATAACAACTACAAACAAAGCGACAATCACCAAAATAATAGCGAAGCACATAAAAAGTAGAACCTGCAAAGTTGTATCTCTTTCGCACTCGCAGAGTTTTATCAGCTTGTAACTGGCTGCTCGCATGCTATCATTTAATATTTGTGTATGTGCGTTCCACGACGCATGTTGGTTTTTAGGTTTGAGTGGGGGACGTAGTCCCGTGTGTCGTTCTTAAGGCATTTTGTGACTGTGGTGGTAACCCTCAATTAAGGGAGGTCACATTCTCATGAAAGAAAAGCCGAGTGAATGATTTCAACGTCTCTCCCTCTCGTAACGTAATTATCGTAGTTCTAATTTTGTACTCGTTTAGCGCTAGAAAATAATACAATTTTTTTTCGCATAAATGATTAATAACTCGAAAATTAATGGCACATTCAGAATAAGTTTATTGAATAAAGAAAAGAAATTGTTTTTAAGCGAAAGTTACAAGAAATGAATTTAAATTTGCTTAGCAAAGTTTCATTGGTTTTACACGGTTTTGCCTCACCTCGATATAACTTTCCCAATCCTCGCTTAGGCGATTGTAGATGTTCATAGCTGCACGTGCATCCTCAACCGAGTTATGTTCGCCTTTTTGAATTTCCTGACCGAGTATAGCTTTGGTCAGCAGCTTAAGGCTAGGTGTGCGGCCATTGGACACAACACGAGATAAGGGCTTATAGCACGAAGTATCGCGGATATTACAAAATGGATGATTTAACTTGAGCACGGCTAGATCATTATGTAAGGCGTGTCCAACCAGAATTTTCTCATGGATAATTGCTTTAACTTCGCTTTGAACAGTCAGAAAATGGTCACCATTCGCAATGTCTTCTTTTCGTATGCCGGAGGTCCTTGTTCTGTAGTCTGTAACATCCGCTTGGGGTCGAACATATTTGTCCAACAGCACCTCTCCAGCTTCGTTGACAATAGACACTCGGGCAAGCATGCTCTTTCGTCCACCTGGACCAATACCAACCATTTCACAATCCAGTCCAATTGCTAATCTCATCCGTTTTTTCGCTGTTTGTGCATGCAGTCCTACCGAGTCCTTTCCGGGCGCTGTATCACGTGCAACGTTCATCGCTGCTGCCGATGAGACATGGTGTGACTCGTACGATTTCCATTTATACTCCGAGCTGTGCGAATTTTTAATTGGTTGTGTTGGCTTATGCATTTTCAATTGAAAATTAATACAATAATTATAGAACGAATATATTATGCAGTTTGTTTGGGTATTTGTTTGCTTATTGAAATATACTCCCAAATTTATTTATGGTAAAAATTTTTCCCAATAGTCAAATCTGCCAATAAAAAAGATTTAAATTGAACAGACTACTTAGAGTTGATAAAAAAATATGTGTGTAAATGAAAACTAATAACCAGGCATGTGATTATTTTTTTTTTTTTTTGATTTCGGTTCGATTTCGATTTCGATTGTATTTGAATTTTTTTAAAAAAATTTTTTAAACATTTTCTCGCTTGCTATAAAAACAAATTTGCCTATGGCTGGTCATACACGGCAAATAATTTGGCATAACAGAACATACGCTAACATGTTCAAACTCAGGGTGGCAAACTAAACATTTGGCGGTCAGACATGTGCCAAACGTTTTATTAACCGCATAGGCAAATATGCAAATGATTTGCACGTCCGACCTTAGCTTAGACTTTTATGTCCAGTGAATTCTGGGTCGCTGATTTTAAATACGGCAACAGATTTTGTTTTATAGCACGGTTATAGCTGTATAGCTTTGGGTTTAGTTCTAATCAAATAAATATTGTAAGACCTTCTCTGAAAGAATGGAAATTTTGCACGAGCTACAAAATATCTAGCGTAATTTTAGGCATAATAAAACACAAGGCCTTGTCCAGTCCGTGTTAAGCAAAAAAAAAAAAAAATAAGTTAACTCAGTCAGTTTTATAAAAGCAGTGACGATTTGAAATTAATGAACGGTTGTGGAGGATGGCCAAATCTTGGAAAAGACCGCTTTCGACACGACGATAAAAACGAAGTTCTTCAACGCCTTATCTGAACTTGGTATCCCAGCAAAGATCGTTCGTCTTTGCATGATGACGCTATCACACAGCCAAAGCGTCGTCAGAGTAGGAAAGAACCTCTCCGAACCCTTTGATACCAAGAGAGGTTTCAGGCAGTGTAATGCTTTATCCGTCGACTTTTTCAATCTCTTGATAGAGTACATCCTACGCCACTGCCCATACGTAGAACGGTTGGGCACAATCTTCCATAAGATAGTGATGCTACTCTCATATGCTGATGATATAGACATAATCGGCATCAACGAACGGCGAGTAAGCAAAGCGTTCTCGGAGATAGAGAAACAGTTACTACGTCTCAGGGGCCTAGCGGTGAACGAGGACAAGACGAAGTACTTGGTGTTCACTCGCATACCATTAGCGCGTCTTGAACGGTCTGTGAGTATGGAGAATTTCAACTTCAATGTGGTAGAAAACTTCGTCAATCTGGGAACAGAAATTACCAGCGACAACAACCTTAGCCGAGAGATCAGACGAAGAATCACGATTGCTAATCGCTGCTACTTTGGGCTAAGTACGAAGATAAAAATCTATAAGGCACTGATAGTCCCGGTCCTGCCGTATGGCACAGAAGCATGAACCCTGACATTAACGGATACAGCGTCTTTAGGAGTGTTTGAGAGAAAGATTCTTCATACTATTTTTTGTCCCCTTAGAGTTGGCGTCGAGTTTAGGAGCCGTATGAACCACGAGCTGTATGAGTTGTATGATGAGGTTAACATAGTCCAGCCCATTAAATTCCAGTGGCCGCACTGGGCTGGTCACTTATCCTTATTCGGATGAACCCCGTAACTCCAGCATTAAAGGTTTACGACGGAAACCTGAACTTAATTGGTGGACGGGGTCCGAGCTTAAGATGGCAAGATCAGATCTATGGCAAGATCAGGTCTATGAAGAAGCTCCGGATTACCAGCGACTGGCGCCGGCGCGCACTAAATTACACCGAATGGTGACCTTTCCTACGTGCAGCCTTGACCCATAGACGGTTGACCAGCTACCTAAGTAAGCAAGTTTGGAGCCTCAAGTTGGGCATATTTAATACCAATTAAATAGTTGCTTTACCTTGTATTTGTTGATGGAATTTTGTGTTTGCGTTTCTCGAATTTTGCCAGATCCTACTCCGGAGTGTAAGGTGATACTCAAATAAGAGGAAGAGTGTTTTCACACAATTAATCCAAGATACCCTAGGTAGATTAAAATCACCCATAACAATTGAAAAATCACTTGCCTGTTATGATTTCGAACTGGCATGAATAGCAGAAGTATGCAGCTGATAAATAGAAGCATCAGAAGATGGCGGAACGTAGGAACAAGTAATGAATAATTTACAGCTTTGAAGTCAGATAACAACACATAGGAATTCAATATCGGTTGGAACAACTCCGACATACTTTTCGCATATGAGACTAGAGCTAACTGAGTTCAGAACTACTCCTCCAACCTAACAAATGTAAGGTTCCTCACGGTTAATTGTAAAATTATCAGAATAAATTTCGGACCCGATGATAGACTTTTTTTCTGGCAAGTATTCTTTGACTAAGGTCGAAACAGACCAAAAACTACATATTGACTCAAAGCATGCATGAGGAACGCTAAGCTCGAAAGAAGCGATGTCTCTGGAGTGGTAATAAATTCCAGAATATCGTCAGATGTTGTACACTCAGTAAATCGTACAATCGACAAAGTTTTAGTTGATCGGTTGCAAGATTATTTTAACTAAGTATTGGGACCTTGAATTAATATTGAGCGTTACAGACAAGAGGCCGCCATTAGTATACCTATGAACCAATATTCGAGTTTCCGATTTCTTGCCGCTAAAATCTTAAGTCAATGAGCGTCTTTGGCAGCTTGTGTCATTTGTTTGAAACGTAAACGTAAACAATACTAAATATTGCCTCGAACATGTCGAATTTCGTACCAGATAAAGTGTTATTGCGGAGAGTTCTTCTTCATTACTTTAATATGAAGAAAAGTGCGGCCGAGGGTCATCGAATCTTAGTGGAAGTTTACGGCGAGCATGCTCTATCTGAACAATCGTGTCGGAGGTTGTTTGATCGCTTTAAAAGTGGTGATTTCCAGCTCGAAGATAAGGAACGGCAGCGTCAACTCAAAAAGTTTGAAACCGAAGAATTGAAATCATTGCTCTATGTGGACCAATGCCAAACGCTTCAGGAGTTGTCAGAATCTTTGGGAGTGGACGAATCGACAGTCAGCAAACGTCTAAAAGCCATGGGATTTGATTCAAAAGCAAGGAAACTGGGTGTCATACTAGTTGAAGCCGCGCGACATTGAAAGGCGATTTTTCGCTTGTGTACAGCTCCTCAAACGCCAAAAAAAAAAGAAAGGGTTTTTTGCATCGCATTGTAACTGGCAATGAAAAGTGGATCCATTACAAAAAGTCATGGGTTTTGCCCGGAGAGTCATCAATATTCTTCGCAAATCGTATGCTCTACGAGCTGCTCAAACCGAATGAAACGATCACGGGTGAACGCTATCGAACTTAACTTATGCGTTTGAGCAGCGAACTGAAGCAAAAACGGCCGGAATACGAAGAAAGACACGACAAAGTGATTTTGCAGCACGACACTGCTCGTCCACATGTTGCAAAATCGGTCAAGACCTACTTGGAAACGCTGAAATGGCAAGTCCTACCCCACCCGACGTATTCGCCAGACATCGCTACTTCCGACTACTACATGTTCCGTTCGATGACACATGGCCTGTCCCAGCAGAAGTTCACTTCATATAAACAATGCAAAAAATGGGTCGATGATTGGATCAGTGCCTCAAAAGACGAATCGTTCTTCCGAGCTGGTATCCGAAAATTGCCAGAAAAATGGCTAAAAATTTGTGGCCAGCGATGGACAATACTTTGAATAATATATTTGTTACCATTTTTGCATAAATAATAAATCCGTAAGTTTCGAAAAAAAAAAAACAAAACAAAACAAAAACGCTGATTATTCATCTCTTAAAAAGAAATAAGCGCAATTTTTTTTTTAAATTTCAGCTCATAACTTTCAAACTGTTCAATCGATTTTAGTGGTCTCTCTTTTGATTTAAATCGTAGTCAGTTTTATTGCTTCGAACGCAGAATATAGCTGAAATAATGCAACTAACATCTGCAAACAAAAATTAATAAAATGCTACACATCGCTTGTATGATTAACGATTTTCACATATTTTATATATATATATATATATATTTGACTTGATTAAATTGCTTTATGCTCTCTTGTATTTAAATTAATATTCCTATTGCAAAAAACAAATTTGAGAACACCAAATTCTTATTGCATAAAAATAATTTATTAACAAAAAAAAAAAAAAAAAAAAAACGAAAGAAAGAAAAAAACCGAAAAAAACCGAAAATCGGCAAAAGAAACAAACGTTCTGACAGATTTAGTGGGAATTGAAGTCATAAAAATATGATTTGATGCTTTTGTATATTTTAAATGAGAATATCGGTGCGGCGGCTCATCTTGAGTTTGTTAGCTTATTTGATTTTGTTGTTGTACACACGTAATATATTTTTAGTTTAATTTATGGCAAATAAATGAGCATTGACCACAGAAAATAAGTGAAACAACAAAAGATATTATTCAAAGTCGAAATTCATACAAAGAATATTAATGCCCTCTCCAGTTGTACGAAAGTGTGTGGTCGGTTGTGCATACAAAATAAACTTATTTTTTTGAGACAGTCAAACAAACAAACAGGCAACAGGCAACAGGCAACAGGCAACAGGCAGTCAGTCAGACTGACTGTTAAAACATACAGAGGAACAGTAATGACATAAGTATAAACGACTAGATGATACCCTAAGTAACTTAAAGTATCTTTTTATGTTGCATGAGCTGACAAGCTTATTGCTGTGTGTGTCTGTTTTTGTTTTTTGTTTTTATTTTATTTTTTTTTTTTTGTTTTGTTTTTGAAAGCAACATTTCACTGACTTAGTGTAATAATACCCACGGAATTTTAGGCTGCAGGGTATTAATATGCTTTGAAAAATACTATAACAACAAAAAAAAATTGTTTGAATATTATTTAAAAAGCCATAAATTGAGATCAGCATAAACATGTTAGAAGTGTTTTGAGTACTTAAGAGACAAACGAACGAATCCCGAAGAAATATTTCTACAACTGCAGTCAAAGAAAATAAAATAAAATAAAATTAAATGACACAAAATGCAAGAGAATGCAAGTATAAATGCGGCTATAAAAGCGTACGACACATACACAGATACATTCATGCTTGCGGTTGTAAAAAAGGTATTAGCCATGTTAAAAGGCAAAGGCTTAAAATACGCACATTTTTTAGTTCACTTTTATTTTACACGCAACTCGAGCAACCGAAACGAAACGAAACGAAACAATTTCAATGAAACAAAACAAAAAAAAAAAAAACAAAAAAAAAGTAGAAGAAAAAAAGTATCTTAAGATATGAATTAACAAAGAGTGGTGGTGAAAAAAAAAGATACAGCGCTGAGCAAAATTTTTCTTTCTTACTTGCTTTTCAAATTCATTTTGCTTTCGTTCAGATCATCATACAGATCATATATCGTACAATACTATACAATATACCTATATACAGGGTGTTTTTTTTTTTTTTTTTTTTTGGTCATTTTCCGACATTGTGTTTAATGTTGTGTCCTGATGTTGCTCAGAGCTGGCTCAGTTGGTTTGCCATTTTTATAATAAATTGCCTACCGCCAGTACAACGCTGTGCAACAGCCTGCAAATTTATTTCGAAAATCAATTGTTTCAATTCGGAAATGTTGCCATAAGCTATATTCATTTTATGGCACACAAACTATGTGCCATTCGAGCGACTAATTTTTGATTAACCATGAATCGCCTTCGCTGCATGTATACTCTAAACAAAAAGTGATCGAAAATTGAACTTGCAGCAGGCGTCATATCCGAGTCGCTCACGTGCCTGAAATCATATTTTAACACCAAATTTTAAATTCAAAGTTGTACACCTCTGAAAAAAAAACACCCTATTGTAATATGTATGCCCTCTTTCGAGCGCATTAAAATCATAAATCATTAGTTGAGTAACATAAATTTCACAAAGTGATATTGTATTCGATATATTTGCTCTTCTTCTTCATCTTCATCTTCTTCTTCTTCTTCTTCTACTTCTTACTGTCATCTAATGCGACTTTACAGATATGCGTCCATAGTTTAGACTTTTAGTAATAAAACCAATTTATACCTATGTATATTGGTTTGATACTAAGTATTGATTGTTCAGATATCTTTGCATTTAATGCTTTATTGAATTTTTAGGCTTTCACGCATTCCATTCGAGTGGCTGATGAGCAGTAAAAAAAAACCAAATAAGTAACTGTTTTATGCCTCAGCTCAAAAATATATACATACATATAAAAAAAAAGAAACCCTAAAGAAGTCGTTTTAAAGCAGTTCTAGTTTAAATGATTCTAACAAGGTAGTGCAGAAATTTGAAGCTTTTCATGCATAATTTTGATAAAATATTATATAGTTTATATATATTAAAAGATTATATTTATTATACACAGCATCCAAAGGGACAAGCGTAGTATATAATAAGTTTGTGCGTATGTATGTATGTACGTACGTCTGTTTTTATTGCCTTTGCTTTTTTGTATTTTTGTTCTATTTTTAGAATGTTATAGTTTAATTTTGTGTGTTGTACTTACACCGCTGTATAAAAATGTTCTTTGGTGGAGGAACCTGGCATCGAACCAATCATGGTTGAGAACGGCGCTGAGAAGTGTCATCGACTTACAATAGCTGAGAGTGAGTACATTGTATTTTCCTCTCTCTCTCTCTCTCTCTCTCTCTCTCTCTTTCGTTTTTTTTTTCACCTTTCAGAGATTCATTTAAGAGTTTTCTACTTACTTCAAGCCAAAAAAGCACTTCTTTGACATACTGAGACTTTGGTACTTGATTTGAGTAGAGATTTGCTCTTAGAATTAGATTTTAATACATATCTCAAGAATTTTATACTTATTCGTTAGCAATACCGTTTTGTACTTGATACAAGAATATTAAGTACGAATAGTACTAAAAACAAGAATTTCAAACATGTTTATAAGCCATCCGGATCCCGTTTTCGAATCCGAATAATTTGTTCGGTTTCGGTTTGTTAAAATGATCAGTATTTCAATTGCAGAAGTATTTCGCTATTTGAATTCACTTGAAACTGGCAGTATGGAATTCATATTATCAAGGTCTAGTCAATTGAACTAACGAAATTCGTTTGAAACTGAAATACGCACCATTTTAAAGAAACCGAATTCGTATAAAGTAGCCAAAAGCGACACAAGTACGCGGGAAGATGACGCAAAGAGTCACAGTTTAAGTTTCTCAAAGCAAAAATACGAAATCGTTTTCGTACCGATTCAATTTTGTTAGAATGCACTTTGCACTGAGAATTCCAAACACTACACCCATAATACTCGAGAATAGGACGCACCAAAACAGTGAACAAGCGCCTGGTTATGTACGGGCCAGTCAACTCATTTGACCACCTTTTAGCAAAGTCAAGCGTTGTAGAGTCTTTATTAACGCTTATGTCTATGCGTGCTTAAAAACATAATTTAGAATCCATCAACACTACGAAATCACAAAAATGGTGTACTTTTTCAAGCACAATACGACGATTGAATGTGTTTAAGCCTTTGAAAGGACATGCACTTGCGTCCATTAGTATTTTCGTATTAAGTATGATAGATGGGAGATGGTAGATCAGTTAGTAATAGCAAGAACAGTGCTGGGCCCAAATGACTACCTTGTGGGACACCAGATGTTACATATATCAGTTTAGAAGTCGCTGTTTAAAAATTACAAAAGATACGATTTTATCCATACAATAAATTGCTGAGAAAACCTGATTTTGTACAACTTAAATAACAAAATATTGTGATTAACACTATTAAACGCTTTGCTAAAATCTGCATAAATAACGTCGGTCTGCTGTTCATCGGAAAAAGCATCGATCGTTCTAGAAGTAAACTCCAAAACATTTGTGTTAACAGATCGATCTTTTAAAAGCCATGCTGAAAGGGAGAAATGATTGAAGCAATATAGTGCAATAGTTGGTTCGTAATTATTTTTTCAAACAGTTTAGGGATAGCATACAACTTTACAATACCCGTGTAATTTGAAATATCTGATCTAGGGCTTTTTTTATGCAGCGAAATAATAAAGAACCACTTCCAACAATCTGGAAAACGGCCACTTTTAAAAGACAAGTTAAAAAGTAACGTAAGATGTTGGCACCAGGTGTCAGAACAAAGTTTATTATATTTGAAAATTGATCGTTTAGAAGTGAATAGTTTATGCGTTTCATATAGGTAAAACCTATCATTTGGATAGACGAAAGAACGAGGACGAAGAATTAGATATATATATATATATATATATATATATATATATATATATATATATATATATATATATATATATATATATATATATATATATATATATATATATATATATATATATATATATATATATATATATATATATATATATATATATATATATATATATATATATATATATATATATATATATATATATATATATATATATATATATATATATATATATATATATATTCTCTCTCTCTCTCTCTCTCTCTCTCTCTCTCTCTCTCTCTCTCTCTCTCTCTCTCTCTCTCTCTCTCTCTCTCTCTCTCTCTCTCTCTCTCTCTCTCTCTCTCTCTCTCTCTCTCTCTCTCTCTCTCTCTCTCTCTCTCTCTCTCTCTCTCTCTCTCTCTCTCTCTCTCTCTCTCTCTCTCTCTCTCTCTCTCTCTCTCTCTCTCTCTCTCTCTCTCTCTCTCTCTCTCTCTCTCTCTCTCTCTCTCTCTCTCTCTCTCTCTCTCTCTCTCTCTCTCTCTCTCTCTCTCTCTCTCTCTCTCTCTCTCTCTCTCTCTCTCTCTCTCTCTCTCTCTCTCTCTCTCTCTCTCTCTCTCTCTCTCTCTCTCTCTCTCTCTCTCTCTCTCTCTCTCTCTCTCTCTCTCTCTCTCTCTCTCTCTCTCTCTCTCTCTCTCTCTCTCTCTCTCTCTCTCTCTCTCTCTCTCTCTCTCTCTCTCTCTCTCTCTCTCTCTCTCTCTCTCTCTCTCTCTCTCTCTCTCTCTCTCTCTCTCTCTCTCTCTCTCTCTCTCTCTCTCTCTCTCTCTCTCTCTCTCTCTCTCTCTCTCTCTCTCTCTCTCTCTCTCTCTCTCTCTCTCTCTCTCTCTCTCTCTCTCTCTCTCTCTCTCTCTCTCTCTCTCTCTCTCTCTCTCTCTCTCTCTCTCTCTCTCTCTCTCTCTCTCTCTCTCTCTCTCTCTCTCTCTCTCTCTCTCTCTCTCTCTCTCTCTCTCTCTCTCTCTCTCTCTCTCTCTCTCTCTCTCTCTCTCTCTCTCTCTCTCTCTCTCTCTCTCTCTCTCTCTCTCTCTCTCTCTCTCTCTCTCTCTCTCTCTCTCTCTCTCTCTCTCTCTCTCTCTCTCTCTCTCTCTCTCTCTCTCTCTCTATATATATATATATGAGTAAATAAGTATATACTATGTATGGTCTCTTCTTGGTTAAACAAAATAATAAAATAGACATGATCTATGCACGTTTAAAGCAACAGCACGCTTCCGAATCGAAAGGTCCGTGTTGTCACGAACAGACTGAGTAACACTGGACGCCCGGATTTTGATTTTTCCAGCGTTGAACCGGTCTCTTCAAACTTCTCGACCCATTTTCCAATGAGTCGAGGGCTTGGCGCATCATTTAAACGCACGGTCCGCTACAGCAAACCGCTCCATAGCGACTAAATTCTGAAAAGCTAGGCTACCGATTGACATACGCCCCGCGCCCATGAAATAGTTGCGTTCACGCAATCAGCAAATCAAATGTGAACTTTCTTTTGAGACACCCTGTACATAGCATTCTTTAAACAAGAGTTATGACCTCATTGCTAGAACCAAATCACTTTTCTGCATACATCAGCTGAAATTAATGGGAAGTTTTAGGGAATAAACTTTGAAAAAACATCTGAATGATATGTGAAAAGATTTTAATTGATACACGTAAACAATTCGGTAGAAACCACTGGAAGTCTCGGCACAATCCCATAATGCCAGAGAAACCCAACGTTTTTTACACAAGATAACGTTCCCAGCTTCATTTCTTCACAACAATGGTCACCATATTTCCCATTATTGCCATATGGTCCATTCTGAAGATCAACGTATCAACTAAAAAATATGAGACGGCCAACGTTTTAAAGATTACTCTTCGCCGAGAATGTAACAAAATACCATCGTAGCACATTCGTGCAGCGTGTGCAGCCTTCTCGGCTTTTTTCTTACAATTTGAAATGTTTTTACAATATAGTGAAATTTAAAAAAAAAAAAATAATTAATAAAAATGGTCAAAATAACAGCATTTTTAATTGGTAACACTTTGAGTGCCAAACCCAGTATTTACAAAAATCATGGAATTATTTCTTAGAATGTATTGGACTACCTGATTTCGGTATTTTACTTTTTCAAGCATTAAAAATGGTGAACAAATGTACATGAAACATGTAAAGAACGACAATACAAGTGTGCCTGAGTGAGGTGAGTGAGATAGAAAGAGATAGAGAGCGCAAGCACGTTGAGCTGCTTAAAATCATAAAACATCATTTGCCGTGAATAAGCCTCATAAAAGCAACAAACACGAAATGTTCCAGTGCAAATGGATAGAAAAAAAAACCATATAAGGATGTATTACATACATTATATGGAGAAGTTGTGGGCGAGCCAGACAAGTGTAAGAAAGAGCTAGCAAATTCAGACAGAGACTTTTGAACTGCAAAATGTTTTTTTTCTTTCTATGTTGTGTTGTGACGCTTTTTACGAATCGCTTCGTTTCGGTTGCGAGCTGAAATGCAATAATATATTATGACCACGAAATGCATTAAACTGCATGACAACAACGAGAAGAAGAATAAGAAGAAGAAGAAAAAAAGAAGCTCTATGACAACAATAGCAACAAATAAGCACAAACATAATCCTTAGCAAATACTTCATGCCCTGTGCCGCTAAAGATGTCCAAAGGACAACAGACAGACGGACAGACAGACAAATAAATGGACAGCATAACATACAGTGAGACAGACGGACGGACGGACGGACGGACGGACGGACGTACAAATGGGCAGACAGTTTGTGAGTGCATTTTTATTTCCTTCGCACATTTACAACCGGTTCAAAGTTCATTTCCGCTTTGTATGTGACGCCTTTTCGAAGCACTCAAAATGCGCTCAACAGCTTTTGAACCATCGTAAAGAAATATTTGATGGCCAACATTGTCGTACACATTTATCCATATACAATATACTATCGTACAGATACATATCGGTACATCACTCTGGGCCAGAAACTTTGTAAAGTTAGAAAAAATATTTGTATACGAACTTGAAACAAAAACAAAATAAAAGGTTAACTCAGTAGAACTGATGCTTCAAAAAAATTTCTATTAAATCCAGCTTTAATGCTGATTTAAAGTCTACATTTCGTGCTTACGAAAACGAAACGCGCCAAGATCAATTGGGAGAGCGTTTGGAATAGTTTGCTTTACTCGAATGTAACAACATTTTATGCGCTCACTTTCACAAAATGATGAAAAAACAAAGGATCAATACGTAGCGTACTCGTATTGCGCTGCTATGGCCCTTTTGTTTTTTTGAAATATGACCAATTTTGTTTTTTTTTTTCCTATAAATTAGGCGTGGCACCGCTATCTTTGCTATTGATACTTGTGTCCTTTACAGATATCATGCATTTGCGTCAATATAGTTGCTGAGATATGACAAAGTGCGTATTTCTCTTATATGGGAGTACATTGCCCACACTTCCAATGGATCTTATTTCACCCGGTGCCCTTATGTACGAAATCTAATTCATCTGCTGCAAGTAGTTACTGAGATATGATGAATTAGCGTTTTTTTCTATATGGTGCGGCGCGACAACGCCATCTATCGGGTAGTAATATAACTCAAATATGCACGGGACAACTCATCATGCAAAGAATTACACCGCAACAACGTCTACAAACTATTCAGCTGTATTACGAAAATCAGAGTTGGGTGAAAAATGTTTTTCGTGCACTTCGAGCAAACCTATGGTGTGGATCAACGACCTTCCGAGCCCACTATTGCCAATAATATCCGCAAATATGGGTCTCAGTCTACGTTATTGGATGATACACGACCAAATAGATGACATCCAGCCCTTAGTGAGAAGAATATTGTGGCTGTAGCGGAGAGTGTGGCCATGTGTGAAGACCATGACTAATCGATTCGAGGCCGTGCGCAGCTTCTTGGCATCTCGTATGGAACAACTTGGAGAATGTTACACCAGGATACAAAATCCAACTCGTTCAAGAATTGTATCCGCCAGACTTTAATTTACGCTTTAATTTCAGCCAATGCACTCTGCAACAACTCAATGGAGATCCGATTTTTTCGCGTCGAACTTTGTTCAGTGATGAGGCACATTTCTGGATCAATGAATACCTCAATAACTAGTATGGTTGAACCATAGGTCTGTATTTCTTTAAAAATGAGGCCGGACAGAACATAACTACATACATTCAAGATGTTGGAATCCAACATTACTCGCGTAATTAACGAGAAACCGGTAGCAATGCTGGAAAGAGTTATCGAACATTGTCACTTCCGAATTTTGTTTTGTTCAATACTTTTCTTCTCAGCTCTTGTAGAATGTGTTCGTTTGATTGCCATTCACTTAGGAATGCCCTAAAACGATTCTTTTGCAAACGTTGGAACACGTATACCCTGGATAGCCTCTAAACATTCGTTCCGAGGCAAGCAAATTGTGAGAAGGCAATTCACCTTAATTGAGAGTTGAGAGTTCGCTGGGTTTGGTACCTGCCACCACAAAACTTTTACCAGTGAAGACACAGACACTGTGATGACGAGCTCCGGAACAACGTAAAAGAGCGCGACCGAGCATACGTTGGAAATACCAACTCTGGAACAATCTCTACGAACTTCATATTACCAACAACTGGCACAACTCCTACGCCCATTAATGATAAATTGTTCTTCTTCTCAACACACTACTTCTCTTTCTTTCATTCGCTATTACTATTATTTAATTTTTGTATTTGAGTATCAGGAAAATAATTTTTCAACATTACTTAATGTATCTGAACCACAGTTCGCCATCGGCTAACTGGCTAATCCGTTTGTATTGTAGCGTATCATTGTATCTGTAGCGCTGTGTATCTCAATTTGTTACTATTTTGCAGTACATTGTATCGCGTTGGACTTGTGGTCGCCGGAATGTATTCTAGCTGCTGTAAAATTTTGACGCCGCCGCCGCCGCCGCATTTCATGCGATTTTCTGCTTATTGAACAAAGTTGCGCGCTAATGGCCTGGCATGCCACGAACTAATGTGGCCAGCGGAGACTGGTGGCAAGTATAACGGAGCGGAGCGGAGTGTGGTTTAAAGTGACAAGGCTTTGCTTGACGCTTTAGCGGTTGCAGTCAGTAAAAGTCGCATTTATTATTATTTTCTGTATTTGCAATTATCCAACGACGACGAAGACGACGGAGACGGAGACGACGACGACAATGTTGGCTGTATTCATTTTAAATGTTTCACTTTTTTTTTTTTTAAATTTTTGTTGTTTTCACGCTCGCGGAATGTACTAAGCAGCCAAGTAAACGAGCGTCACTCATACGCCCACGTGAAGTTAAAGTTATGCCGTACTGCATGTGAAACTGTCTAAGCCAACTGACTTATTCAATGAACGAATTCAATGACTGACTGACTGAATGAATGAGTGAATGAGTGAATGACTAACTGACTGACTGGCTTGCCTACTTTATATACATACATGTGTAGGTACTTGCAATGCGAGTACGAGTGTTCATTTTGCAATGTTGCCCGCCATCCGTCATCCGAAGTGAACCAAACCGAACCGTGCTTCAACAACTGAGTTCAACTCAGCTCAGCTCAGCTCCACTCAGTTCAGCGTGCTGCCAATTAAGTCAAATATGATCGAGTGCGCGCGGTTCATAAATCTCGAAAACTGTCAATTTCTGACACTTTGTTGCGTTTAATGGTGTTTTAATTATATGGTAAATTTATACTGCTGCCATATTTCTAACTGCGAGGGTGGTTTCTACCTATTTAGTTGATATAGAATTACATTATTAAGGATTAGAGAGATAGTGAGATAGTGGCTAGATAATTAAATAGAAATTCTAAGAAGCGTGCTTTAGTTCAGTTCGAATTTATTTGTTTTATATAGCAGCTCAAAATATCAGCTCAGCTTAGAGAATGATACTATATCCATTTGCTTAAGAGCCACCGAAAACAAACGCCAACTGATTAGAGTAAAGTCTTTTCTCTTCAGATACAGTAGAAATTCGGACTTTTTTTTAATACTGTTCTGATATGAAGCTTTTTGAAACACGGCTAAAGAGCATTACGATCTCTCACTGCAGATGCAATCCACATGATTGGCAATTTTCTGACTGTAACTGCCAACAATTTCTTATGGCAGTCCATTACCATAATCCTATATGCATTCTGATCAAGTAATAAATGGAATTTCTCTCAAGAAAAAAAAAAAATACAATAAAAAAAGTTAACTTCGGTGGAACTTAATACCATTCACACGAAGTTGCAGGCTGTGAACTTAGCAAATGTAAAAAAAAAAAATGTATTTATGAAATCTAACATCCTAAACGTGGGGTGTAATACACCCCTTGATAATTATGCGAAGCGTCCATTCATATGAAGCCACCATGTCAAATTTCAAGTTCATTTTGACTGAAGTGATAAAGTTTTTTATAAAGAATCCCAAAATTGGGCAATGGGTTTGCTTGAGGCTGCCCCAAAAATGCAGAAATCACATATATTTCTCTGTATGTGAGGCGTTCTCGTTCATGAGAAGTCACTATATTAAACGTTCAGTAGATATTTACTGTAATAAGAAAGTTTTCATACAAAATTCCAGAATTGATCGGTTTGTTTCTATGGGGGCTACCCCTGGAAGTAGGCGTGATACACCCTTTCATATTTATGTGAAATATCCGTCTATAAGAACCCGTCTTGTCAAATTTCACGTCGATATTGACGGTAATAAAAACGTATTCCATACAGAAAGCAAAAGTGTGCGGGCGGTTTGTATGGGGACTAGCTCAAAAAGTGTGGGAATTACACCCACTGATGTATATGTGAAGAGTCCCTTCATAAGATACCAAATTTTAAGGTGATATTGACATCAGTAAGAAAAATTTTCATAGAAAAAGTCGAAAGTGGGGGAAGTTAATTTCCACCCTAAAAAGTGGACATGGCATGCCAATTTTGACACTCTATTAAGCTGCAATAAAAAGAAATCTATGTGCCAACTTAAAAAATGAGCCATATCATCAAGACAGACAGACGCACATTGCTAGATTGACTATACTCGTTGAGCTGATCAATAATATGTGTACTTTATGTGGTCTACGATGCATCTACGATGCATATTCGAAAGAATAAAGGAAATAAACCGGAAATATTTGATCTTTTTTCATTGCTCAAGTAATCGACTATTTAATTACTCTTTAGCATAGCAGCTAGCGGTTCTTGCATACATTCGCCATTCACATGTTATAGCAAATCATGCCTAGGCCTGATATATATTAAATGTACTATTATCTTTCTCGCTTTCACTAATTACATTTATGCTTTAAGAAAATCGCATCGGTCCCAATGAGTGTAAGCGAGATGTTAATAGATGTCGCACGGTTTTGGTGTTCGAAACAGCTGATTTGACTTGGCAATTTTCACATATGTATGCTGGTACAACTCTGTTGCATTAATTATTAAGTTCTGTGACCCTTTATTGATTTAATTTCAAGGAACTTAGTAGCCTTCCAGCAAATATTCGTGCACGGAAAATAGTGCCGCATTATGGATAGCAAAGCAACAACAAAAGCAACTGGCAGCGCAATGCAAAATCCATTTGCTCTGCAACCTTCGAATAATGTGGTGCAGAAAACATCAACTGTAGAAACTGTGGAGTCCCATAAGCTTGATGAGCACACAAAGCTGCTGCAGAATCGTATCCAGATGCAACAGTTGCAGATCGAACAGTTGCAGATGCAGCAGCATTCATACCGGCTCGTGCTGCAGGATGTGGACAAATTTTGTGAGCATTTGAGCCAGGAGTTACATCAGCTAAATGCACAACAGGACGACGGCGCCTTTCACATACGCTGGCGTAGAGAGGCAATCCAGATGGGTCGCATAGTGCGTAATGTTTTGCGTACACCGTTGCGTTTGTGCGGAACCGGAGCAGCTGAAGAAAACCAGCAGGAAACATAAACGATGGCAGAGCTAGTTAAATTAATTTCGATTCAGTTACACATATGTAGACGCATTCATTCATTCATTCATTAAGGGAATTAGTCAAATATAATGTACTCATTTGATGAGCATCAATATCAGTCCATTCACGTAGCCCTACAGCCAGCAACTATGTCGTCTGTGTGTCTAAAAGTTGCCTTGAAGTAGTTCTAACTACAGCAGCCTTGAGCAACATTTGCAAATTTAATCAAAGCCAACAATTTTCAATCTTGACAGCAACCGAAACAGCCACCGCAAACGCTAATGCCAAATCATTCAAAGACTATGAGTCCTGCCTTCTAACAGTATATTGATATTAAAACAGCTGACCTCAACAGGATTGAATTACGCGCGTGACGGATTTGTTAATTGTAACACTACTCTTGATATTCCTGACATTTGAACAATGCAGCAGCTTATAAAACTTTTTAGGCAAATTTGCAAATTATTGTGATACTTACAGTGCTATCACCAGTAGTACACGGCTCTAGTAATGTCAAGATTTATGAACTCCAGCACAGCTTTGGTAGTGGCCGGAATACCAACATTGCGTTCTTCGAGATTATAACACACATAGCCAACGGTGTCTCAACAGCGTCAGACCGTTCGAGCATTTTGTACTTGCAGCAGCGGAACTTAAACTCCGCCTCGCTCATGTGGCTTAGTTTAGATACATATATGTACGTATACATGTGTATCTCCATCCAAAGTGTTGTCGGCATGAACGATTCTACAGAGAGCATAAAAAATTAGTTTTCATATTAAATTAGCTTTAAATAACATACTTCTGTTGGCATTGTAGACTACTTTGTAGTTTAAACAGCACAGCCTGATCTCAATACATGTTAGGTAACGTCTTAAGCGCAGTAGATGCAGCAAGTGCTGTTGGTACACTTGCACTTCAAAAAGTAGCAGCAGCAGCAGCACTAGCACTAGTGTGACTCCAATTGTAGTATTTAGTTGTCTATTCTCGCCGCTGCACTGTTTGCAATAGTTGCCGGTATATCGGTTAGTATACCTAATACAAAATGCATACATAAAAGTTTCTATCAGTATACAGAGGAAGAGTTGAATTCAGAACGAGATACATAGCTCCAAATCGACAGCCGTCAGATGGGAATCCAAATATGTTCACGAAGCTGCATGCAAAAAGTAATGCAACGAAAAGAATACAACTTGTTATCCTATGAGTAGCCATTATGCTGTGTTATTTGCAGCATATTTGTATGTACAAAGATACATACATACATATGTATGCATGTATGTAGGTGTCATTCTTAGTTTTGTGCTGCAGTTCCTTGATGAAAATGCCAAACGCCTCTTCCCGAGTTCATTCAATTGGTTCTTTGTATGTAACATACATATGTATGTATGTATGTATGTATGTATGTATGCATGTATGTATGTATATTTGCACATTGTTGCGGTGTTGTTTCATTCGCTTTATGTCGCGCACTAATAAAAATATAAGAAAGGACATTAATTCATAATGTCTTATGTATAATGTATAATCATTACACTTACTCAGAGAATATGTGGTTCCGGTGTCACTAAAATCCAGAGGAATAGTTTTCCTGATCACAGTAGACGCACGGCAGCTGCCAGTCTTACGTCCGCTAATTGTCTTCGTCACACAACAACTACATTGAGTGTTTATTTTGCTAGCAAATTTTGGTAAAAATTCTTGGAGTTCACACACACACACACGCACACACGCAATGCATATTATTGCCTTCACGCTCACACTAGCTCACTTTCTTTTGCGTTGTTTGCCAACAACGTTCGGTGTTGTTGTTCTGTTCTGATGAGTATACTGTATACATATAGATAAAATGCATTGGCAACAACAAATTTATGTATTGTGATTGGCAAAATAAACGGTAAAAGCTCGCCGTTTCTTCTTTCTATGCATCGCACTCTGTTGCACCACAATAAAATTAACAATCATCTCCTATTCAATGCAAAATGCGTAATTATTTATACATACATATGTACATATATGCATGCGTAGTTATATAAATGTGCATGTGTGCTAGCGAATTTTTGTTTACGTTATAAATAAAGGTTGCCAGGTGTTTAAAAATTTTGCATTTTAATTTATACAAAATTCTTCACGCGCAGAGTTTTTGTTTAGAATTATAATTAAGTCGCGGAGATTCAATAAATTATATATATTTACATATATATATATATATATACTGCTGATCAGCTCGACAAGGCAAGTCTGCCTTTGCGTATATTTGTTTGAAATTTGGTAAGAAAACATAATTAACTCATAAGCAATATGTGCAAGAGCTAAGAATTCTGTTCGAATTCTAGCAACGCAATAAAGTTTTCATCAGCGAAGTTAAACTAATCAACAGAATCTTCACAAATCACACTTTTACCAAGGCCACGCTTTATAAAATGCATATTGTCAACTCCAATCTATGCCAATCCTGCAACGAAATTGAAGACGCTTCACATATTACTTTTATATGCTCGCGCCACAACAGCGTCGGAAACCACTTCATAAAACTGAAAAGATACAAAAAAACATTTACGATTTTTTTTTTTCAACACTAAACAGCAACTGCCTACAATTATATTATTCAACACTCGCAACACTCATTTCTGTCGACATCTAAACCACACATATCTTAGGCTCGAATCCAGCTTTCGGTGGTACTTCCACATATAACTGAAGTGGCGTTATTATTTGCTTTGTGCGAGTTCGGCCAAGTCAAACGCAACAATCGTGCTTTAACTAAAAACCAAAAATTTTTCATCTCGATTCGACTCATACATTTTCCGAAGTGCATAGCTTTTCACTTTAAGTCAAAAAACACGTGCTGGTTCCAGTTTGTTTTTGAGCTGAAGAGAAAAATTCTGAATAAGAAAAAGAAAAATAAACAATTTGCATTAAAAAAAATGTTTGGTATTGCAGCTGCTGCGCTTAAGAAACGCACTGGAGATAAAGCGTCACCACCACCACCACCACCACCACAAGCACAACCACCGCTCGAAGGAGAGGTACCATCGTCAAAGCACGCGTTGGCTAAACGTAGTCGTCTTAATTCGCTGGCCAGTGCAAATCAAATAGCGACATCACTATTCGTTGAAAAATTATCGAGCGATAGCTACCGTAATGTGACCGCAAACAATTTAAACGCAACGCCCGCTCATCATGATCGAGCTGAGGATAAGGCTACTATGGCTGAACATACTAACTGGCAGTTACAATCTATGACACCAAAGTTCGCCGATGATGGTGAAGGCCGCTTAATTTATCATCTCGGCGACATAATCAATCACAAATATAAGATTATGGCTACCCTTGGCGAAGGCACATTCGGACGCGTAGTCAAAGTTAAGAATCTGGAAGACAATAGCTATATGGCTTTGAAAATTATCAAAAATAAATACAACTTTCGAAAAAAAGCCATGCATGAAATTGAAACCTTGCAGGAAATTGCAAAGAATGATCGCCAGTCTATCCACTTTTGTGTAAGTAGACTGGTTCGATTATGCGACTGGTTCGATTATGCGAATCACATATGCATAGGTTTCGAAATGTTGGGGCAGAGTGCTTACGATTTTTTGCGCCAAAACAATAAAGAACCTTTTGCGGTGGATGATTTGCGCCACATTGGATATCAGCTATGCCATGCTCTGAATTTTATTCATAACAATCTTTTAACGCACACGGATATAAAGCTGAATAACATTATGTTTGTTAATGGGGAGTACACCATAAGTTATAACGGCCATAAGATGATACGCCGTTTAAACAACACAGATATACGCCTGATTGACTTCGGCTCAGCGACGTTTGATCACGAGTACCATGCTCATGTGGTCACGATGCGTTACTATCGCGCGCCAGAGGTAGTAATGCAGTTGGGCTGGTCGCAGCCCTGTGACGTGTGGTCACTAGCTTGTGCTTTACTGAATTTATATTTAGGATACAACATTTTTGCTAAAGCCTTTGACGACCACTCACATCTTACCATGATGGATTACGTCATTGGCCCAATTCCCCAAAATATGGTGGCAAAAGCAATAAACTTTCGAAAGGTTGTGTTAGGCTGGGATGACAGATCACTCGAAGGACTCAAAATACACGAAGTATGTATGCCGCTACTATACTACAAGAGAAGCAACGGTGCGGATCATGACCAATTCTTTAATTTAATTAAACAAATGCTCGAATATGAACCAGCCAAGCGTTTGACATTAGCTAAAGCGCTGCTTCATCCATTTTTCGATAAGCTGCCAGCGCATCAACAGATCGGTGATGTTAGCAACAACAATCAGTCGCTAGCAGCGAATAACATATAACTTCATATTATATTAACTATATTTGTAATCACACCTGATAACATCTGAGTAAAAAGTATTATTAATTAATTTGAATTGCTCTTTTCATCAATCAAAATATGTATGTATGTAGAGTTTGATGGTTTGTGCTCTAGTAAGTGTTAGGGATCTGCAGCTGTGTACGCAATTTTCTACTTTGGAAATCTAATTGAAAATCAAATTTAATAACAACGTCGCCACTCTCAGACAGAACTCACATGACGATGCACTGTTGGCGAGCATTCTAAGTGTATGTATTTTTGTTTGATGCTGAAGTCAAGGTATGATTTAGGCAGCTCCAAACGCTTGTCATAGAATTACTCATTTTTATACTATTCACACAGAGATTGACCCATAAAGTATATATATTGTTGATCAGTACGACGAGACGAATCGAACTAGGCATGTCCATGTGTTTGTTTGCGCATTTTTTGGGCACCAATTTTTATGCTATTCAGTTGAAAATTGGCACATATACTTCTTTTTATTGCTGTTTAATAGAGTATCAATATTAACCCGCTACGCTCACTTTTTGGTGTAGCCCCCGTAAAACCCACCGCCCACTTTTGACTTTTGGTATGAAAAACTTTTTTATTATAGTCAATATCAACTTAATAATTTATATGGTAGCTTCCAGTGGACGGACGCTTCACATATACATCATTGGATGGGAACCACCTCTTTTTTATACAATTTTCCATACAAACCTACTGCCCACTTTTTTGTTTTTGTAAGAAAAACTTCTTTATTAAAGTAAATATTAAGTTGAAATGCGATGTGGTGTCTTTTTATGGACAGTCGCTTAACATACACTTTTTCACTTTTTGGAGTAGCCCCTATACAAATCCACCGCCCACTTTTGTGATTTTTATGAAAAAATTCTTTATTTAAATCAATTTTAGCTTGACTTTCGATTTGGTGGATTCTAATGAACAACCGCTTCATATATGTACATGTCCCACTTTTTGTTGTGGCCCTTAATTACCCTTTTTTGCAACATGGCCGTTGGGGCGATGTGAGCTGAAATTACTTATGTATATATTGCACTAGCTGGTACGCTGCGCGTTACTGCCCTTCCCCTTTCCCTTGCCGTGCCATGCCATTTAAAAAAATAAAAAAAAATAATAAAAAAATTTTCTTTTTTTTTTGTACTTTTTCTCTGTTCCTAAAAGCATATACACACCAATTTTCACGGCGGATGGTTGGAATTTGTATCTTTCTATAACGGACATACAAATATATGTATACAGGGTATATACTTTCGCTTTTGTAAACATATGTATATAGATTAGCTGAAACCAGGCGCCTTTTATGCCTGTTACATACATACATACATGCATACATGCATAGACACTTGCTAAAGATCTTATATCAACGAAAATATAATCTGCTGGCTTGCGAGCAGCGCAAGGAACGAAAGAAATGAATATACATACATATATATATATATATATATATATATATATATATATATATATATATATATATATATATATATATATATATATATATATATATATATATATATATATATATATATATATATATATATATATATATATATATATATATATATATATATATATATATATATATATATATATATATATATATATATATATATATATATATATATATATATATATATATATATATATATATATATATATATATATATATATATATATATATATTTTTATATATATATATATATATATATATATATATATATATATATATATATATGTATGTATGTACATACATACATATCCCTACACATGAAATAATATTCTGGGAAAAGTATATGTTCTCTCATTTCAATTGGGAGAGCAACATTGAGTGGCTAGTGAGAGTACATAACGTTTTTTTAGATTGACCAGAATGTTCTAGAAGCTGTCACTATCAGCTGTGCATAAAGGAATTTATTAGCAAGTTTGCAGCCCTATGCAAGTGACAATGCTAGTTTCATGACAAGTAGCGAGAAGGTCAAAGCAGTCTCGAACTTTCGACTTTCTCGAACTACATCAATTGGAAAGTGATAAACACAAACAAAAATTAAACGATTCAACTATTAAGTACACTAATTAACTTATATTAAAACTTTGATTTGTATTTAATTGAACATAAAAAATAATAATAAAAAATACATTCAATTACAATTAACACTTAAAAATGGATGAAGTACGCATACCTAGCCCAAATTTCTCTATTGAGATCCTCGGGCTACCTGCCACAGAGCAGGAAAACAATACTCAAACAGTATCGGCAGAGCAGCCAGCTCAGCTGCAAACAGTAAAAATTGATATTACGCCGGACTTTGAGGATTTTCTCGATGATTTAATTGCACAGCAGCAGTGAGTATTCGGTGTTATCTATACATTATAAAATCTATATATACATACATATGTACATCTATTATTATAAAATACACAGTGATCCTTTTAACATCGATGAAGCAACTACGGCCCCACAGCCGGAAAATAATTTGTCCTTGACAGATGCGCAGTTGGAACAGCTGATATCTGAACCATCCGACGTTTACGATTGGGAAAAAGTTTGGTTGCCAAATGAGCAGTGAGTATGAAGTATAGGTTATACCAACATATTGAATATGATACGCTGAAAGTAAACATTAAACATTGAGCGCACTGATAATTCAATCAGTTTTTTCGTATAATGAAATAATTCTTTATTTTACGTATAATATTTAATCAACGCTTAGTCAAACGGAAGCAGATCGTCAAGTTGTAGCGGATCAAATGGAAGCGGAACGTGAAGTTGTACCCACTTTGGATACGGTTCCGCTGGAACTGAATGTGTCATCTTCAGCAGAGCAGCCGCCGGAGCTGATGCCAGAGCGGGTTTTGACACATGACTCTCCTGATGATGATATAGAGTCGGAGTGAGTATTATTTGATTCTCTAGTTATACACACGTAGCTACACATTAAGTACAACAAAATTCTTTTTTTATGCCGACAGTGATGTTTCAACTACTAGCAGTGGCAGCTACAATCAGCAGTCAAACAAACGCAGCCGCTTGGAGGTCGATGATGACTCAGAAATGCCTAAACCAAAAATACAGTGAGTATTATGTATTAGAATGAGGCTCTAAAAAGTAATGAGAGTGATTTTATTACGAAGCGTTTATAAGAGTCGCAGCACGTTCAAGCCGCTTGGAATCGTTGGAGGGGAAAGTCAGCTTAGGAAAGCGATCTGATGAATCATTTTTTAATCGACTTATTGACACTACTTCCGTATAAACATTGTAGAACAAAACAGTTTTCCCGGAAGACGATAACGAGTTTCACGGAAAACTCTGTTTTTACCCAGTTGCCATTTAGTTCTCAGGTATATATGGATATGGCGACGTACTTATACCGGTTTTAACTAGCGTTGGGTAGCAACTTCCAATCGGTGTGCTTCTTCTACGAGAATGGTATTGAAAACAGATTGGAAGTGTTTGCTCCAGCGTGTTAGTTGTTCACCATCGGTGTTAAGAGAGTTTTCTGCGCACCAGTTTTCGCGTCACTCTAAATAGTATTCGTAAGTGTTTTGCTCCGCTGTGGTTTCCGCTTCAATGGCAAAGTGGTTTCTTTGCGAATACATCTTTGTATACTTTTATGCGTATTATTGCATCTTGCCTCGATTTCGATCTTCACGTATCTAACCTTTGCTTACCTATCAGCCGATGGAACTTATTGCGGCTTTGGTTACTAGATCTTTAAATTTGGTCCAATTGGTTTAAGGCTTGAATTCTTGGGCGAGAATACACTGGATGGTCTGTTACCACAGAAACTTTCAAAGTAACAAGACAGTCGTCGCAGTGGTTAAAACAGTGAACCGCCGATGATTAATATCCTTAAGTTGAAAAAGTCGATAAAGCGTATACCCTTATAAATACGTCTACCCAGACCATGTCTACCCATGACATGCTTAAGAGTGGGCGATGATTGCCGTTTAGATTGCCCATAACAATTATTATGTCACCACGCGGGTTCATGTTATAAAATGCTGAACATAGTTGGCTATAGAAACCCTTTTCTTTTTGACACATTCTTTGGAAACAGCTCTCGTTGCATAGCAATGTTTCAGAATTTCAACTTGAAACATGTTAAAACAAGTCTATCTCGACTTAAAAACATAGAGTAAAACATCGGTACTTCCGGTCCAAAGTAGCGTAGGCAGGTTTATCCTTAGATGACGGATACTGGGCGTTCTAGTAATCAATGTCTCTAGACGATAGCTGAAAGTTGACTACGCGTATTTGGGTTTTGATCGGTTCGGTCAAATGGAATGCAGGCACTACTATTCTAGTTTGGAGACAGCAAACAGGAGAGAACCCTCACCAGCAATTAAGCTAATGAAAAGAAATAACATGGAAACGAGGGAAGCAGTTGTGTTAATTATTTTTCAGAGTCAGAGATCTTTACTTGAATGAAAAAAGCAAAGTTTTATTTATTGTCAGTCGGCACTACTCCTGATGAAGGAAATATAGATATAAGGAATCCGACCAGTTGAACTCTTTGACCTTGATATTCAATTGTGAACATACCAGTAAAGAGATGGCAGCAGCTCTTCTTCAGCATTTGAAATAATTGGGTATAAACACATTGAAAACTGCCGGTGGCAATCGTATGAAAATGCCCAATATGCCATGTCTGGGAAGTTTCAAGACATGCAAGTTTTTATACTGGATTTGAATCCTTACGCTGTTTTTGTTTCTTGCTGTGGAGATTATTTAAATTTGGTTGGGAAACTACAGTTTGTATATGTCCACTGTCCGATACCAGATGTAGTGCGGTCAATCCGACTGATAATGGGTTTTTTCATACGCTGAAACACGTGTATCGGAAGCCAATCATTTTTCTGTGTGTGTGTGAATATATATAAAAACAAAAAATTTCCCAAAGTGAAATAACCTTGAGTGGGTTAAAATTCATATTATTACGATTGCATATATTTTTTTACTTGTTTTTTACTCTCAGCAACGTCGTCGCAACCGCCAGCATGTGCTGCAATATTAATGTGGAGCATGTTGCAGCAAATGTGCATAATAAAGAGTATAATTCATTCCGCAATCCTGGTAGAATTCTTATGCGCTTACGCCATCCGCTCACAACAGCTTGGATCTATAGAAACGGAAAAATCGTTTGTACTGGTGCTAAGAGCGAGGAAGACGCACGTATAGCGACACGTAAATTCGCTCGCAAAATTCAAAAGATTGGATATCCGGTGAGTAGTGTGACAGATATAAAAAGGCGAAAAAAACATTTGCATTAGATCTTTAAATCTTGCTTCTTTCTCTCTTCTCCCATACTCAGGTCAAATTCTGTAATTTCAAGATAAGAAATATCTTAGCGTCATGTGATGTAAATTTCCGAGTTGATATTCATGCTATTGGGCCCACCGCATCCAAGCACAAGTGCTGTGATTATTATCCAGAATTATTCCCTCCACTAACTTTTACTTTAAAGAAACCAGCCGTAAAAATAAATATCTTTGAGTCGGGAAAATTGACAATACTTGGTGCGAACACCCGCCAGGATATTGATGTTGGCTTCAAGAAAATCTTTCCAATGCTCCTGAAGTTTAAAAAGTAATACTAAGTCAAAAAGAGAGAAATTCAGCAAGTAAATCAACGATTATGAATATAGAGAAATGGGTCTTCCACTTTTTTTGTTTTACTATTATGTAATTTTTTTATTAAATCGGATACAAGAATAAAATATGCATTAGTGTAAACGAACAATGTGTTAAATATAAAGATAATTGGACTGAAACACTGTAACCCTTACGACAGGAAGTATGATTGCTTCACACATCGTATCGTTTCTAGCGCGCACTCTGAAGCCACCACCATTAGAGTCTAAATTAACCTAAACTGGAGAAAGGAAAATGGAATAGAGTTAACTGGAATTATTTAGTGCCAGAAAGAAAGTTACGACAGTCAATTTAGAAATTTATAACTCTCAACTGACCTGATATAGATGGATCATATACTTACGAAAACATCTTTTGAGCAGGTAGTGAATCTGCTTCATTCGAACGTACTACATACATAAGCTGAGTAAGTTAAGTGATGGAATGTATAGAATAAGAAGAACGAAGAAAATAAACTTTTTTCCAGCCGGAGCTGATACCAGAACGGGTTTTGACACCTGACTCGTCTGATGATATAGGGCCGGAGTGAGTATTATTTGATACTAGTTATACACATACATACGTAACTATTGTTTTCTTTTTTATAAGTAAGTAA
Organism: Leucophenga montana; assembly: GCA_035044765.1. Classification (NCBI taxonomy): domain Eukaryota; kingdom Metazoa; phylum Arthropoda; class Insecta; order Diptera; family Drosophilidae; genus Leucophenga; species Leucophenga montana. Next base: position 455,224 of record JAWNNQ010001096.1, on the reverse strand, counting down.
GTATTTATAAGTAAGTAAGACGAAATACACAATACAAAAAAGTGGGGAACTAAAAAAAGTCCGTTTAGTTGCTGGGAGCTTATTTTGTTTGTAAAAAATATAGTTGGTATTAAATGATAGAGGTGCACTTCAAGTTTGCACACTAATCGTAGTTCTTCGCAGGTCTCGGTGATGTATTGCATTGCGTAAGCACCATGGCGGAGAAGTATTGCTGCCAAGGGTCGTATTTTAAACTACTTGTATCTTGTTGATGTGGAAGGGCTCCGCAGTGTCTCAGAGTGGTAGTTTAGCAAGGAGCAACCTATTGCTCAAACTAGTAAGCTTGCTTGATGGTTTCAGCAGCCATTTCAGCTTTCGCAGTTTAGTTACACAGGCAGCCAGCCACTGGTTCAGTGGATCCAGGTTTCATAACCATATTGTTAAGCGGGACACCAGAATAATTTTCCAAGTACGACCTACGCAATAGTTAAAAGGCCACTGTGAGGAGAAGCTTGTGTTGCAATTCTTCATGCCAGACGCGAACAAATGTTTGCTGAACATTCAAAAAGACAGCAGAGCTGTAGTGTCACGACTGTCAAAGCTATCCGAGGAGATGCTGAACGATTCGATTGACTTATTCTGGAGTACCATAGTGTTTCCTGGTGCCGAACTGATGGTCAGATATGGCATGCTGCACACTTGGAACTGGCAACATTGCATCAAGAAAAATTCTTTCAGCTATCTAGGAGAGTGTGGTTGCAAATTGTGTTTGTGAGACACAATAAGATTCTCAGATTTACCAGTTTTCCGAACCATCATAATGACAGCGTATTTCCACTTAGTTATTTAAGTATACTTTCACTATAGATATATGTAGGTAAAATACTGACTTACTTATACACTTATAGCGGAAGTTTCATCAGCCGCTATAATCAATAATACGAAGTTTGCGGAGATCGTACCAGAATCGGTATTTTCAACGCATGCTCGGTTGCTCTATCGAGCGTTCTCCCGACAATCGTCGTCAAAGTGGGATTGGGGTCGGGATCGTATGCGGTGGCGGGAACCAAACCGAACTCTCAATTAAGAGGGTTGACTTCTCACAATTTGCTCACTCCCGAAACGAATGTTTAGTGGAGGCTATCCAGGGTATACGTGACCAACGGACGTATACCCTGGATACGTCCGTTGGTTGGTTCCCACTAATGTGAACTTGTGCAAAGGATCCCATCCATCTAGATAGAATAACTAATTTTAACTTCAACTTCTTCAGCACATTTTTTTTTTTTTTTTCAATTGGTTTCCGAATTATTCTTAGAGTAAACAGTAGAAAGACCTTTTTTGTTTTAAGTATGTACATATATTGCGCTCAGCTGTGTTGCGTTCTGTGTTATTTCGTTGGTGTTATTGCCGAGGCAGTTGCTCAAATTGAAATTGAATTCTATCAGATTCGACATGCTTTGATTTGTTTTAGCATAAACGAAAGCTGCATGAGGCACGCAGCAGTGAACTGAATTGTATCTAGTGAGAGGTATGCCGCGCAGCCCATGTATCTCATTCGAATGTACCTTCGTACAAGTACATATTGTATTGTATCGTACATAAACTTAGATTGGCAGGGTGCAACGTTCAAGTTTGAGTTTGTTTCCAAGTGCGCCGCCGCATGTAGCTAATTTAATATATATGGCCGCCTCATTTACTTATACAAATTGCAATGAAACTTTAAAAGAGAAACCACACTCAGTGCCGACGAATCGACGTCGATAACGTCGATTGGCGACTCTCAATATTCACAAGAGTATATGTACATATGTTGTATCTCTGAATGCGCTGGCTGGACCACATACCAACCTTGAACTTAGATTAGGGACAAAATCAAGTACAAAGCGTAGCGATCGGCTAATTCGAAAGAAGCCAAACGTAATGTTGTTGTTGCTGTTGTTGTTACTCTAATAAGAAAAGAATATGCTGTGTTTTTGTTTTTCTTTATGTATTTATTTGTTTTTTTTTTTTTGTTTGTTTGTTTGTTTGTGTATAGTATATTAATTTAGTTAAAACGTTTGTAACACACAAAAGGACACTATATTAAGTATTGACTTGCAGGTTGCCAACCCATAGCTTTTTTTAAACATAACTCGCCATAGAATCAACTTATTGTTGTATATTATGTATAGCAAACGTTGGAGAGTTAAAAAACCTCAAATCTGAGCTAGAAATCGTTTGAGCGTTTCAACCCTTTACAAATTGCTACATTTATACAAAAACTCAAGTAAAAACAGCTGATTTAGAATATTTTTTTTTTTTGAAATTTTATTACCACTCAATGGCTGTAAACATAAAAAATGAGTGCAAATTGGCATGTAACATTAAATTTGCAAAATGGTGTGAAATAATTCTAAATCGTCTTCGGAATCAAAAGCGCATAAACGTTAGACAATCATGAAAACTGGCAAAAAAAAAAGAGCGAGAGAGAGAGTGGTGGCAACCTGCAAGCCAACAAATATGCCAAACTGCATTTTAACGCCAGTTAAGGTTAAGGTAACTGCTAGAATGTCATAATATATAAGTGGTGGCAACCTGCACGCCCATTCCCTACATTCATGACCTAGCTGGACGGGACAAGAGTTATTGTCATAATAATGTTCTAGACTGTACTAAACATGTACAATTTTATGAACGTTCATTGTGCCTGGAAACTTCAAATAAACCTAAGATATTTATGCAGAAACTAGAATATCCATAAAGTTGATTCTTATAGCTAGTGAAGCGTATTAAAGCTTCAGTTAAACCGTAGTTAAATTTGTTTTTTTGTTTCACTTATTCAATTCGATTCAATTCAGTTCAATTTCTGTTTGTGCGGCGACTCTGAACTGAGCTGAGCTGAGCTATGCGCTGCATTAAATACTGATTTCAGTTCAGTTGAGCAGTTCAGATATGCAAATGTTTTCAACGCGACTGCTGCTGCTGCTGCGGCTGCGGCTGCTGATGACGATGGAAAATAGTTTCCCATTCACATTAAATAAAACAACAAGTTGGCGGTAGGAGCGTTTTCGTGTTTAGAGCCTTAGAGCAACATTCATCGTCGCAATCCCAATCGCAGTCGCATTCAGCTCAATGGTCAATGTTGCGTTGATGGAATCATGCTGTTCACAGCAGCCAGCCAGTCCAGCCAGCCAACCATTCATTCAACCACCCGTCCAGTCAGCTAGCCGCGCAATACACTTCACTTCTGTACATCTATAAGTTTAGCCATCCAACTGCTTGGCATATACATCTATCCATCCATCTGGTCACCGTCTCGCCGCAGTTTGTACTTGCTCAGTACTTGTGCCGGGCCGGACCGGGCCGGGCTGAGCCGGGCAGTCTTGCATTGTTTCTTACTCACTGACATTCATTTGAATGAGCTACGAAATGAATATATGAGTTGGTATTAATACTTTTATTGAAGATGTTGTCACATTGCATTGAAAATGTGAAAAAATTATATTGGAGAACTCACATACAACGCGGAATATACTTGAAGCCTAATACTTCAACTCTGCTTTTGAAGTCTCAAATTTCTTATAGCCTATGGTTTTTCGAACTACAGAAGTATTCTCTTGGAATGCTACTTTTTTAGGTTTTGCTACTGTTGTACATTTTGTTTGAAGTATTTTCTTTGACGCCCCCTTTTGGAAGGTATTGAAGAGCATCTATTGTATTTCTTTTCACACTTTTTTTTTTTGTAATTATGATAAAAGTATTTTGTACTCGAATGTTATTCTATCTACAAATATGTTTAGTTCTTTACAAAATAATATAAAACCATCTAAATCATTTCACATAAACCTGTGCTATGCATTTTCAAAAAGCCAACGGTAGCACAATTCAAATGAACTGCTGTCCATAAGAAGTCCCAACTATTTCGCATTGGTAGCTTGGTGCATCGTAGTGCCATTAAGGTAGATTGTCGCAGGGGTTCGTCTCTTCAGGTACTTTTGAACTCCGTTTACAGTCGCATACCGCATCTTGTTGCATAGAAGACGCTTACATCATTGGCAAATGACGCAAGTAGCATCTTCGATGGCATGATGTTCATCATGTCACCAATCACCAAGAGGAAGTTCCGCTGATAGAGAACAAGATAAGGAGTTCGAAACAGTCTAACGATCGATATTATTTGAGAGAAAACAACTTGTTTACATACAACAAGTGTCACTTTTTAGATTTTGAAAGAAGTTTATTACCTTTAAGGGTATCGCTAGGCTCTACAATGCTTGGAGTTCCATTAAAGAATTATAGTAAAACAAAAATCGTTCAATCAGTAACTCAGTTCAACTATTAACCTAGCAATTCCTCTTCCACACAATGTCAGTCACAAGAAGGGATTCCTGTTTCTTTACATTCTGACCACTTGTACAGAAGTCATTTGAATCGACTTCAAGTCTTGAGTGCATGTCTGCCTATCAGTTAGTGAGTCAGTGTCCAGTTATGATTCCAATCAGAGTTGAAATTTTGTATCTGTTTGATTTTAAAAGAACTGGATGCTACGCAGGCCACGTAAGTTTTGATCTCCACTCCCATGGCATATACAGTTCATGTTTTAATAAGAAGATTTATGCCAAAACACTTTTTTTCTACAAGAATTGTTCGTTAGCTATTATGTCTCTTTGGATAGGTAGCTAATTTAGTTTCGTGCCATTCGTGTTCCAGGTATTTAACCCACTGGTCATAGCATTCTATAAATTTCAGCTTTTCGTTTACCAGAAAATAATGGAACATACTGTTCAGTTGGAGATGCTTATAATCTTTTCTTGCTTTTGATTTCAAATCTCTTATTTTTTAGTTAGATACATCATTTTTATAAATACATCTCAAGCGTATAAAAACTTCGTTTCTACTGCATAAAATATTTCATTTGGTTTTTCTATTATTGAAGTAGTATATGCAGATACTCATTCGTCGCCGCCTGAACTGACTGGTGCGATTATGACCACGACTAGAGAACCGTTTGTTCGAGCTAAAGTTGAAGTCACCACAAACTGTGCTTGGCATTTATTTGAATTTTTTGTTTGTTTGTTTGTTTGTTTGTTTATACTCGCACGTATACTCGTAGAGGTACTCGTAATACTATAACACTATTTTAAATATGATTTTTTTCTCTCTCTTTCTCTATCTTTAGAGTATTTTGCTTCAGTCACCGAATCGATCGAACGTTCGATCGTATATACTATTACTATGATCAAGCTGGTTATCTAATCTTTTTTTTTTTTTTTTTTCTTACTTCAAGCTTTTTCAGTTCACTTGGCCTGAATGCAGTCAGTATTGGAATGGTGCGGGATGCAAAAATAAAAACAAAGAAAAAAAAAATGAGAAAAAAACTTAGATACAAATATATAAAAGATCTACAAGTATTCACTGGGAAACCGCACAGTTTATGAGGGCAAACTACAAAGTAAAACAAGTGTTTAAAAAATGCAAAACAGATGAAACTAGTAACTCAAAATAAAAAAAACAGATACAAAGTTAATGTGAATCATAGTGAATCATACAAGTATATTTAGGTTAATGTTAGTTTTCGCTTCGTTGTAGTTTTGTTCTTTCAATGATTATTTCAAAACAGTTGTGCTATTTTGAAATAAACAAAAGATGAAACAATTGTTTTCAACGAAACAAGCATTTCAAGGAATTTTATTTGCAATGTTTTGTGTGAAGTTGGCACCCCGAAGTATGAAAGAAGTTTGGTTGCCCACGTTCATTGGTCGTACGGCTCTACTTCATTCTTCTGTTTATTGTGGTTGCATTAACCCCTTATAAACTACGCCATTGGCTAGTAGCGATCCGCTACTCGAGAGAGTGCTCATTTTTTGGGTGTCGGTGTCGGTGTCGGTGTCCATCGTCCAATTCCATCCACGATCCCGATGTGTCTATGCAAAAAGTAAAGAAGTAATGAAAAGTGTAAGAGAATTTATTGAGAGATAATTATTTTCAATCACTGTTCTGCGTATAGGGATTTAATGGAATCAAATATTTTTTTTTTTTTTTTGTTAAATTTGAACAGATTCCAAATATTTGTTTTATTTTTATTTCGGAGGTTGGGCAAACGAAGTGTTAATTTGGACAAACTTGGACTAACGTTGAGCAAATGGATTGCATTGACAAACACACAAAATTACACACTTCCGGGTGGCAGGATCACAAATTAAGAATTTGAATTTGGAATGGTTTTTGCTGTTTAATTATTTTTCCAATGGTTTTGGACAAACGAAGTTTTGACTTGGACAAACCTGTACTAACGTTGGACAAACGAACTGCATACTTATAAATCTTCATTTCATACTTCAGAGTGCCAAGACACAAAGTTTGTAATTCAAATTCTAAAAATTTTATCAATAACTAAATTTTGTGGTGCGTGCGGTAAACGAAGTGTAACCTTGAACAAACCAGCTCCACTAAAGATTTGAATCTCCATTGGTTCCCCACAGATGGGAAATTTCTTAGGTTAATTGATACATTTTCATATTTTGAGTGGGCTAAGCAGTAATTCTTCTACTGGAACAGACAACAAAAAATCAGTCCGAGAGATTGATTTTTGATTTTCAAAAATTAAATGACTGAAAAACAAAAACTTCACGATTGGATTCTCTCGGTGCCGCAATATAACAATTTGTTTCTTTTAACTTTTTTTTTCGAGCTACCGTTTTATTACAATGTTGTAGTAAATAGATTTATGTGCCGTTCGAAATTTGTTGTTGTAGGTTTTAATATAATCTATCCCATATACATATATACTAGGGTATACTACAGAGGTGCAAATCGATTTTAAACCGTAACAATTCTGCTGAGAAATAGTGGTTATATCGAGTGGCAGAAATCGATACATTAAATAAAATAGGCTTACAGTTTAGTAGTATATCACAACGGTATGATACACAAACTATTTTCTATACGAGTGTAGAAAATCGCGGTCAACTCAGCGACGAATATTGTGTTTGACTTCAATAAGAAATATAGGCAATAGAAAAGCGCTTCAAAAGAATGAGCCAAGTCAGAATGCTAGCGAATTACTGTGGATCACTTCAGAGCGACACTGCCTATAAACGAGTTCTTGCATCCTATACGACATATATATATGATTCCATTATACGCCACTAATTTCTATTATTATTTTGGGCAGTATACGGATTCCGCAGCAAAAGAACGACTCGTCTTTAATAGCTATTCAAGAATCAACCCAATAGTACAGCCGGGCCAAAACTATTCGATCCAGCTGATCCTACAAAATACAGAGCATACAGAGCTTATTATTTGGCTTTTTCGTTGATATTGCTGGTTGGTCGTGCTTTGCTTTTGCTTCATTAACTCTTTGACGACCACTGGTACACCGGTGATTCTTTTACCTTCGAATTTATCCTGGAAAAACTATTGAATCGATTTTCCTCAACAAGGTATCAGTCAATATAGAATGTATGTGGCTTTCGGAAATTACCCAATTTTCAAGTGCAGAATCATCCTTTTGCCTACTAAATCACCCGAAAGTCGAAAGAACTTCAATTCCAACACCCCCTACTTCTTGCTATATTATTTTGAAGGTTGGTGGAGCTACAGGTCCAAAATTTGTTGGAGAAGTTGTGAGCTACCGTCTCGGCGTTCCAACAAAGAAGAAGACGGATAATCCACTTCGACTACCTACGCGGCCAGCCAATCTGACTATGTTCCAATGGTTGTGAACGGTACGGTGTAAGTCATCGCACAGTGGTCTGAAAGAAAGTCTTATAAAATTGCCAAAATTGAAGGCTAAAGATTCAATTTAAATTACTGTTAAATGGAATTTTTATGTGTCCTTATGAAAAGAACACGGGCTTACGACAATTTGAAAGTTCAAAATAGTTTAAAACAAACATGGATGATACTTTAAAGATAGCTAGATTATTTATTTAAACATTTATGATTTTCAATGTTTTCAGTTATTAAATATCTTTAATAAGTTGTAAAAGTTATTTTAAGTATTAAATTGTCAATTAAATTAAACATTTTTAAATGAAAAACTAGTTTATTCGTAAGCCTTTGCTTTGTGAATGAATAAAGATTCATCGTTCCCCGCCGTTCCCCGTTCAAATAACAATTTGTATACACCATTTTAGTCGTGAATATTTCTATTCTCAAATATGCTGCTACTTGTTGCTACTTTCATTTTTAGACAGAGTTATCATTATTTACGCATGTTGCATCATGTAAGTATTACTGTTGATACATTTTGTAGTAGATATGTTAGAGACTTCTTTTGTTTTCTTTCCTTTTATTGATTGTGTACATGAATTTGACATTTATTATTGTTTATTATTAAACTATACATATATATATATATCTATAAATTATATATCTATACATACATACATACACTTGCTCGAAAAAGTCTGCGTACACCACAAAAAAATATGAAATTTTAACTCTAATCGCAAATAAACATTATAAGCATTACAGTGAGGATCATACTAGAAAAATTACTCGTCTTTTAACTATGAAGGATTTATTTTACCGAGTTATGGATACATCAGAACCCATAGTTAATGATTTTAGCTTAACCTCAAAAATTAAATATAGAAAGAAATTGTCACTTCCAGAAGAAGTCAGAAATATGCTTTCTACAAAAGTAATTGAAAAAGAAGGAACAAAAGAAACAGATGAACCAGAAAAATAAAATGATTCATTCGAACTTTCGGAATTTTATAAACAGCCAGAAGAAGTATAACTTTCTGAAGATGAAGATTCAGTATAATATAATGTCAACATTTTGTCAAATTCATCTAAACTTGTGAAAAATACAGACATTCAGAAATATTTAAATACTGATATACTATCTTAATCTTACTTACTTACTTACTTAGGTGGCTCTACTACCGTCTATCGGTCTTAATAAAATTCTCGTGTCACACAGTCTTTGTAACCAAACTTCTGCGAAACGGCTTGACCGATTTGTATGAAATTTTTTGTGTATATTTGGTAGATCTGCGAATAGGTTGTAAGCTATTTTTTTATACCCCTAAGTGATAAGGTGGTGTTACCACAAAACTACAACTGTCATATGATTTTTCTGTCAAATTGATTTTTCTTATTTTAATACGTAAAATTTATATTCAGATTTTGCTGTTTTAATATTAGCAATGTTTTTAATTAAATCATCTCGAAACGCTTTGAACAACTTAGATTTATTCTGCATGGGAAAGGGGGCAGGGAGATGTTGTAGTCAAAGGAAAGGAGGTAGGGAGAAGGGCTGGGGAAGAAGCGGTATGAGACGCAGTGGGAGCGGAAGATTTGATAGGAGAAGAGGTGGTATGGAAAGGGGCGGGGTGAAGGAGGTGCAGGGGAATGTGAGATAGGGGATAGGGCAGCAACGCGTCGGGTTCCTTTGAAGATAGAGGGATGAAATGTCTTATACATGTTAATTTGATTGAAGGGGGCAGGAAAAAGGAGCATTGAGAAGAGGTGGTAAAGGAGGGGGAGGTAGGGGAATGGGGGAAGGGAAAGGGAAAGTGGGAGAAGGGCAGGGGAGTTAGAATGCGAGATAGGCGAAGGATGGTAATTAAATTAATTAAGGGATCATAGGAATGGAGGGGTAAAGATAGGAGAGGCAGGGTGAATGACAGCAACGCCATTCATGTTGTATACATGTTAATAGGATCAAACGGGTAGTGAAAAGGGGTGATTAAGTAAGGAGAGTTAGGGCAAGGGCGCAGAGGAATGGGGTGGTTGGATAAGAGGTGAAAGGGACAGGAGAAGAGGGATAGGAGAATTGGAGCTAGAGTAAAGGGACAGGGGGAAGGAGTGGCACGGGAAAGGAGTGGCAAGGTAAACGGTGGCAACGCGCCGGGTACCAGCTAATATAGATATTAAATTTAAAACATATATCTTATGATATATTAAATTGAACCTTAAAATTTGTTATAATAAAAAGCAATTTAAAATAATCAATTTCAAATCTTTCGAATAAAAACCTTCTTCGAAACTCGTTTCAACATAATTAATTTTACCTTTCAATTTAGAATCCATATTTAGCTCAATTATGTTCAACTTTTTTTATTTTTCATATCCTATTCATTATTTATTATCCCACAAACTAAGTTTTCTCCTATTATAAATCATTATTTAATTCTTTCATTCTTTTATAAAATATTAAACTCATTTGCGGTATGAAAATTCTGAAAACAGATTAAGTCTATCCCAAAAAACACCCATATTAGCAAATTTTCTAAGCACTGATAAAGTTTCGAAAAATGTTAATCACTAGAATTATTAAATGCAACATTTTTAATTTGGAAATTCTGGCTATAAATTTAGATAAAATGAGCTAGAAAACCCCAAGAAATGATTTGTTAACTCATATTAACAAGCGTTTTAATTTTAAGTTCGCCATATTCAAACCGCCATCTTGAACTTTAAAATTATGCCCACAAATTTGGATTCAGCTACCTTCAAAACCTTATTATGAACACATTTCGCTTAATCTGATTACATTTTGAATTTGGGCAGTTTTTCGCGGCTCTCAGACCACTGTGCTTCGTAATATATACCTCTGAACCACAACTGCAGATATTTGAGAAATAAATGAACATCTCCCGCAAATAACGAGAATTTGGCACAAATTCACTGACGTTTTCGTTTTATCACGAAGAACCTAATGTGATGTGAACACATATCGACTACTGGTGATATAGGGTTATGTTAGCAAGATGCCCAAAGGTACTACACGCTGTATGTATATTATGTATTTATTTCGAATACTACACTCCGATAATGTCATCTATAAGAAAACGGCGCAGGTTTTCTAAAAACTATCTCGATTTGTACAAAAAATAAAATGTAGTTAAGTGATTTGTGCTGCACACTGCAATATTTCAGCTAATAGGTATATTTAAGATTATATCTGTTCATTATACAACCATTCCAATACTTAATTAGGTGCTTTGAATTCATCTATTTATGCAAATGACTGCTTAAATATCTAATATATATGCAAAAGATCATGTATATGTATGTATATCATTATTCATGTGGAGTAGACTAAATGCTATTTTTTTTCTTTTTTTTTTTGATTTCGTTTTATCAAGAACTAAATTTGTATAGTATTAAAGCATTTTTAAATTCCATAAGAGCATTAGATTTTCAAGCTCTAAGCTGTGGCGAGACATTTTTTAAATGCAGTTGAGATACGATTACAAGTTTTCTTGTTTGGATTGGTCTTATAGCAGTGATTGCTGACATGTAGAGTCCGAGACATATACATGGTGTTGTACGACAAACATAAATAATTAAGTAGTTGAAAAAAAAAAAAACAAAACAAAACAAAAAAAGACGAAATTGTGAAAACAAAGCACAAAATCATAAAAATAAATGTTTATTAGTAGCTGCAGGCAATGAAGAAAAAAAAAAAAAGAATGGTATAAAAATACCAAATCCAACTAACGATCGAACTCACTCACTCACTCACTCACTCACGAAAGGCAAAGGAGTTCAAGTATAGGGTGTTCTTTTAGAGTTTACATTTTCGAACAGAGATTAAACTGTCATAAATAGGTCAGCGCTGGCAACGCTTTTGTTATTTGTGCTCAGTTTTGTTTGCAGTCTTAACATGAATAAACTAACGCCCCAACCAGGCTTGCAATTTGTCCAGAATTTATTTCGTTTCAATTCGCGTATGTTGCCATGTGCATTTTAAGTATATTCTAAATGATAGTACGCATTGGCAAAGACGTCGTACACTGTTAAAATAAAACTAGAATTTTCGTGCTTGAATTGATCCTTAGCGGTAGCAGAAGTACGGATGGTGAGTACGGATTTTCTTAAACCAAGTACAAATTCTTGGTTGAAGAACGGCGTTGAAATTTTTACATTTAGCAATTTTTAAGCGTTACTCAGCTTGATTTTAAGAAAAATAGTATTTTTTTTTTTTTTTTTTATATATAAAATTCTTATTTGTGATTTGGTAAAAATGTTCTTTGGCGAAGGGAGCTGGTATCGAACTATGATATATGCGAACAGCGCTGTGACGTGTCATCGTGTTAACTACCTCGGCTAATGGAGTTGCCGTATCACAACCCATTGTTTTTCTCATTTACTGTCGGTGTGAAGAAATTGGAGCAGCTGAGAGAGTAAAATTGATTTTGCTCTCAGAGATTGATTTAAGAATTTTCTATTTTACTTTTTACTTCAGTCCAATAAGAACTTTTTTTTTTACCTTTTGCGACTTTTCTAGTTGAATTAAGTACAGATTGTTTCTTCGAATTAGATTTTTATATTTTATTCAAGAATTTTATATTTTTTTTTTTATAAATCGTTCCAGTTTTGTATTTGAGTCAAGAAAATTGATTACGAATCGTTCTTAATATATTTAAGTACGCGCCTTCGGATAAACACAAGATTTTCAAACCTAGAATACCTTTTTTTTCTGTATACAGTGCGCACCGAAGAAACAATTGCGTAGTATTGGGGAGGACCCAAATGAGTCGATTCAACATTGCGCGCTAGCAATTGGAGTTGTGTGCATCAATTTTATGAAAATTTTACGTAAATATCTCGGTCTACGATGTTATAAATTGCAGCTGTTGTAAGAATTAAAGCCGAATGCGCATCGTTTGCGTCGTACGTTCGGTCATTGGGCTGAAAACCCACTTCAGTTAAGTGAGCAAGCAAAGTGAGTAAGCAAAATTGACGCACATAGTTTGAAGAAAATCTACGAAAGATTCTTGAGACACCGTTACATACACCGTTACATACACTGTTTATTGCGCTTTATGAGCCTGTGGTTCTTAATTCTTAAAAAATGGGGCCGGCGGGAACGTTACCGTGAACGGCGAGCGCTATAGAGCCATGTTTAACGATTATTGTCAGCCCCAATTGATTGGAATATTTATTGAAGACATGTTTTACTAACAGAAGGACACCACATGTCATACAGCATGTCAAACAGACGATTTACTGTAGCAAATATTTGCTGAACGCTTTATTTCTTGAAATGGATCACTCAATTGGTCACCGAGATGGTGTGATTTAACGTCTACGGATTATTTTCTCTGGCGTTACCTGAAGTCATTGGCAAACCAGTAACTTTTGTGAACCATTGCCGAGATACGGCGCCCATTGCTAGAAAAAATAGCCGAAATATGGATTTCCATAATGTGCCGCAACATTATCAGTTTGAAATTAGTATTGACACAATATTTTAATTCAATTCAAAGTTCTATACCTCTAAACGAAACATCTTATATAAAGTGACTTTTGTGCAAACTTGTGACGCCATTTTGTTGCTTTTATACAATATAACGGTACTTATTGTTGTTGCTGTCATTGACATTTCCGGTTGGCCATTACAAAAACTACAACAACAACAACAACAACAACAACAACAACGTAACATAACGTAACGAGACTAATCCACACACACAGCGCACGGCATGATGCTCTAGCTGCGCTCATTGAGTTAAACGAGACTGCGTGTCGTATGTCGTTTAAACGAGGACGACTTAGTTCAGCCATTTGCCATGCAACAGTTGCAATTGTCAACAAAAGTATCTGCTGCTGCAACAAATATTAACCAAAGCGTATCAAAAAAGTTTATTCTACTCGAACTCTAACTTCTAACTCTAACTCTACTCTGAACTAAATTGAATTGATTTGCTCATTGACAACGATTTTGATTCATAAGTCTTGAATGTGGCTTAAGTGCCGCATAGATCTTGTCTAATGAAGCAGCAGCAGCAGCAGCAGCAGCAGCAGCAGCAATAGGAGCAGCAATACTAACAACTGTTGCACTGACTAACTGCGCGTTTGAGTGACGGATTGAATGACATAGTGTCAGCTGCCAGCATGAACGCGAAACCAAACGCCGCGCCTCGCCTCGCCTCGCCTCGCCGCGCCACGCTTTACCAAATGGCCAAATCCGTTGCAATGCAAGTTAAGTCGCGTCGAGTCAATCCAAATCGCATCCGACACCATTTGCAAATCGCAATGGCATTGGCTTCAAATCCAAAGTAAACTAAATCCAAGCTAAGCAATGCAAACCAAACCAAACCAAACCAAATCGAAGTAAAATCAAAACGAAACGAAATGCTTCACATCCATCGAATTCGAATTCAAGCATTGCAAATGCAAACTCTGTAACGGCTGCTGTACAGTGTTCGTCTGTCTAGCTGTCTGTCTAGCTGTCTGTCTGCTTGTCTGTCCGTCTGTCTCGCCTTATTGTGACTTTGAAAGTGTTTTGCCAGTAGCAACCAATTTCAAATCCAAATCGAAATGCGGCGCGAAAGAAAAATGATCGAATAACGAAAAATTTAAATTCGTATTGCCGACACTTTGGACAATCAGACAGCACACTAGGCACACTGGCTCATTCATTCATATATCAAAGTTTTGCTAGGGTTGTTTGTATAGTATTCGTTTTGAGAATAATTCGTTTGTTTGCTATACTCGTGTGTCGTAAATTAAGTACGCATATATAAAAAGGATACGCCAGAAACTTTCAAAAACAAACAATTCATTTAATGTTGCAAACCAATTGTCAAATAGGTAAACAAACGCTAGTGTTCGACATACTATGCAATGGGGGGGGGGAATATCAATGGGTTTTTTCTTTTATAGTAAAAACGCTCAATACTATGAGGTCTTCGGAAATTACGCACTCAAGGGGGAAAAACGCAGATCACAGGTTATATTTTCATCATCCGATTGTTTTCAAATACATCGATTTGTTCTGTTCTCTTTCTTTACATTAAGAAAGTTCTCAATGTAAAAATGATTTGTAACCACAGGTGAAATTCATATAGAATTTCTAAAACAAATTACTCTAAACAATACCAATATTTTTATTAGTTGCAGATGCTTTTATGAGTTCTATTCATGTTTTTCAGCATGTAAAGGCCGAAAGTGAAGCCATTTAAGCGCTTGGTTTATTTTCTTTGTTGTAACAGTGCTTTGGTACTCAAACTATAAAGATTCAGTGCCGGATCTAAAAGGATTGCTAACTTTCTGACTATCGCAGAAGATTGATTGGATCAATACCTGGTGTTGCTTTCGAGAAGTAAACGTTCTACTATCATTATAGCAAATATCTTGGCTTGTAGAACACTTGCTGTATTGCGTAGATGAAATGATTCGATTATGCCGGTAAAATCTGTGAACACATCATTAATGCAGTACACTCTCGTGGAGTGAGAGCGTGTTGGTGGAAGAACTTTTAGTGGTTTAGTAAAGTTGAACATAAAATTGTAGGTTTAAATAGAGACTACCCCAAACAGTGGGCGGTACACGTCCTCTAGTAGATGTGTATGAAGCGATGTAGTAGATGTGTAAGATGCCGCCATATCGAATTTCAAGTTAATATTGACCGTTTCCATACAAAAGCATAAAAGTTAGCTGTGGGTTTATATGGGCGGGACACTCCCATTTGTATATATATATATGAAGCGGTTGTTCACTAAAAACTACCAGATCAAATTCAAGCTAATATTGATTTATATTAAGAATTTTTTCATAAAAAACACAAAAACATACAAGCCCACCGTGCAGGTTTGTATGGGGGCTATCTCAAAAAGTGGGCGGGCCACGCCCATTAGTATATATATGTTAAGCGGCGGACCATAGAAAGGTACCACATTGCATTTCAACTAACATTGACTTTAATAAAGAAGTTTTCATACAAAAAGTCAAAAGTGGCCGCGGGGTTTTTATAGGGGTTACCCCAAAAAGCGGGCGTGGCGATAATCTATTAAATATCAATGAAGAGAAGTGTATGTGCAAAATTTCAACTGCGCAACAACATACAGACAGACGGACAGATAGACAGACATACAGCCGGACAGACAGACAGACGGACATGGCTAGATCGATTCGTCTCATCGAGCTGATAAAGAATATATATACTTAATGGGGTCTACGATGCCTCCTTTAATGCGTTAAAAAACTTTCAGACAAACTGATAATACCATTTCAAACCTTTTTAAACAAACCTCGAATAAATATTCAGCGGCTACAATTGCTGCTACGTTACTTTACCCCGCGCCATTTAAAAGTCTTTGCTGAAATCGAAATCGGATTGCCACTTGCATTATACCAAAGGCAATGCGAATATAGTCGTATACAATCAATTCCCAGTACATCTATCTAAGTATTTGTACTGTGTCTATACGGGTGTATATAGGTATGCATATATAGTACATTGTATTGTATCTGTCTATTTGAGTCATTCACTCATTTCGAAAAGTTTTGAATGCATTTGAAAACTTTGCTTATTGCTTGTAATTGTTGTTGTTATTGTTGTTATTGTTGTTATTGCTATAGATGCCTGCAGGACTTGTTTTCTTATTCATATATAATATAATCATAGTATAAAATACACTGCTCGCCACTTGAATAGAACACAACTTTAAGTTTATTTTCTATCGCCCACTGCTCCCAAACCAAGCATGCCAGAGAATCAATTTTTCTGAAAATTAAAATAGATCGTCCTTGTAAGCTTTGATTTGTTCTTTTTCCACCTCGGCGTAAGGCGTTTTTTTTTTTTTTTTTTTTCAATAAAATAGTCGAAACTTACAAAAAAGTTCGATCAATGAAAAATATGAGTTCACGTGAGTTCTATTGAAGTTGCGCAAAATGAGCACCGTATTATGAAAATTTTTGGTAAATAATTTATTGTTAATACTTAAAGTTTCAGCATTATATCTTCCTACTGCACTATGGGCGATTCGTCGATTTTTTTGGATTTTAATCGAAATTTAAAGCTAGAGACTTCAAATTTAGCATGAGTGCTAGTCAGACTAAAGTAGAATTTTGGACGCACTCATCATTTGTTTTATATGTATATAAGTATATAATTAAATCGATTTTTTTATATTTTTTTCTTTCTCTAAAGACAGAGAATACCCGTCGATGCCATCTTCTTCGTCGTCGGAATCAGCTGTCGAGTCCGATTCATTGTTATTGAGACTCGATATTGAATCATTAAGTGAATAATTTACTTGTGAGGTCGGCAACTCTAAAAGACTCATTAATTCTTTTGGATGCGGTTTCTTGCTGGGCTGTTTTAGTCTCTCATATAAGCTTAAGCTTGATAATAACGGATCTGAAGAGTACATAGCTCTATTAAAAACATCATCCAGATTATTAGTTTTTAGACCGCAGCCTGAAGCCTTAAAGTATGGTGTAACTCCGCTGCATGCCTGGATTCGATTTCTTGAATTTACGCGAAAAAAGGGAATTCAGCAAAGAATATGGAATGAAATGGGTTTACCAATTAACATGCCGAAACAGAATGTGAGCGGTAATAGTAATGATGGAAACACGTCTAGAAGAGTCTTTGCAGATACTAAACTGTTTGCATCAATGGCGAAATTCGATGAATTCATTTTAAATAATTTTCATTTTATATTGATAGCAATATCGTGCGAATACTCCATCAACCCAGTAAAGTTTCGAACTCTTTGTGGACAAACTTTTTCTTATTAGATGAACCATCTAATAAGAAAAAGTTTGTCCACAAAGAGTTCGAAACTTTACTGGGTTGATGGAGTATTCGCACGATATTGCTATCAATATAAAATGAAAATTATTTAAAATGAATTCATCGAATTTCGCCATTGATGCAAACAGTTTAGTATCTGCAAAGACTCTTCTAGACGTGTTTCCAATATCCATGGTTTCCAATGTCACCAACTGTTCACAAAATTCTGGTGCACGGTTCGGAAATAATAAATTTCAGCTTAGTCCCAGTTGGATGAGTAGGTGAAAATACTTCAGAAGCACGCAACAAACTATAAAAAACTGACAAACGGTTCTCACGCTAGGAAAAATACTTTAAGGCTTCAGGCTGAGCTCTAAAAACTCTAGAATTAAAATCCGTAATATCCATAAGCTTTTTTGGATTCACAGCACATATTGGGCAAGATTGCTTTGATTTTGTTCCAGTTATAACATTTAAAACTTTTCCATCAATTAATGTCAAATTTGCCTGATAACTAATTGATATATTTCGATTTTGAAATATGAACTTTTCCAAGCTTTCTACTTCCATGTACTAGGTGTCTCAAAAGAAAGTTCACATTTGATTTGCTGATTGCGGGAACGCAACTATTCCGAGCGGTGCGGGGAGTATGTCAATCGGTAGCCTAGCTTTTGGGAATTTAGTAGCTATGGATCGTTTCTCGTGAGAGGACCGTGCGTGATTGACGTCAAATTGATGTTTCTTATTTTATAGAGTTTTGAAGTGGCTTTTCTTTTTTTGTCTTTTCTTTCTCACTTTGGCCTCGTACGGCTCCAAGAAGCATGTGTATTTTTTTTTTTTAATGAAATAGTTCAAATTTGTTGCTACTCACTGTGGCCTTAGGTGTCTCCGGCAGCATGTTTGTCCTTTCTTTCAAATAGTTTTTCTTTCCTTTTTTGACTACTCACTTAGGCCTTAGGAACCTTCAGAAATATGTTCTTCATTCTTTAAAATAGATTTTTATACCCTGTAAACATAGCTTAAAAGGATGTAATATGTATTTGCAAATGTATGTGGCAGGCATAGGTAGGCGTGGCAAACTCTATAAAGTAAATATATTCTGGATTAGCATCGGAAGACGAGCCTATATAGACATGCCCAACTGTACATCTGTATGAACGTACAGATTTTGAAGACTATAAGAGGCAGAGTTTAGAAAGTTTAGAAAACTGGACTCTCCTTACCTCTTTTTAGATAACTAGTATTATTTGTACATGCCAATCCCACTTTAACGAATAGCCTCCATACAAATTTCTACCCATTTTTCAACCATTCACACATACTGCGGTGTCACACAAATCTCTTTCAGCCCAATTCCGACCTAAATCAATTTTGTTGGTGTCACAGAAATCTCTTTTAGACCGTTTGAAATCTCCAGCCTTTTGCTTGGTGAAATTGTTAATTGCATATGTACATAAAATCTTCAAAACATAAGGTAAAACCTTGTTTATGTACTGGTTTGATGTAGTTTTTCTTCGTAAATGTGTCTTAAGATTTAAACATTTAGTACATTTTATAATTTAATTTAAATTGGTTTAAGCAACAACAACGAATTTCAGCTGATAATTTTGTATAGTGCTGCCAACTTTTTTGTAATTATATAATTATAAAACTCGTCTGTACACTAAAAACTGTTTTCTATGAAATCTCGGAGAGTTTCAAATCACCAACGGATTTTTGTCTAGAGATTTCTGTGACACCTCCGATAGTGTGAAATGGTATTACCAGTTTGTCTGAAAGTTTATAAAACATTAAAGGAGGCATCGTAGACACCATAAAGTATATATATTCTTGATCAGCTCGACGAAACGAGTTGATCTAACCAGGTCCGTCTGTCTGTCCGTCTGTCTGCATGTTGTTGCGCATTTTTTTGGGGACCAATTTTTATGCTATCCAGTTGAAATTTTGCACATCACCTTTTTATTTTTGCAGTTTAATAGAGTATTAAGACTGACCCGCCACGCCCACATTTTGGGGTAGCCCCCATACAAACCTACTGCCAACTTTTTATTTTTTTGTATAAAAACTTCTTTATTAAAGTCAATATTAGGTTGAAATGCAATGTGGTGCCTACATATATAGACTAACGGGCGTGACCAGCCCACTTTTTGGGGTAGCCTCCATACAAACCCACCGTGCAATTTTGTGTTTTTTTTTTATGAAAAAATTCTTCATTTAAATAAATATTAGCTTGAAATTTGATTTGGTGGATTTTAGTGGACACCGCTTCATACAGATCTACTAGTGGGCATATCACGCCCTCTTTTTGAGGTAGTCCCATATAAACCCACAGCTAACTTTTATGCATTTGTATGGAAAACGTCAATGAAATTCGATATTTCGGCATGTTACAAATCTACTACATAGCTTCATACATATCTAGATGGGTTAGCCCCTATTCAAACCCCCACTTTTATTTTTGCAATACTATTTAAAATTTCGTGTGAATGGTAATAGAGCTTCGGTTCAACCGAAGTTAACGTTTTTGCTTGTTAAGATATCATATGAAATTTTGTTTTGTTTTGTCGATTATTACGCTAAAAATTTGGTGAATCTAATGAAAATCCTAATGAAATATCATGCATAGGTCCAGATGGAACCACTATGTATGGTAGCCCCCATACAAACTTCACCTCCATTTTTAAGTTTTTGTATGAAATTTTTTGTTTGTTTTTGTTCTTAACTATGCCATAAATGCCAAATTTACAATCCTTACAAAATATTCCATATGATCCCAGATTGACCCACTTCAAGGAGTTGCCTCTTCCAAATTTGGCCCCCCCCACCATTTTTGACTTTTCGTATGCAAATTTTTGTTGTTTTTAGTTTTAATTTATTCTAATTTTTTATCAATTCTAATAAAAAATTCATGTTCATGTCATGATCGTACCACTAAAGAATATAATCAATGGTTCATATAAGAAGCCTTTAAGGTATAGGTTATTTCTTGGTCGAGCACACTTGTTTTTTTTTTCTGTCCGTTGCCCCAAAGCGTCTTGCTACGCCACTGAGATTTTGTTTTATAGGCTTGAAATATTCTTCTATTTTTTTTTTTAGTTTTTATAAACAAATTTAAGAAAAGTCTATCCAAATAAGAATTATCAAATGAAGTGACGTGAAATCTTTCAACAAAATTTTAACAATAATAACAATTATGTATGTATCTGGTTTATGTTGTAAATTTATTACTGATGTATGGATATGATACGACTATCTTGTTTGTGTCTTTAAGTACTTTTACACATGTGCCACTTAAACATGCCATGCAGTATTATACTTCATTCTCTGATCTATATGTAATATGTGACAAAAGCCAATTGATGTTTAAATTCACATTTAAGTAAGCAATTTAAGCAATTGTCTGTTTTTGTGGCTTTTCCAGTAATTTTAATTATAAAAACACTCTCGAAATTGAAAGAAAACAAGCACCAAAACAAGTGTGAGGGCGTGCATTGATCATCATTGACAAAAACCAAAACCAAAACAAAAATAAAAATAAAACCAACAAAATTATAAAATAAAACATTCACAAAATTCTGTCAAAATACTAAATTGGAAATGAAGAAATGAACAGAATAGTTGATGAAAACCAGAAGTAGCATTGGAACATAAACACACGAACAAATTCAGCTACTTCTGTCATATGAAAAGTTTTTGAATTCAAAATGATCTGTAGATGTTTAATGGCACAGAATAAAATATCTACTAAGAACCTAAATAAGAAGGGAATCAATAGAATAGTCTGAGTATTCTTGATAATTGAAATCAGTTTTCAAATCTTCGAAAGCTGTGTATCAGTTTGTTGATTTCTTAATTAAGTTAAATGCTTAAATTGAATTTTGAAGACGTTCAAGCACTTGCCACAAATTTAAAGAAAATGGAAAGTACTAGAACTCGGTTTCTTCACCTACATATGTATACTAGACCGGAGCGAAAAACAGAAAAGTTATCGTGCGTCAATGCGTCTTGCAGAAACCATCTGTACGCCGCATTCAGATTACACAGGCCTACAAATACCGGGGTCATGTCAGTTGTTGGAAAGCTGAGTGTAATTTCCGAAGTAATTTGCTGCATAGAATCCGAATGCATGGTCAAAATTTTCCCATCACGTCAGGATTTTGAGATATTTGTTATGTAGCCAAAAATCGGCATTTTTCCTACTTTTGAGATTATGTACAGCGCGCAAAAAAATTGTGTGGTCTGTCTCTCCAATTACATAATTTTGTACCACTCTAAGAGTTATTTATTTTAAGAGTTCAATACGATTTTTTTTTTCGTAAGTTATGGCTATTTGAAGTTCAACATCATTACTCGGGTACATAACCTCAAATAGTCGCAAATTCTGACCACGGATTCGGATTCTACGCATTACTTTGGAAATGACCCTCAGCTTTCCAACAACTAAACCCTGTTGACCTGTGTTATCAGATATATTCTTATAGCTCACGTACCTCTGTGGTTCGAAATCAAAGCAAATTTTTTGATAGTTGACGAACTTATATATACATATTTCAGTATGTATTAAAAAATACAGCAGCTTACTATCCAAACTCCAAATAAACGCCTTTTTTGCCCAGCCAGAAAACATGCTTCTCTCGATGGTAGTGAATGACACCGAGCATGTCCGAAAGCTCGAACTTAGGTGTGTGCTAAAAACGAAAGGAGCTCCCGTAAAGTTCAAATAACTATTGTACATTTTTTTTTACTCGTATTTACATCTCACTAACAGCTGCTACGATTTTTTAAGCGGGCAACGGCTGATTTATTTGTATAATGTAGCATTGCAGAATTGAGTGGGCGGTGAGAAACAACTGCCACGCCCATCTGTCATACAAGTAAACTAGAACACCCCTAATAATTGTTAGAATTTTAAACATTACTTAGCATTAATTAGCATTAAAAGCAAGCAATGATATCGTATTTAGCATGAAAAAGTAGCCAATTCTGTACACTGAAGCTTGGTACTAAGTACTATTTACATTAAGTGAAAACTATTTTACAACATTAAAGAGCAACATGAAATGGTTTTTGGTATTAAAATCGCAATAGCAGTTTACCTAAAATAAGTCATTGAAAAGTAGCAGTAGCAGTTTTCACTGTTTTGCAAATATGATATAGCAGTTTTGCTTATCACTAGTATTAACCGTTTTTTTTGGTGATTTTTCACAAACTTTAGGTAAATTCTTATCATTAATAAAAGAAAGTTACGACCACTGAGACATGCTGGAGGATTTTTGTATGATCACCAAGTTGACCCACTGTGCCTCGACGCACATGACGCTTCACGTATACATTAATGGATGGGACACGCCCATATTTTGGGCTAGTCACCATAGCGACCTACTGTCCACTTTTGTGTTTTTGTATGAAAAACTTATTAAGTTGAAATGCGATGTGGTGCCATTTTATGGACAGCCGCTTAACATACATATACAAATGTGCGTGTCCCGCCCACTTTTTTTAAGTAGTCCGTCCCATACTCGTATGTGAGTGAAATTACTTATGTATATATTGCACTAGCTGGTACGCAGTGCGTTGCTGCCCATCCCCTTGCCGTGCCATTCCATTTAAAAAAATAAAAAACAATATAATAAAAAAAATTTCTTTTTTTTTTTGTACTTTTTCTCTGTTCCTAAAAGCATATACACACCAATTTTCACGGCGGATGGTTGGAATTTGTATCTGTCTATAACGGACATACAAATATATGTATACAGGGTATATACTTTCGCTTTTATAAACATATGTATATAGATTAGCTGAAACCAGGCGCCTTTTATGCCTGTTACATACATACATACATACATACATACATACATACATACATACATACATACATACATACATACATACATACATGCATACATCCATAGACACTTGCTAAAGATCTTATATCAACGAAAATATAATCTGCTGGCTTGCGAGCAGCGCAAGGAACGAAAGAAATGAATATACATACATACATACATATATATATATGTATGTCCATACATACATATCCCTACACATGAAATAATATTCTGGGAAAAGTATATGTTCTCTCATTTCAATTGGGAGAGCAACATTGAGTGGCTAGTGAGAGTACATAACGTTTTTTTAGATTGACCAGAATGTTCTAGAAGCTGTCACTATCAGCTGTGCATAAAGGAATTTATTAGCAAGTTTGCAGCCCTATGCAAGTGACAATGCTAGTTTCATGACAAGTAGCGAGAAGGTCAAAGCAGTCTCGAACTTTCGACTTTCTCGAACTTGCGTTGAAAAAGTGAAAAAACTACATCAATTGGAAAGTGATAAACACAAACAAAAATTAAACGATTCAACTATTAAGTACACTAATTAACTTATATTAAAACGTTGATTTGTATTTAATTGAACATAAAAAATAAAAAAAAATACATTCAATTACAATTAACACTTAAAAATGGATGAAGTACGCATACCTAGCCCAAATTTCTCTATTGAGATCCTCGGGCTACCTGCCACAGAGCAGGAAAACAATACTCAAACAGTATCGGCAGAGCAGCCAGCTCAGCTACAAACAGTAAAAATTGATATTACGCCGGACTTTGAGGATTTTCTCGATGATTTAATTGCACAGCAGCAGTGAGTTTTCGGTGTTATCTATACATTATAAAATCTATATATACATACATATGTACATCTATTATTATAAAATACACAGTGATCCTTTTAACATCGATGAAGCAACTACGGCCCCACAGCCGGAAAATAATTTGTCCTTGACAGATGCGCAGTTGGAACAGCTGATATCTGAACCATCCGACGTTTACGATTGGGAAAAAGTTTGGTTGCCAAATGAGCAGTGAGTATGAAGTATAGGTTATACCAACATATTGAATATGATACGCTGAAAGTAAACATTAAACATTGAGCGCACTGATAATTCAATCAGTTTTTTCGTATAATGAAATAATTCTTTATTTTACGTATAATATTTAATCAACGCTTAGTCAAACGGAAGCAGATCGTCAAGTTGTAGCGGATCAAATGGAAGCGGAACGTGAAGTTGTACCCACTTTGGATACGGTTCCGCTGGAACTGAATGTGTCATCTTCAGCAGAGCAGCCGCCGGAGCTGATACCAGAGCGGGTTTTGACACATGACTCTCCTGATGATGATATAGAGTCGGAGTGAGTATTATTTGATTCTCTAGTTATACACACGTAGCTACACATTAAGTACAACAAAATTCTTTTTTTATGCCGACAGTGATGTTTCAACTACTAGCAGTGGCAGCTACAATCAGCAGTCAAACAAACGCAGCCGCTTGGAGGTCGATGATGACTCAGAAATGCCTAAACCAAAAATACAGTGAGTATTATGTATTAGAATGAGGCTCTAAAAAGTAATGAGATTTTATTACGAAGCGTTTATAAGAGTCGCAGCACGTTCAAGCCGCTTGGAATCGTTGGAGGGGAAAGTCAGCTTAGGAAAGCGATCTGATGAATCATTTTTTAATCGACTTATTGACACTACTTTCCGTATAAACATTGTAGTACAAAACAGTTTTCCCGGAAGCCGATAACGAGTTTCACGGAAAAGTCTGTTTTTACCCAGTTGCCATTTAGTTCTCAGGTATATATGGATATGGCGACGTACTTATACCGGTTTTAACTAGCGTTGGGTAGCAACTTCCAATCGGTGGGCTTCTTCTACGAGAATGGTATTGAAAACAGATTGGAAGTGTTTGCTCCAGCGTGTTAGTTGTTCACCATCGGTGTTAAGAGAGTTTTCTGCGCACCAGTTTTCGCGTCACTCTAAATAGTATTCGTAAGTGCTTTGCTCCGCTGTGGTTTCCGCTTCAATGGCAAAGTGGTTTCTTTGCGAATACATCTTTGTATACTTTTATGCGTATTATTGCATCTTGCCTCGATTTCGATCTTCACGTATCTAACCTTTGCTTACCTATCAGCTGATGGAACTTATTGCGGATTTGGTTACTAGATCTTTAAATTTGGTCCAATTGGTTTAAGGCTTGAATTCTTGGGCGAGAATACACTGGATGGTCTGTTACCACAGAAACTTTCAAAGTAACAAGACAGTCGTAGCAGTGGTAAAAACAGTGAACCGCCGATGATTAATATCCTTAAGTTGAAAAAGTCGATAAAGCGTATACCCTTATAAATACGTCTACCCAGACCATGTCTACCCATGACATGCTTAAGAGTGGGCGAAGATTGGCGTTTAGATTGCCCATAACAATTATTATGTCGCCACGCGGGTTCATGTTATAAAATGCTGAACATAGTTGGCTATAGAAACCCTTTTCTTTTTGACACATGCCCAATATGCCATGTCTGGGAAGTTTCAAGACATGCAAGTTTTTATACTGGATTTGAATCCTTACGCTGTTTTTGTTTCTTGCTGTGGAGATTATTTAAATTTGGTTGGGAAACTACAGTTTGTATATGTCCACTGTCCGATACCAGATGTAGTGCGGTCAATCCGACTGATAATGGGTTTTTTCATACGCTGAAACACGTGTATCGGAAGCCAATCATTTTTCTGTGTGTGTGTGAATATATATAAAAACAAAAAATTTCCCAAAGTGAAATAACCTTGAGTGGGTTAAAATTCATATTATTACGATTGCATATATTTTTTTACTCTCAGCAACGTCGTCGCAACCGCCAGCATGTGCTGCAATATTAATGTGGAGCATGTTGCAGCAAATGTGCATAATAAAGAGTATAATTCATTCCGCAATCCTGGTAGAATTCTTATGCGCTTACGCCATCCGCTCACAACAGCTTGGATCTATAGAAACGGAAAAATCGTTTGTACTGGTGCTAAGAGCGAGGAAGACGCACGTATAGCGACACGTAAATTCGCTCGCAAAATTCAAAAGATTGGATATCCGGTGAGTAGTGTGACAGATATAAAAAGGCGAAAAAAACATTTGTATTAGATCTTTAAATCTTGCTTCTCTCTCTCTCTTCTCCCATACTCAGGTCAAATTCTGTAATTTCAAGATAAGAAATACCTTAGCGTCATGTGATGTAAATTTCCGAGTTGATATTCATGCTATTGGGCCCACCGCATCCAAGCACAAGTGCTGTGATTATTATCCAGAATTATTCCCTCCACTAACTTTTACTTTAAAGAAACCAGCCGTAAAAATAAATATCTTTGAGTCGGGAAAATTGACAATACTTGGTGCGAACACCCGCCAGGATATTGATGTTGGCTTCAAGAAAATCTTTCCAATGCTCCTGAAGTTTAAAAAGTCATACTAAGTCAAAAAGAGAGAAATTCAGCAAGTAAATCAACGATTATGAATATAGAGAAATGGGTCTTCCACTTTTTTTGTTTTACTGCTAATATTTGATTTAATTGCACTTCACACATGTATGTAATTTTTTATTAAATCGGATACAAGAATAAAATTTGCATTAGTGTAAACGAACAATGTGTTAAATATAAAGATAGTTGGACTGAAACACTGTAACCCTTTAAGTCTTTGGCTGACGCCAGAGTGCGTGCTAGAAGCGATACGGTAATACGATGCTTTATAGCGTTGGAAACCACAGATTGTAATTTCTTATGCGTTAGCTTAAAAGGAGTCAAAGTGCGATCGAAACATAGAGCGAGGGCAAGCGATTAAGCGACAACGATGTGAGAAAACAGTTTCAAAAAGGCTTCATCGCTTCGCGTTGGTTTTTGCTTTGTTGTTATTGTTTCGTGTTTGCATGATTTTGTTTGTCGCTTTCACTCTGATATCCTCTGGCATTGCTTACAGCAGGAAGTATTATTGCTTCACACATCGTATCGCTTCTAGCGCGCACTCTGAAGCCACCATTAGAGTCTAAATTAACCTAAACTGGAGAAAGGAAAATGGAATAGAGTTAACTGGAATTATTTAGTGCCAGAAAGAAAGTTACGGCAGTCAATTTAGAAATTTATAACTCTCATTTGACCTGATATAGATGGATCATATACTTACGAAAACATCTGTTGAGCAGGTAGTGAATCTGCTTCATTCGAACGTACTACATACATAAGCTGAAAAAGTTAAGTGATGGAATGTATAGAATAAGAAGAACGAAGAAAATTAAGAAACTAAACTTTTTTCCGGCTATGCGGCACTAAAAAGTATGGATCTACGGATCAAACGGCCGTATTATGGGCGTGGTGGGTGTTGTGGCCATGGCATCGACAAATTTTAAAATAATTCATGTGCTTTTGGTCGAGGACAATCCTGTTGGGTACAGGATATAACAAGAAGAACGCTGTAGTCGATGCACGCTTCGTGATACCCTGTACCTTGTTCAAGACTCCTTTTATGAACCATACATGTGTATGGGGCTATATTCTGTAGTGGTATTAGTCTGATATAAATCTAAGTTGAGTACATATACATATACTAATGGGTGTGTACCACCCACTTTTTGAGGCAGTCACATACAAACCCACATGTCACTTTTATGCATTTGTATGATTAATTTAAAATATATTGACTTAAGATTCGATACGGTGGCATCTGCGTGGGCGTGTACCGCCGATTTTTTGGCGCAGACTCTATTTAAACCCTAAAATCGGACGAAGAAGTGAAGTGTACAGAAGTTTATTAGTATAATTGTCAACAATTTCTTTAGAAATTTGAAGCCAAGAACACCTTTTGCTTTATTTACCACATTAACAATACGATACTCGTACCACATTTTTGGGTCCATAAGAATACCTAAATCATGGAATCGAAATTCTCTACAAAGGCTATGATCATTTAAAAAGTATGAGGAAATCTTTTAGCCTTTAGTTTGTACTTATATAAGGTGATTACGAGAAACACTGTCTAACAGCCAGATATAAAATGCTTATTGACGATAGAAGAAAACTCCAGAAGATTAGTACAAATGGCTCTGCCTTTAATAAATCCATGTAGAAAAGGACTCACAACTGCTTTTAGCGATCATTGCAACTGATCTGGCTAATGTTGTTGTCGCTGGTAATTTCTTTTCCCAGATAGACGAAGTTTTCTACAACATTGAAGTTGAAATTCTCCATACTCACAGACCGTCCAAGACGCGCTGATGATCTGCGAGTGGACACCAAACACTTCGTCTTGTCCTCGTTCACCGTTAGGCCCATGAGACGTGACTGTTTCTCAATCTCCGAGAACGCCCTGCTCGCCGTTCGTTGATGCCAAAGATGTCTATAACATCACTTCCTTATGGAAGCTCGTGCCCGACCGTTCTACGTAAGGGCATGATCGTAGGATGTACTCCATCAGAAGATTGAAAAAGTCGCATGATAAAGCATCACCCTGCCTGAAACCTCTCTTGGTATCAAAGGGTTCGAATAGGTTCTTTCCCACTCTGACGACGCTTTGGGTGTGTGACAGCGTCATCATGCAAAGACGAACGATCTTTGCTGGTATACCAAGTTCAGATAAGGCGTTGAAGAACTTCGTTCTTATCGGCGAGTCGCAAGCGGCCTTATAATCGACAAATAGCTGGTGTGTGTCTTTATTGTACTCATGGGTCTTTTCCAATATTTGGCGTAACGTGAAAATTTGGTCACTGGTCGACTTCTTTGGTCTGAAGCCACACTGATAGTGGCCTATCAGTGCATTCGTGTATCGCTCCAGCCGTTTACAAAGAACTCGGGACAGATTTTGTATCCTATCCAGATATTGTATCCTTATTCCCCGGTAGTTCGCGCAGACAGCGGGGTCTCCTTTCTTGAGGATAGGACAAAGAACACTGAGATTCCAATCGTTGGGCATACATTCATCGGACCATATTTTGCATAAGAGTTGGTGCATACGCTTTATCAACTCCTCGGCACCGATCTTGAATAACTCAGCTGGCAGCGCATCGGAACCTTTCGGTTTGTTATCAGCTTTTTAATTAGTGAGTCAACCTCGTTATAATCCGGTGGCTCTACAAGCGAGCCATCATCAATTGGTGGTTCTAGGTATGCTTCTCCATCGGCGGTATTATTCTCTTCATTGCCTCCAAGTAGGTTAGAGAAGTTACTTTTCCATAGTCTCAGTGATTCCTGTGCATCTGTAATCTTCCGTTGTTGTTCTTGCAGAAAGTAACAGATTTAATTTTGCGTAGTCAGCTTTCTTAAAACATCTAATGCGTTTATCAGATCTGTCCTGAACTGGGAACTTTACTGAGCTGAAAAGATAGCTAAAAAGTTGGATGATAATTGTCCTCAGGCAGCACTATCGGAGGAATCATAGTAAAGAATATATCAAAGCTATTTTCAACAAACACTAAATCAAGAAAACAATCTGAAATATAATAAATATTGTTGCACTGATGAAAGGAAGAAAATCATGGTCAGTAGATGCACTTAATATAGAAGAATTATCAACCACTCACCAATCTATGCTGGCTAAATTATATTCACCCATAACTATAATTTGATCTCTTTCACGTGTGTTGGAATTAATATTTTAAGGAACTTTTACGATTTTTAAGCATTCAGTTAAAAAAAAAAAAATGCTACAATGTATATTATTCAAAGTATTGTCCATCGTTAGTTACAACATTTTCCCATGTTTCTGGCAGCATATGGATTCCGCGTCGGAAGAACTGCTCGTCTTTTGAGGCAATCCACGAATCGACCCATTTTTTTGGTATCCTCGTTAGAAGTAAAGCGCCTATTAGCCAGGGCGTGGGTCATCGATCTGAACAAGTGGTAGTCTGAAGAGGCTATGTCTGGATTATAAGCGGGTGTGTGTAGCACATCCCAAATCATCCCTTGTCGTGTCTTTTTGCATTCTCCGGCCGTTTTTGCTTCAATGCTCGGCTTAATTGCATCAATTGTGTTTGGTAACGTTCACCAGTGATGGTTTGGTTAGATTGCAACAGCTCATAGTACACAACACCCTTCTGATCCCACCAAATACAGAGCATGAGCTTGGCACCATGAATATTCGGCTTGGCCGTCAATGTTGATGCATGGTCGTGTGGTCCCATCGTGTGGTGCTTTAGGTTGTCTTAATGGATTCACTTTTCATCGTCTGTAAGAATACGATGCAAAAAAAAACTCTTCCGATTATGGCGTTTAAGCAGCTGTTCGTAGGTGAAAAATCACCATTTCGTACGGCACTCAATTTCCACCCAATTTGCCTTTGAATCATTCCCATGGCTTTCAAGCGTTTGCCAACTGTTGACAAGTCAACTCCCAATGATTCTGACAATTCTTGAAGGGTGTGACACTTTTCTTCGTCGAGTAATGCTTCCAATACCTCAACTTCAAACTTTTTGGGCTGGCCCCGACGTTCTTTGTTCTCCGTATCAAAATCACCACTTTTAAACCGACGAAACCAGTACTCACAAGTTGAAACCGATAGAGCATAGTCCCCGTAAGCCTCACAAAGCGTACGATTGGCTTCAGCTGCTTTTTTCTTCAAATGAAAGCACAAAAACAAAACTTCCCGCAAATTGCATTTTGTTGGAACAAAAGTCAACAAGTTCACAGAGCAAAAAAAAAAAAATGTTGTTTACACTTCAGTGGAATGACACACGCTGAAATTTGAAGCTTATGAAGTGGGCTTTCACATGAATATAGTCACAGGTTTATCCAATGCGATTTAGTGCTAGTTACGCCAAATCTAAAATCACGTATAGAAATTTAAATAGATATAAATTCAATAACCTTATCAGAAATAGTAATTTTCTCAGCCAACAGATAGGATTTAACCGATTTTAGGACATCTTCACCAGATCGCTTAGGACAATCCTTTCTAATTGTAGAACAATTGCATCAAAATAATTCAGTATTCAGAATATGTGATCGAAGCCAAGTTTCTGTAAAAACAATTATGCCAGCTTTAAGAAAATAGACTAGTTTAGTTCTTAGCGCTCTCACTTTTTGTTAGTAAATACGAAAACTGTATTTGATTTAGAGTATATCCCAACAATTACATGAAGGTAAATTGATGAGAGATCATTTATACTTAATGCTTCTGTTGTTACAGAAGATCAAGCATTGTTTTATGCGACTGTGGTAAAACTATCATTGTATAATGTTTGATATTAAAAGCTAAGTGTTAGGAAAAACTTCCCAGCCTCGCATCAGTTGTTTGTTAATGAAATGAATGGAATGAAATGAAACGTATAAAAAACCCATTTATTTAATGAAAAATACCTTCCAGCTTTGAAAAATGTGCTGCAGATGTGTAATTTTTATAACCATTTGCACATGCATCCCTAAACATAATTAAATTTCTAATACTTCACTTCAACTACTTGTTCACTTGCAAGTTCTTATGAATTTCATAGTATTTACTTATTGTGCCATGACTTCAGAACTCAAAGTAGATAAACTATAAAAAAAAAACCTAGTCATCTTATAATCAGTGAGTTGCTGAGCAGTTTGTTAGTTTGTACTCGCTAAATTTTATGAGTTGTGAACAGAAAAAATAAATTTTTGTAAGTATGTCGAAGTCGGAGCCAGTCTTAGCGAAACAAATTTTTACAAAAAGCAAAGAGATTGTTGTTGCAAAAATAAAAAAACTAAAAGAGTTTTAAATAAATCTGCATAAATAATATGAAGTAGTATTATGATTTTAAACTGGCGCAATGGCAGCTGTCTTCTCAGTTGGACTTGATTATTTGCTTTGGCATTCGGTTCGGGTTTGGTTTGGCTGTTCATTTTTACTGGTTGTTTTGTTTGTTTGTTTGTTTGTTTGTGTGACTGCTGTTTTTCTGTTTCTATTTTTGTTGCTGGTGACTGGTAATTCAAAGAGTACTCGTATATTATTGTATGTCGCAGACATACATTTGCAAACAACCACAACAACAACAACAACAACAACAACAACAACAACAGCCACATTAATAATAATAATCATAATAATAATCATAATCATAAAGTGCAGTAGTAATAATAAACATGTTAGCAAAACACTTTGCGCATGCGCAGTCAACACTGCGCAACATTATAGAAAGGAACTGCGCAACGATTGCGCGACAAACCAAACTCGGTCTCTGATTTCAGACGCCGCTCAGATTTCAATTTCAATTTTTTTATATGCTCACATAGTATGACTAGCAATGGAGCATGGTCGTCTTGTCTCGTCTGCATCCTCAAACTAAACACATCGCCATCCGCAATATGCCAACGCAGCGAAGACTTTGCACGCAGCGCAGTCGTTACTTGATTTGAAGGAATGCGTCGATTCTGCACGTTTTTACTTTAAAAAATGATTTCATTTTTTCGCTGCAAAATATTTATTTCGTTGGCGCGATTTTAAGTTTTCGTTTTGATTTTTTTATTTTTTTTTTTTTACTCGCTGATTTTTATTTAATTTGTAATGTACGAGGGTTGCTTCATTATAAATTTAAGCATTGCAGATATATACATAAAGCCTATAGAACTAAGATATACTATATACAAAACTTTGAACGAGACAGACAGACGGACTTGCATATGAGACAACTACGTTTTTACGGTTTTTTAGTCTAAAAAACCATATTTCATAACACCTGTAAATGTCTGGATGCGCACATGTTCACCGGAAACGTACTTTCTCTGGAACACCCTGCATGCTTGAAGCTATTATTAAAATTACAGAAACACAATGTAGAGAGTCGGATGATTTGAGCCATGTTTTGTTTTTCGTTTTTTTTTTTTTTTTTTTTTACACAAAACATAACTGAATAAAGTTATAAAAAAGTTAGATATATCTTTGGAAACCTAAACTCACTAATTGCATTATTCGCTTCGTTTCGTTTCGTTTCGTTTTTTTGAAAAAAAAAATTGATGGAAAATCTTGTCGGGTGATTTGAGAAGAACGCAGAATATTAAGATTGTTTTAGTCGCGAAGGCCGCGAATTTCGAACTCGGCTACAGGTTTTTATCAGTTCCCTCGACGCTGGATATAGGTGTACAGAAATTCATATGATGCACGGCGCGCTTTTTCTGAGAAGCATCATATAAATCGTAAAAACAATTTCAAATAAGAACTGATGAGAACTCGTGGCTGAGTCAATTATACAAAAATTATAGAACAAAGGGCAAAGGAATTTCCTCCAGAAATTAGAGTATAAGAGAAAGTGGCCAAGTAGTGGGCGTGGCAAAATTGACGATTAACTGCGAAAACGAAATCTAAATATTAAAGTTTAGTGCATCTATCTTTGAAAGTCTTCGTGATGTTCATACATGCAGACAAGCGTACGTCGTTTCGACTCTTGTTGCGGATTTAGTTCATATGTATATAGTCTACATACACTGCACTCTCTCCAATATATATTTTTAAAGCTCTATATCTCACGAACGAAAAAACGAAAAAGCCTTAATAAAACTGTTGTAGTGGAATTTCTAGTAGTTCATGCGATAGGTTTATTTTACTTAATTTTGATACGCTGAATTCAGTGGCGACAACCGTTTTGCTGGGTTAGCTGATGTCTCCAAACATAATTTTAGTTTTACAGTTTTTTTTTTTTGATCAAAAACCGAAAATTTTTAAAATGTTGGCCTTTATCTCCGAAAGTAGCAGAGATGCGGCAAATGTAGCTGTATACAAAATTGAAGTAAATTTAATTTTCAAGCTACAAAGACTTGAAATTCTAAGTCGTAGGAGTGGTAGTTTCCGAGATATAGGGCCGGCAACACTGGTCGTTGCAAAACCGTAACTTTTTCAATTGGGCCTGTAACTCCGAAACTAGCAGGCATACAAAAAATGTACACATATACAAAATTAAAGTAAATTCAATTTGCCAATGTCATCGAAGTATTAAAGCATGTTTTCGTCGGAAATTCGTCATACATCCTGATGCGCAGGACAACATTAATAACTGCAAATTGAATTTACTTTAATTTTGTATACAAATACACATTATTCGTATCTCTGCTAGTTTCGCAAATACAGGTCAAAATGTAAAAAGTTCAGGATTTTGGTACTTTTTTGGAACAAGCCATGTTTCCGGTCCTATACCTATATCGCGGAAACTATCACTAATAAGACTTTTTAGCTTGCAAATTTAATTCACTTTAATATTGTATACATCTAAATTTTCCGTATATCTGCTAGTTTCGGAGATATTGGCCAAAGTGTTTAAAAACTCCGGTTTGTGGCCACAAAATTTTCTAATTAAAATTTTGTATGGAGACATTCGCTAATGTAACAAAACGGTTGACACCACTGAATACAACATATCCAAAGTAAGTAAAATAGACCTATCTCACAAACTCCTCAAAAAAATGTTTAATACAAACATAAGTTATATGACTCTAAACTAAAACGCCCTCTCATCCACGTACGAAATTGGTTCAAGTGACGACCACTTTTACAATGGTCTTTGGAAATAAAAGATAATTCTTTCTATTTGGTGTATAGATCCATCTATTTATGTTGCACTTCCCAGCCGAATCAAAAACGAATGTTCGCTAAAGCAACATCTTTTCGAACAAGTTTCGAATGAATATAATTGCAAACCACTTCTTATGTTGATTGCTTTTTGAAAATCGTAAACTAATCTACAGCCAAAATGCTGGAGCTATGTTTAAGATTACTTATATTCAATTTTAGTCTATGAAAAGCTAATTTCGATTTAGATTTAAATATGAAATTTAATAATGTAATTTATTATTTTCTTAAATAGTTTATTGAATAGAGAAAATTAGTACCAAAATGAATGCGTGAAACAAAATGTAAATGATACACAAAATACTTACGCAAAATAGTATATCATTATAGATATCTTTATCGAACTATCGAGAACGAAAATTCGACTGCCACAAACTGAGCGACTGACTAGTCCTGGGAAATACTATTCG
The DNA here is from genome assembly GCA_035044765.1 of Leucophenga montana. NCBI lineage: Eukaryota > Metazoa > Arthropoda > Insecta > Diptera > Drosophilidae > Leucophenga > Leucophenga montana. The sequence continues at coordinate 419,976 of JAWNNQ010001096.1, read as the reverse complement.
AAAAAGATTCGTTAGAAACTGCCGTTATCGATAGTTTTGTTCGAAAATCTCTCGTATGTTATATACATCGATTTTCGATAGCTATATTATTTTTGAATTTATGGTCGGCTGGTTTATCATTTCCAATTTCTTGTGTATTTGGTGAGAGATTTTAGTGAGAACGTTCATTTCATGGAATATCTTTCGTAAATATCTTGGCATTGGAATATCTTGGCATGGAAACATCAGTTCGTTTTTTAGTTGTAACTAACTAACATACAACCCTCGCTTGATTTTCAAGAAGTGTACTGAGACGAAGACGTTGTGAAAAGAAATGGTCTGCTGACAGTCCAGTGCGTCTAGTGTGGATGGGAGGCGTTCATTATCGCACCGTGACAACCATCGAAAACAACAACGTTGCGTCGTCTGTCAAGCAGCGAATAAGTACTGGAGTCGTTTCAGTGGAGGTAGAGAATGAGCCAACCAGGAGTACCTAATGCACACGCCCTGCTATTTTTAATTTTATTTATATTTTCTTCTTACATTTGCGTAAAAAAGTTATTTAGCGTTTATGCACTACTTTGCAAAAAAAAAAAGCAAAAAATAAAAAAAAAAAAATGGAAAAAATGGAAAAAAAAAAAGCGCAGAAAAGTATTATTGAGCATTATTTTTAATGCGCGTGAAGCCGCTTCAACAAATGTGCACAACTTCAATTCCAAGTAAAGTTCAGTTCATGCCAAGCCGAACCGAACCGAGCCGAGCAGAGCAGAGTCGAGTCAAATCAAGCTTAACCATGTCGAGCCAATTGAGTGAGTAATGAGTCAAGCCCCCGCTTTGTGGTCTCGGTCGGTCGCCGAGTGTAATAAAAAATATTAATACTACTTAAGTAAATAATAATATTATGTACCTACCTTACATTTAACTACGCGATTCAGCTCGATGCATATTTCTGCGTGCTCGTTTTCGGTTTCGCTATTGGTTTTTTTTTTCTTCTGTTTTTCTGTTCTTTATTGGTTTTGACGTGGTCTAAACGATTTTTATGCATATTCCATGCCATTTCGAATGCTGCGGGCGATGACGCCGATCACGGTTGATTCATCACATTTCAAACGCCCTCAAAAATTTCGTAGCCGGAACGAGCGTGCTTTGAATGTGTTTAGTTTTGAATGTGTGGAAAGCAGTGTGCGAGGGTTTATTGAAAAGTCTTAAGCAAACTAGCCAATCTATCATCTAACTGCTATCTCTAATGTGTGTGACTATCGATCAAGCGAAGGTTTATGCGCGGTGCCACGCCCTGTCATGTAAGATAAAGATTAAATGCGTCAAAGTTTAGCAACTAATTGGTGCACACATACTTCAGTTTAAAAAAAAAAACAAAACAAAAAAACTTAGCATGATATTCGTTGCACGGTAATACTAATACGAATTGACAGCAAAATTATTGTGCTGAGTACTCAGATAGAATTATCAGGCGTTTACATTTTCGGCGATGCATTTACATATGTAAAGTGCACTAGGCAAAATGAGATCAATTGAAACACAGAAAAGGGATACAGCTGCACATGCTGAGAACGCAAAATGGATCAAATTTAGTACATCTTTAGAGGGCACCGAAAAAATTAAAATTCGCTGTGAAAATAGACTGTGCTGAAAAGATTGAAAAGGGAAAAACTGACGCTCTAATCAAGTAGGTTAGGTTGGGTTAGGTTAGGATGGCCAATGATGGTTGAATCCCACATTGTCACTTAGGCCAGCATAGGCCCCTTGTGAAACCATATGTATATCCTATTTCTACCGCAGCTACTCTGAGAACCACTTTGACAGTGTCAAGAACGTCGAGATATGTTTAATCTCTTTTTCCGAGATCTCAGTTAAGTTATACAAGGAGGGGCGCCCTAACAACGTCAGTCTCTTTTCTACTGTGGACCGGGCAGTGACATAGCAAATGCTCGACCGTCTCATTCTCCTCGGCATTTCCACTGCTTCTGCAGAAGTTCCGGGAGTTTACGATTAGCCTTGTGGCATGACTACCTATTATGCAGTGGCCTGTAAGGGCTCCCACAATAACAGCAATCTGATCTCTCTTGTATTGAAGTAGTGTTATTGTTCTTTTGAGATTATTGAGATTGGCCAGGTAAGTCTAGAGATTCTACACGTGCCAAGGTTGCACCATCTATTGGTTGCTATACCGATCATCTTTGCTGAGATCTGTAGTTTACATGTAGCCATGTGTATACCTACTGTGGCGTTCATTGGAAGGATATCAGCAGCGGTACCCTCTCTGGCTAGCTTATCCGCTTCACAATTTCACTCTATATTTTGGTGACCAGGCAGTCAGATGAGATAACATAACATAATGCACGGCAATCTCGTTAAGAGATTTACGGCACTCCGTTGTGGTTTAAGTATTGGAGCTGAAAGAGTTCAGCGCTTTGAGGACAGCCTGACTGTCCGAGAAGCTAAACACATGCTTTTGTATAGTATGTGAGTATGAACTTAGGAAGTGCGTTGCTTCCTGAATAGCTAGCATCTCCGCCTGATAAACGCTACAATGATCGGGCAGTCCAAAGAATTCTCTAATCCCCAGATGCGGTGAAAATACACCTCCTCCTACCCGACCATCCAGCTTAGAACCGTCTGTAAAGATGCTAATAGCGTTTTCGCTGTAGTGAGGAATATATTTTTTAACGAAGTTAATGTTTGGTATGTAGTAATCCCTATTTGATGGTATATTATCTTGTAATTGTAGTATCCACGAGTGTCCGAAGGTGCTACCATACTAGCCCGGCTCAGCACTTCAGCGCTTCAGCACTCCTTTGCACCTTATGCATTTGCTTAAGAGTCGAAGCACTTTCTAGTGCCGGACACCATACACATACTCCGTAGAGCAGGATGGGCCTAACTACTGCCGTATATAACCAGTGGACGATAGATGTAGAGAATCCTCACCTTCTTCCAATAGCTTTTTTGCACGCAAAGAGTGCTATGTTTGCCTTCTTTATTCTTTAATTTGGCTCATATTATTTTAATGAAACATTAATGTTGTAATGAAACATTAATAACAGCTAGAGTCATCTTTTGAAAACGGAAAGAACTAATTTCTACACCCAATAACTCGTACAATACATATTTTATGCATTCATTTTTACTAATAATAGCTTGATTTTTAGTTGAAAGTATCAGCGTCATATAAAAACTGGACACAGCCTTTTTCCAGAACGATATTCGAATTTCGAATTCGATTTTTAACAAAGAAAAGCCGAACTTTTCATCTTTTTTTAAAATTTTACTAGCAATAAACTATCAATCTCAAAAGGGAAGGCTCAATTTCTTTTAATTTGAGTGCATATTCGGTTCGTTAGAACACGAATTCCGTTTATACTCAGAAAAAGTCGTAACAACTCGAAAAAATTTAAAAAAAATTTCGAAAATTCATATTGCCAAAAATGTTTCCATAAAAAACTTTTTAAATGTGATTTTCTTGTTTAGTGGCTTAATATGCAAAGAAAAATCATAGTGAGATATGGTGTGCGAAATAGCTTTGTTAGATTTTAAGCAATATGAAATGAAATGCCACAAAGCTGGAATAGCTCTATTTGCAAATTTTCTTCTGTAAGTGAATTCGAATATTCTTTTACTTGCATAAGACTCTTTGGTTTTCTGTTGCACTTCTGGAAGTAGTCAAACATTGACAATATAAACCTAAGATTATTTTCATAGAGTATATTCGAATACTCTGCTTGGACCCACACTCGCAGTAGTGGGCTCAGCATGATTTTATTTCGACATTGCTTTTATTCAAATATATAAATTATTTTTGTTTTTCGCTTTTTGTTTTTTGTTTTTTGTTTTTTTTTTTTTGCTAATTTTGCACTTTAGTTTTTAATTTAGTTTTTAGTTTTAGTTTTTGTATCTTGTTTTGTCTTTGATTGACTTTAGTAACTTTTTTTTAGGTCATAATGTCAATTTTTTTTTTGTTTTCTTCTATAATTGTTGTTGTTGTTGTTGGCTTTTGTGATTCATTTGCTGCTGCTGCTGCTGCTGCTGCTGTTGTTGTTGTTGTTGTTGTTGTTGTTGTTGCTGCCTCTTGTCTCAAATTTGAAATGTTGAGTTTAGTTTTTTTTCTTTCTTGCTGGCTACAAAACAATGCGAAGGTCAGCCGCTAGTTTTCCATATTATTGCTAGATGCCATCTAGTATGTCTCTGCATGTATATTTGATATATTTCTGTTTATACCCTACAATAATGTATAGCGTAAAGCGTATTAGCTACAATTAAAGCAGTTGCTTCATTACGCTAAACTAAGTATTTTTTGCCGCCGATTTCATACAAGACCGACCACTGTGCATAGTGCTTGTAGGTTTGAAGACATCTTTTTAGCATCTTTGACTCAAAATACTCGTACTGAATTCACACTGAATTTTGTAGTAGTACGCGTTAAGCGTATTAACGCTTCGACTTAGCCAAACTCTTTTACTATTTTGTACTTCGTCAAATGTGCAAAAAATATTGTTTTCATTTTTTTTTTTTTTTTTGTTGATTATTTGTGATTGTTGTTGCGGTTGTATTAGCTACTTTTGGCCTTTTCTTAGTATTTGAATTAAAAAACAAAAATTTTTTTTCTTTTTCCCCATTGCAATTTTGTTGTTGATGTTTTTTTGTTGTTGTTTTTATACATTTTTTGGCGTCTTGAAATATTAAGTTGCCGAAATTTCATTGAGTTTTATGATTATTATTATTATTTTTTATTTTAACGTTTTTGATTAGTGCAATTCGACGCTTTGTTCCATTGTCTTTGCGTTTGTTTGATAATAAAGCAATTATATTTTTACGATAGTATTTTGTTTAACACATTTTCTGATATTTATTTTTCATAATAAATCATACATTTATGCTTACTTTTTGCATTATAATATTCATATTTTGGGCAACGCTATCGGATGATGGCACAGAACAATCGTGTTTATCTTTGCAGCAACGATTTATCATAATGTGTATAATTGTATTCAATTCGTTGTATGTTCAGCTAGTTTATATTGAAGAGAATGTGAAAAATAGTGGGCGTGGCATGTTGATATGTACATAGTACATATATGGATATCGGGTACAAAATATGCGCAACAACGTACAGTCAGACAGACAGACAGACAGTCAGACAGTCAGACAGTCAGACAGTCAGACAGACAGACAGACAGACAGACGGACATGTCTAGATCAACGAAGCTCGTAAACGCTGTTCAAGATTATAGTAGCTTATATACAAGTATAGTTACTATTTGTGTTCTTCGATGACTACCTGAATGAGTTAGAAACCAATTAGAATAACCAACAAAAAAAGCTCGAGGTAAATACTAACTACATCGAACGCTAACTTGTAACACTCACAAAAACCAACTCACGAACAAATCAATCATAAAATGAGAATATTATGTGGCATATCTAACTTTAAACAACTATTGTGCCATTCACTAGAAAGCAAAAGCTCCCTAGATTAAAAAGAAAAGAAACATTAGGCTCTCAGAGGTTACGGTAGAACTTAGCAATAAGCTCAAATATCTGGGGGTAACACTAGACAGTAAATTCCTATGGAAAACGCACATGGAAGAAACCATAAGAAAATGCACAAAGCTAATACTTGTGTGCAGGAAGCTGGCCGGTAAATCTTGAGGCGTTTAAGCCGAAGAACATGCTGTGGCTCTATAACATGTTAGTGAAGTCAATGCTAATACTATATGGCATAATCGCATGGGGAGAGTGAGCGAGCCAAGTGACAGCCACTAAAGCGCCCAACTCCATACAAAGACTAGCGTGTGTTTGCATCACAGGGGCAATGGTGCGCAGTAGCGTTGCAAGCTATCCTGGATTTGACATCACTTCATCTGGAAATCGAACATAGAATAAAAGAAACGCTCCTAAGCCTGTCAGTCGATGGAAACAAAGCTACCTTGGAGATCTGTCAGAAACGTCTCTATACATGGACGAAGGGTGCATCCCTAATGTCCATGCCTAGAGACGAAATGCCACAGAGGTATATATTTGATCGGAGTTTTATCATCAAATGATCCGACAAAAAATCGTGGACATCAGAAAGTTCATAAGTACTAAAGCCACACACCATCAAGTGGTATACGGATGATGGATCCCTGACAAAAGATGGTACAGGCCTAGAAGTTGTAGGCCCAAAGGACTCACTATTGGGAGTCAATGGGAAAACACACCAGTATCTTCCAAGCAGAAATGTGTGCGACAATCAGATGTGCACAATTCAACCTAGGCAGAGGTTATCGCAACTGTGTTATTGATTCTATTCTCTCAGATAGACAGGCTGCGTTGAAGGCACCTAACTCCAACATAGTTAGGACAAAGCTAGTACTTGAAGCATATGGACTATTGGAAAAACTAGGCGAACATGTCAGAGTTTCTCTCTGCTGTGGGTACCGGATCATAACAGTATTTCAGGTAATGAGCAATCAGACAAGCTTGCCAGACAACGAGTGGCAACTCTATTGACAGTTTTTCGTGGCTTTCAGACCACTGTGCACTGACATTTCTTTTACAGATATTCATCGAGAATTGTTAGATATACAGCCACTCCATTTGCAGTTAGCTAGATTATAATCATCAAACTAATACGAAATACGAGTATGTAGTCACATTATTAAATCCACTGAAAATATTGTTTTATTTAATCGAAAACTTTTAAAATATTTGTTTTGTAATTTTGGCAATGTATTTTTGGAAGAGCGACTTAATATAGAACTTCCATGACTATTGAAACATCCACTGACCTAATAAGCAGTAGAATTAAGCTATCAGCTTTGTCTTATACAGCATTATAAGCGAAAAAAGCCTAGTGAGCCACTCCACCCTGCGTACCAACCTAGCCAGGTTGTCTTACATTCAACTACATAGTTTTCATTAGTACTTCAGAATTAAAATTTTGTCAACCATTGTAGAATTGCTGATGACTACAAATGGTTTATGTACTCATAGAAACAGTGGCTGGATTCGCATATGCCTGCTTTAGTTTCAGTGTCGGTTGTTTCTTTGATCTTGAATACAATATGCTTCAAACTAAGTAAACGAGCAAGACATGAAGAATATGTATAAAATATGCATATGTGTGAATTAACAAAAGTTCTGTAAATTGGTATTATTTAATAAGTAAGTATGTCACACAAGGTGGAAAATTTTATTTAATTTTTTTGTGGCATAAGTATTTTGACGAAATCTTCGTGGATATGTTTGCGCGCGTGTTAGCAAGAGAAAACCAAAACATTTTGTTATTTAGTTTTATTGATATTTTACTATAAAAATAAAATAAAATGTTGCATAAAATTTGTTGGCTGAGACGTTGCAAACGAATTTAATTTGCACTAGCAAATTAATAAATATAAAAAAAACATAATGACGTCAGTAACTTACCGAGATCAGGTGCTAAGCGCAAAACAACACCCACTGAAGAGCGAGTCTTACTGCTGGAATTTAAGCAAGAAAAAAATATTCAACTTAGGCCTCAATCTGCTGCAGATCAGTGGAATAAGTTGGTGAAGACCCCAATCAATGAGCATACTGTTCGGCGACGTTTAAAAGAAGCAGATTTTCAGACATACGGAGCAAAGAACATTCCCTATATCTACATGGTGAACAAGCGCCAAAGATTGGCCTTTGCAACGGAGCATTTGCGCAAACCAAAAGAGTTTCGGAGAAGCGTGCTCTGAACAGATGAAAGCTTCTTTGAGTACAACTGCCACAGATACGAAGGCAAAAAAATATCCCCGTTTGTCAAAAAGTAAGCCATGGTGGAGGCTCTGTCATGTTCTGAGGATGCATTGCGTGCAATGGGTTGGGTGACTTGGTTCGCATCGAAGACTCGATGAAACAAGGACAAGATTTGAGAACCCTAAATGATAACGCTTTCCCTTCCGGAGACATGCTTTTATTCTGCAACAGGTAAATGCCCCATGCCACAAAAGCAGTATGATATCCGATTTCTTGAAGAATGTTGGTGTTACTACTCTGGATTGGCCGCCCCAAAGTTCAGACTTGAATGTGATCGAGAACGTGTGGTTGCTTAAAAAAAGTAAAAGAATTACTTCCTTATATAAAACCAGAGAAGAGACCATTTCCGAAGTCGCTTCCCTTTGGAACGAGATATCCTTGGTGGTTCTTCAAAATTTAGTGGACTCAGTTTCAAGACGCCTTCAAAGAGCTATTGACGCCAAGGGGGCGCAATACATTTTATTAACTCGCTAATCACTATCTTTGGTCTTGTTTTGAATTAAGCTTTTTTTTCGCATTTTGATTTCCATTTAATTTTGATTTATTTTGGTGTTCTGTTTATAAATTTTGACATAATATTCATACACAAGAAAAGTTTCGCCAGATTATTTATGCTTACTTTTTCTACACAGCTTAACGAACTTTTATTAGTCGCCGCGTAAAAATGCATTTATTCCAAATGGAATTGAAGCATGACACAGAGAGAATTTAAAGAAAGTTTGTTGCCTAAGTCTTTTGTATTAGGCCGCTCTATATGGCATCGCACAACAATAACAAAGAGATTTGCAGTCCTAAAAACCAAAACCAAAACAACAACAACAACAACAACAATAACAACCAAAGACAAAAGAAAGCAGCTTCAATTAAATTTAGTACACACACTAAATACAACAGTATGGAATGCTGCAGTCGAGTGTGCACGACCATGAGATACACTATAAACAGTCTAAATGAACATATTTGAGCATGCTCTATCTGAACAATCGTGTCGGTGGTGGTTTGTTCGCTTTAAGAGTGGTGATTTTGAGCTCGAAGATAAGGAACGGCCGGATCAATCCAAAAAGTTTGAAGACGAAGAATTGGCATCATTGCTCAATGTGGACAATTGCCAAACGCTTCAGGAGTTGTCAGAATCATTGGGAGTGGATGAGTCGACAGTCAGCAAACGTCTAAAAGCCAAAGGATTGATTCAAAAGCAAGAAAACTGTGTGCCATACGATTTGAACAGGACGAACAACTCTTCGAACGCCAAAAAATAAAAGGTTTCCATCCATCCATTATCCATTATCCATTTCCAGTATCCATTACGACAACCCCAAGCGTAACAGGTCATGGGTTTTGTCCGCACAGTCATCAACATCCTTCGCAAAGCCGAATATGCATGGCATTAAACTTCTGCTCTGTATTTGGTATGACCAGCGCGGCGTGATCTACTACGAGCTGCTCAAAACGATCACGTTGGAACGCTATCGGACTCAACTTATGCGTTTGAACCACTGAACCACTGAGCCACTGAACCACTGAAGCAAAAAGGCCCGGCATACGAAGAAAGGCACGACAAAGTGATATTGCAGCATGACAACGCAAAACCAGTCAAGACCCACTCGGAAACGCTGAAATGGCAAGTCCTAACCCACCCGCTAAATTCTCCAGATATTGCTTCCTCTTCCGCCTACTACTTGTTCCGGTGTGATGACACATGACCTGTCTCAGCAGAAGTTCACTTCATTGGATCAGTGCCTCAAAAGACGAGTCGTTCTTCCGACCTGGTATCCGAAAATTGCCAGAAAAATGGGAAACAGATGTGATCCCAATATAGTATATTGTAGCTTATTGCATAATGAAGCGTTATAGCTATATTCCATAGTAGTTCGTTCCTCATTAGTATTAATGTAGCTCTTATAGCTTCCGAGTTAGCGGTGTTCATACAGACGCACATGGTTTGAACGCAACGAATTTTGTTGCTGATCAAGAGAAATTTATGACACCTGCCACGCCTACATGCGGCTATTACAAGCACTTCCATAAACATAATAATATACACTTTTACGTTCAGGATGTAGGGTATAAAACTAACAAAGCAGCGCAGAAAGTACAGCAAAATAATAAGCAATAAGAAGAAGAAGAAAAGAAGAAGAAGAAAAACGTCCAGAGAAATGTGATATTGGTAATGCCATCCCATTTAATTCCTGATTTAGTTTTTTTTGTTTTGTGTATTTCTGCTTCTTTCTTTGCTTATTATCATTTTAGTTTTATTTATTTTGTTTTTGTTTTTGTTTTTGTTTTTTGGAACATTCTTATTTGCTTTTGTTTTTGGTGCCTACCACATTCCTTCGATACCCTACCAACCGGTTTATCCAGCATGTCAACGTCTTCGCTGCAACAGCAAAGCGCAATTTTCGTGTGTCTTCTTGTCCGTCCAGTTTAGTTCACTTCAGTTCACTTTGGTTTGGAACAGTTTGGAACAGTTTGGTTTGGTTTGGTTGAGTTTGGTTGAGTTGAGTTGAGTTTAGTTCAAGTTGAAAATTGTTGTCAGGTTAGTTTACTTAGTATAACGATGCAGCGCTCAAAAACTAAACCAAACGGGGTAAAGCATTATTATTTTATATTATTTAAGCCAATGTGCACTATGACCTTATTGCATCCATTCGCATAGAGTGTGTCTACAAAAACTTCAGCTGGACTTGTTACTAAGTAATAAAAATAAAGCATCAAGTTTGAATTTATGTTTTGCAAGAATCTTTCTTGCTTTCTTTCTTTCTTTCAGCTGTTTAGCTGCTTTATAGAAACATACGATTTTAAGCCTTATTGTAGTGCGGTATGCATTTTTGCTAGTCGATATATTTGAGTTTTGGAAACGATGCTATTTCTAACATAGCCCTAAAGTTGGCTGTAAATATCCACTCTTGAATTTTTGTGAAGCTGTACCAAAAATGCTTTACAGAAGGCATATTCCCAGAAAGATGGAAAAAGCAAAACATAGTGCTGATTCCAAAGCCAAAAAAGCCCCCTGAGGAACCATCGTCATACTGACCGTTATGCCTGTTAGACACAGACAGCAGGCAAAGTTCTCGAGAAACTTATATGCTCAGCGTTAAGGGAAGCAGATGATCTATCAAACCAACAGTATGGCTTCAGGAAAGCAAGATCAACCGTAGATGCTATTCGAAGTGTTACAGAAATCGCAGATAATGCAATCGAAGGCACCCGATCAGAAAGCTGTGATGATTGTAGTAACCCTCGATGTTAAAAATGTATTCAATATAGCCAACCGGCGTTCTATACTGAATGCACTGGCCAAGTTTTGTATACCAGCTTATCTAATGGCCGTTATTGAAAGCTACTAGTCCAATAGAACTCTGCTCTACGTGACCGATTCGACTACTGAGAGTCTAGAAGTACCCGGCGGTGTAACCCAAGGAACAGTATTAGGGCCTAACCTTTGGAATGTCATGTGTGACGGCATACTAAGATTGCAGTTCGCAGGAGGAAGCAGAGGCTATTTGCAATGTAGCTATAGAAATAGTACAGGATTGGCTATCTGTAGTTGGACTACACCTGGCGGAGCAGAAAACTGAAGCTGTACTCATCAGTAGCCGAAAAAATGTGTAATCAGTCAATATACAGATCGGAAACTATGTTGTTACTATGCTAAGAGCCATACTATAACTCGGTATATGATCAGACACACGGCTTTGCTACAAAGAGCACCTCCTGTATGTGCATAAAAAAGCGGCCGAGGTTGGAAGAGCCCTACCCCGCATTATGCTGAACACCAGAGGACCGAAGCAAGAGCGTCGGATGCTACTACAAAACGTGGTCACATCGGTGAAGCTGTATGGAGCACCAATATGGGCGCAAGCACTCCAAATACGCAGCTATAGATGCGGATTCGAATGCACTACATACTCGCCTAGGGGCAATCAGAGTATGTAGTGCATTTCGCACAATATCTGACGACGCTGTTCTGATAATAGCGGGAATGGTGCCCATCGATGAGCTTGCTAGAGATGCACAGGAGTTATACGAGGCACAGCGAAGTGGTAATACACCAAATACGAAAAGAAGAGTCGCTCGTTCATGTGCTAGGAACACAAAGCATCGAAAGATGGCAGAGACGCTGGGACAACTCGACAAAGTGGAGTGGAAGTGAACACATCGCCTTATCCTTAATGTCTCCGTGTGACTCGGAAGATGTCATGGTTATGCCAATTATTACCTGACGCAAATACTCAGTGGCCACGGATGTTTTTGAAGCTATTTAAACAGGTTCCATTACGAAAACGAAGCTGACTGCACGTGGTGCGGTAATGTGACGGAGAAAACCGCTGAACATATTATGTTCCATTGCCCAAGATTCTCAACAGAAAGGCGACTGCTCGAACAAGAAGCAGGCTGTCCCCTGAACGTAGGCAACCTCGCTGGCGTAATGGTCAGGAATGAGGAGAATGCAGTAAGCAACTTTCTCAGATATCGCTATGAAAGAGCAGAGGAGACTGGAACATGTCGAAAACAGTCATATAGCTGATCACCACTGCAAAGCAATGCTTATTCCACTGAAGTGTAAACAACATATTTTTTTTTTTTTTGCTCTGTGAACTTGTCGACTTTTGTTCCAACAAAATGCAATTTGCGGGAAGGTTTGTGTTTTCATTTGAAGAAAAAAGCTGCTGAAGCCCATCGTACGCTTTATGAGGCTTACGGGGACTATGCTCCATCGACTTCAACTTGTGAGTACTGGTTTCGTCGGTTTAAATGTGGTGATTTTGATACGGAGGACAAAGAACGTCCGGGCCAGCTTAAAAAGTTTGAAGATGAAGAATTGGAAGCATTACTCGACGAAGATCCGTGTCAAACCCTTCAAGAATTGTCAGAATCATTGGGAGTTCACTTGTCCACAGTTGGCAAACGCTTGAAAGCCATGGGAATGATTCAAAAGCAAATTGGGTGGAAGTTATTTTGATTAAATAAAAACTAAAAATTAAGAAATCAATTTTTTCGAGCAATATTTGAAGATAAAATGGGAAAAGCTTATTGGAACGTCAAAAACATAGACATCTTCCACTCGCAAAGACTATCGAATCGAAATATTTCCAAACCGATAAAGCGCAGCTCTCGAACTGTTGACAGATATTTAAAAGATCCGGAGGTATATGGAGAAGAACAATTTAAAGGGCGAAAAAAAGCACCAACTTCCCAAGCAGAACGTAAAATTGTTCGTATTGCTACCAATTTGACTAAGTCAGTAGCTAAGATTAAGGAATCAGCAGGAGTAAACGCAAGCCTTTGAACTGTTCAGCGTACAATCTTAAGCGTCTAAAAATCAACAAAAAAATCCACCTCTGAATGCTATACACAACGAAAAACGGCTTCAATATGCGAAAGAATGCATGACGTTGACTGTTCAATCTGACACTCGACTTAATGATTGGCGTTCGTTCGTTTGTCTTTACTGATGAAAAACATTTCAATTTAGATGGCTCTGATGGCTTTCTATACTACTTATTTTCATGATTTGCGAAAAGATGAGCTGCATTTAAGCCGCCATCACAGCCGAGAAGGTGGAGTGGCTTGCCAACACGTTTTATGGAACAATTGATTTCATTTTTATTGATCAGAAGATGAACGGTGTGCGCTTTAAAACATTGTTGGAGTTCGTATTTCCAAAACTAAATGATCTCTTCGGACCAATCCCATGGATTATTCAACAAGATAATGCTCCTATTTATAACGCTCGAGTAGTAAAGTCGTTTGTTTCGAGTCATATCATGACTTGGCCACCATATTCTCCAGACCTTAACGTAATTGAAAGTGTTTGAGGCTGGCTTATACGGAAAGTACTACTCGTATATGAAGGGGGAAAACAATACGAAGAGATAAGCAAACATTAACTGCAGCAATTAAACTTGCTTGGAGCGAGAAAAGGAACTATGAAAAGGATAATATATAAACTGCTAATCTGCTTTCTCTTGTGCTGACAACGGCCAGCAGCAGTAATTCATCTCCGTCTGTTAACCCAAAGAGTCTTTTGCCACGACGGACAACCGCGTCCAGCTCTGCTTTAAACAGACGGACATGCCGATATCAACTCACCCGACTAAATGTATATACTATGTGAAGTCTATGGCGTCTACTGCTGCCTTTCACAAACTGCATACGTATAAAAACTATAAAAAATAAATTATATTAGTCAAATTACAAATTTCAGTTTGATGTATTGAAGAACGAGAAAATACAATACTAAAACTAACAAACATTTCATTAACCACTTCAAATAAGATTTAAAAGTACTGCATATGAACTAAATCGAAAGAAAAAAAAACTGAGTTGCATTTTGCTGCATGCTGCACCAAAATTAGCATTTCATTCTGTATATTTTAAATTGAATTAAAAAAAAGAAAAGAAAAGAAAAGGGAAACACATACTTTTCGATCCAACCTTGCTTGAAATCAAACGCAAAATGTTGAATAAATGAAAATATGGCATGGCAAAATCCAAATCAAATATTTTTGCTTGTTGCATGCAGCAAAATCAGCAGCAGCAGCAAAATCAGCAGCAGCAGCAGCGACGACGGCAGCGACGCGACTGACAAGGAAGCAAATCGAGCCAGCGACGCAGTTTATAAATTGCCTGCGCTGCTGCTAAGTATGCAGTTGTTGTTGTTACTCTTGCAGGAGCTATAATCTGCGCTGCTCTGCTCTGCTCTGCACTGCTCTGCTCTGCACTGTTAGCTGCTTCAGTTTTAGCTGCTGCATGTTCCACTTTCAACATGCCGCGCAGATGTTGACGTTGACTACGGCAGCAAAAGCGACGTCAGCAGCGGTTTATCCTGTTAAACCAGTTGCGCCGTAACTCCTTCGTGTGTATATAAAAAAAAAAAATAAAATAAAATAAAATAAAACTGAAAAGATACAAAACAAAAAACAAAAAAAGATATAAAAAAAGATGCAAAGCCAACAGCAGCAGAGCAGCAAGGCAAAGATAAGGTCAGAAAGAGAGCTGAAGTGCAAAAGAGAGCAAGATAGAGCGAGAGGGCGAGCAGTTGCACCAGCTTGTTTTTCGTGTTTTCTTCTTGTCACGTCACTTTGGCGAAATCCTTTTCTTCTGGTTTAAATTCTTCTTGTACACTTCTCTTCCTTTTTTTTTTTTTTGTTGTTTTCTATTTTTTTTTTTTTTTTTAATAAATATTTGTTAAAGTATCTTTTGTTGCTTTTGCTTTTTGTATCTTTTTTTTTGTTTGTTTTTGTTTTGTTGCATTACCTGCAACATGTGCGTTACAACATGTTGCAAGCAATTAAGTTTGAGATACAAAAATTCAAAATCGCATTTGAAAAGTATCTTTCGATGAAAAAGTGTTAAAAAAAAAGCAAGTAGCTAACACAATACATGCAAAAAAAATGTTGATGTTTAAATGCCTTTCAAAGGCAACACACAACTTTAGAAATATTTCTGAAAATCATTGAAAAAATAAATTAATTTTAAGGTTTTTCATGTAACTTTCAATATGTCTTTGGCAATGTTGAATGTAGCTCTAAAATGGCTCGAAGGAGACACCTAACCAGCCAAATATCAGAAAAAATCTCTAGAATTCAGACATTCGCTAAAAAACCAAACAAATTATGGAAGAAATATGCAAATGTTGGCTAGGAAAGCACTAACGCGT
This sequence comes from Leucophenga montana, assembly GCA_035044765.1. Lineage (NCBI taxonomy): Eukaryota > Metazoa > Arthropoda > Insecta > Diptera > Drosophilidae > Leucophenga > Leucophenga montana. Next base: position 404,552 of record JAWNNQ010001096.1, on the reverse strand, counting down.
TGCATAGAGCGAGGAATTGTCCGAAAGAGGCCTCAAATTCAATGTGCTCTGCAGCAAAAATTGGATTAAATATGAATGTTGTAAATGCAAGTGTAGCGAGTGATACGCAAAGCAAAACATCTAAAAAGATTGAAATTAAAGAGAAAACCAACGCTTAACGTCGTTCGTAAGCATGCTCGCTTTATTTTTTGCGCGGCGTCACATGACTTGGAATAGGGAGTGGTGCACAAATAGTTTTTTCTGCTGTAAAACCGTTTAAATTTGGATGCGCCAGCTGGTTTTTACTACTATTTCCATGACGTAAGCAAGGAATAACGCTATTTGACACGTCGCCATGAACGTGAGGGGATCATAATGGTGTAGGCTTCCAACTCCTATCATTAATTATACGAACTCCAACCAGGTTCATCTAAAGCTGAATGTCACACGTTACAGTGAGTTGCTTCCAAAAGCATCTCCACACTTTTCTAACATTTTTGCGCCCTTAGTTTGGTTATTTCATGCCGCTCGTGTGCTAAAGAAGTGCATAAAGCACCAAAATGAATGCTTAATGGAGTGTACTCCATACTCTTCTGACCTTAATATCATAGAAAACGTGTGCAGATGGCCATCTCGTAAAGTCTATCAGTCTGATAGGGAGTACCGACAATGAAACAGGTAAAGATGTATGTTGGATCTCACCAGCGGGAAAGGTTATCAAGCGAAAGCTCGTCTAGCCTTGAGCCAGAGCAGTTGAGACGCAAAGTCCCCGTACGCAAAAAAAAAAACTGTCACTCCTGACTACCAAAACCACAGCCGAAAAACTACAACAGCACATGTGCCACAACAGGTTCGCTTTATTATCAGACGATAATGTTGAGTTAGGCAAAAGAAAAGTCGAACACATGGACACGGCACCCAACGCAGCAGCGAAAAGCATTAAGCCACCACCGATATTTATGCCGGACGACGGTAACATTACAGAACTCCAAAGCGATATATCTAACGGAAATCATAATTATGACAAGGATGGGCGTGTTAGTGTAAACTTGATCGATAAGCTGAGCTTCTTCAAGTTCAAATGCTTACTTGCCACGAACGAAAATGCGTTATCAGAGCTTCCAAAATGGCTACAACACTCCACCGATTCGAAAGACATCAGGAAAGCTTTGCCAGAGCATGGTCATCTTGTGTGGTGCTGTCAATCGTAATAATAAAATGCCGATGTCCATATTATACGTAAATCTGGAACAGGCCAGCAACGACAAGAAGGTGGTATATCTTTTAAAAAGGCTGTGCAGTTGCGTGGCTACAATCGAACCATAAGTCCGCATAAGTCCAAGGAGAAGCTCCAATGGCTGACGTTTACCACCAGAATGTGCCAAGTGTGGTGCAGACCACAGCACAACCGAGTGCACCAAGCGTAAGGATGAACCTGCTGCCTGCTGACTGCTGCGCCCACTGTCAAGGAGACCATGCTGCCGCTTGCATGGGCTGCAAAGCGAAAGAGCAGCATTCACCCAAGACAAGAGACACTTCATCTGTGACACTACCTCTGGCCGTTCACAGTAAATGCTGATATCAGCTTTGCCAGTACAGTACGAGTTGGTTATACTGAATATCCAGGACATCAAACCCTGCAGGTGGCAACAGCGACGACCACCGCCTTGAGTCAACTAAATCACAGAATGGAGCAAAAATTCAAAGCTGATTTGATTAATCGGGGGTGTGCATAATATATAGTGTATTTCCAGATATCAACGCTAAAAGCCAACGCAGCGAGGCACTTTGTTTTGATTTTGATTTGCAGTTGAGTACATTTTGAGAAAAGTTGTCGACGCAGCTCAATTTTGAAGCTTATAAAGGACCTTTAAAGCATACGTGCCAACGTGCCAACGTGGCCGTTCTAATGCCGCACTTGCTCCAATTAATTGGCTAATTTTAAATTAATTTCTTACAGAGTTCCTGCACAATACAATCCACCATGCAACAAAAAAGTATCTCAAAAAAGATATGAAAAACAAAAAAAAAAAAAAAAAAACGCGTTTCAAGCTATGTGGAATCTATGCTGCTAAGCCTTAACATGCAACATCAAACACGCTTGCAGACAATGTGGAAACTGTGTGAAACGAACACGTTTTGTGCCGGCAAAGCAGAAATTTAACAGAATTTCGCCTATGAGAGCGTAACAACACATGCAAGAGCGTAACTGCGTATGGCGAAGAGAGTAAATTGTTTTGTTATGTTTTTGTGTGTTGTTGTGCCTGCGCGTTGCATGTTGCATCGAACTAAAACCGAACCGCAACGCAACGCAACGCAACGCAACGCAGCGAACAAACGAGACGTAACGCAAAGACGTAAGCGTTTCCGTTTAATTTCGTTTCGTTTGGAAACCAAAGCCAAAGCGAACGAACAGTTGACATCGAGCACTTCGAACGTTTGGAAGTGAGCAAAACCGGTTACCGCATGAGCAAAAGCAAATTTTCCGCAAATTTTCATTTCACACTGCTGCTGCGTTTCTCAGATACTTTCGCGAAGCGAAGAAAAAGGCAAAGAAACCAATCACAAAACCAACAAAAAAAAAAAACTCGAACTTAAAACAAAATTAATAAATAAAAAAAATTAAAAATAGCAACAAAATACAAAAATTAATAAACAAATTTAATTAATTTTTTTTTGTTGAATAAATTTTTTTTTTAGCCGCGAACGCGTTTAATTTTTTTCTTTTTTTTTTTTTTGTCGAAAGTGAAAAAGAGCAGCAAAAAAAAGTAAATATATAAAAAAAAAAAAAAATTTGTGCATTTTATTTGTGTTAAATTAATTTTTTTTCGATTGTTGTTGTTGTTGCTTGTTTAAAATTGGCATATTAAGAAGCGTTGTAAGAAAAAAAAAAAAAAATAAGCGAAAAAAACGCAAAAAGTAAATTTAAAAAAAAAAAAAGAAATTAATTAATAATAAAAGAATTTAATTTGTGTGCAAAAAGTGAGAAAAAAAATCCTAATTAAAAAAAAGCAAATGCAAAAAATTTAAAATACAAAAAGAAAAAAGTGCAGCAACAAAATTTCGCAAGAAAACAAATAAATTTAAAACGAAAAACCGAAAAAAAAAAAAAAAAAAAGAAAGAAAGCAAAAACAATTTCTTTTTTTGGCTTTTCAAAATAAGCGTAAGAATTTTTGTTTTGTTTGGAATACTGCTTTTGTATAATTACTTTGTTTCTTTGGTTGCACTGCTTTTACTATTGCTATTTCCTTGGCGCATTGCGTTTGTTGCAATTACAACAACAACAATAACAACAATAAAGCTACAGATCATTGTCCATTCTTGTTGTTGTTGTTGTTGTTGTTGTTGTTGTTGTTGTAAATACAATATACAGCAAACGCGTTAAAAAGATAAAGAGTGTGCGAGAGCAGGAGAGTTCATTTCCTTTTTAATTGCATTCTACTACCTGCTTTGCGCTATACTCTAGCACTACTCATTCAAAGCAAGAGCGTTTGATCATGCATTTACCGTTTGATCTTTAGCTGCATTTCAAAAACAAACAAAAGCAACTAAAACAAGAAAGGAAAAAAACAAACAAGAAAAAAAAAGAGTGCAGATTTTTACATTTAATTTTATATTTTAGTTACCGTTTATCAGTGGTAGTTGTTCTTGTTGTTGTTGTTGTTGTTGTTTCTGTTGTGCAAAGCAGTCAAAAAAGTGCAACCAAAAGCAAGCATACAAAAAATAAATGGTTTTTTAATTAATAATTTTTTTGATTTGTTTTTGTTATTTTTTTTTTTTTTTTATTTGTGCAATAGCAAAATGCAATAAAGCAGTTAAAGAGAGAGAGAGAGAGATAAAAAGAAAACAACAAGTGCAAAAAAGTGTTTTTTGTTGTTGTGCAAAACGCATTCTAAAAGAAGAAAATACAAAAAAAATTGAAGAAAAAAATTGCAAAGAAAAAAGCAAAGAATTTGATTTGATTTGATTTGAAATTTAAAAAATTGAAAGCAAATTTAATGAAAAAAAGAGAAGTGTTTCTCTAACTATTGAAAACGGATATTCCGGATATTACAACGGAATATATTACTACTCTACACTACTCTACACACGCACAACGCTGCTGTACTGTACGATTTGATTTGATAAATATAAAAATAATAAAAAAATACTTCAATCAATCAATCATTCAGGCAAAAAATATCAAAAAACACAAAAGTCAAAAAGGTAAGTCTCCATTTTTGCTTTTAAATTTCTAAATTATAAAAAAAAAAAACAAAAAAATTATATTAAACTAAAATCGAATTTGAACGATTGACGTGTTAAGCTTTTGATGATCGCTATTGAATGCGAATGCGAATCTGACAGCGGATTTGTGTTTCGCGAGCGCAAATTATCATAGAAAAATTTAAAGCAACATCAAGTGGAACCGAAACTATACGAGTCTGTCCTAAAGTTAAAAATGCATGCGACTATTTTCGCAGTTTGGCATTTATTATTTATATTATGACTTAATTACGTTTGATGACCACATTGGAACATAGTCAGATTTGGTACTGGATACTTTTTTTTTTTTTGTTCAACAAAACTTCAAAAAAAAAAAAAAAAAAAAAAAACTTTAGCTCCACGCAGCTACAAAATACAAAATATTATAGCAATAATTAGGAATAGAAAAGGTTCTTTCGACTTTGGGCTGAGATCTGAATCTGCGCTTGAAAATTAGGTACTTTGCGACAGCTACATTTAACGCCCACTGTATGATAATTTTCCAGAATAAAATTCTAAATTAAAAGACTCACCGCTGTAGCAGTGACTGACAAAGAGTTCAAAAGCGTCAATTTTTTGCACCAATTGCACAATTTCAATATAATTACCAACAACCAAAAAAACTTAAAAGCGTCAATCGCTTGTGTCCAGCATTTACAAACACGCTTGACGTAAAAGCTTAAATTTTGTTTGCTCCAAATAGAAATTTGATTGAGTCAAATTTATTTTGACTACTTGCCTCATTCGAGCGTGGACCAAATTGATTGACGTTTATTGACTTAAAACCAATGAATAAAATTGAAGGTTATTTCGGTTTTGGTTCCAGTTTTGCTACCTAACGAAACATGTGTTTCGATATAAGTTGCTGTACCGGTTGCAAATTTATTTCGATATTCGGTATCGTTACGGTTCTTGGATTTTAGTTTCGTTACACCGATACGGCTGCAACGCTTGTGCTCAATATGTCGAGTAGGTCGAGTAGGTCGAGTAGGTCGAGTAGAGCAAACAATTGGTGACTTCTTTAACTTCTTATCTAACATTACGTAGCTCATGGACGGCGTGCGAAGATTTTTTGACAAGCGCACTGACACAGCTGACATATTGTCAGGATCAGCTGTTTTTTGCTAGACTTTTAACATTATGCATAAGCACTGCACTATGCATAAGCAAATATTTTACACATCTTCGAGTTGCTCTCCAATCAATTTTGTGCTTCCTCGCAATTACAAATGAGCCAGACAAACATTATTCGAACGGAACAAGTGTTAATCGGCAGGTGAATGGGATAGAACTTTCCAGTTGAGCGTTTCCAACTTGATTTCAAACAATTCGCATATATTCAATGTAGTAAAAAACATGTGTTCACTGTGACTGTGTTCAATTGTAAACGATTTTTTGATATATGCTTCAAGACAAAATAGCTCTCACTGTCTCACAAAAATGTGGTGTATACGCATATAAAAGCATATTATTTTTGTATTATTTTTTAATTAATTAATACCTTTCGAACTTTTAGCATTATTTAAAGTTTCTGAAATAGTTCATCCAACAAAAAAAAAAAAAAAAATGTTAAAAAAAACTTCTTTTACATCATCTTCTTCGAATTCCGCAGCATCAGTAATAGTTGTTCGACCAAACAAAGTACGAATTAATAGCAATAATTTTAGAAACAGCTTAAAACACTCTTCTGAAATTGTTTCCGACGGAAAAAACTTCGCTTGCAGTGCACCAAATGTCAGGAAGTTTTTGACTGGCGGTTGGGCAAAGCACCTTACCTTTTGCAATACATGTGTATATATTTATATAAGCCACATATGTGAATGCAAAGTAAACCTATTAACAAACTAAATAATTAAAAGTTTTCTTTTCGGTTTTTAGCAAACTCATGCCAAGTGAGCAGCACACTTTCAATTCTGATTTTCTTTCGTAGACCAACCGTCTATTAAAAGTCTTTAAACAAGAAAATTGTACTAAAATGTTTATTATTTTTAAAAAGAAAACGTTAATTCAACGTTGTTCTGTAGTTCGGTGCCATGTCTTAAGCCCTCTCATAGTGCTGCACGAACGTTACACTTGGGCTTTTCCATAGACGCTAAATCTGTCTATTTAGGTTCTAGACTCACCCATTTTAGCGCTCACATCGTCGTCGAAACCTGATATTGTAGTACGATGCAGCAGAAATGCTGGCTTATTTAATTCAGTATAACTTTGAAGATAAGATAGTATACAAATAAAGTTGTAAATGTAAAGTATTGCTTCTACTTCTATTTCTCGTCTATACTCGTCGTAGTAAATTCAATTGAAGCATTTTGTCGTTTATTAATTCAGAAAGGTTTTTAAATTTATAATTAAATACTGCAACGGCGATCGAATTATGCATTTTTTGCTTCGTACATATATCTCCACTCCACTATAGTTGTATAGATGTATATAGTGATTTTTGCTCGAAAAACAGCTTACGAACTTCTACTTTTCTCATTGAAAATCGAAAGCGTAGAAAATTTTACACTTAGAAAGCATGTTTTCAAGCATACTTAATTTTTCATCTTTACCCAGTTGATCGTTTGGAGCAGCGGTGGGCAAGCCCTTGCTCTCGTTGGTCTGAGTGCTCAAACCGTTACTTTTGCATGCTTGCGATTTTCGATGAGACAACAACAACAACAACAACAAGAACAACATTCGGCGCAGCCGAAAACGAAACAACAACCACACACGATTTGCGGACCGTCATAAAAGTGTTCATTTTGCTCTGATTTATGGCTTCTGCCGCGTATTGTACACTGAGTAAGAAAGCGGCAGGAAAGTTGGTTTTGATGTGTTACGATTTTTACTAAGTGATTGAATTTAAATGGTTTCAATAATTTTTTTCATTGTTGAATTTTTTTTACTTTAATAAACAACAACAACAACAATACAGCGAAGGCTCGACAAAAAAAACAGAATTATCTTCAACTAAAAATGAATCTAGGCGGTATACTTCAATATTTGTTGAGACACCGCAACATAATTTAAGTGTTTATAAATAATTAAAGTTATATATTTTCATATTATATTCTCCGCTGAGAAGTATTGACCAAAAAGTTCAAGCAATTGAAGCTGATATTCTGGCCAGGCCAAATTTTGCATGTGTACCACACTCCGCCCTACGAATTTTTAAAAGTCCAAAAACAATGTTTGAAAAATAACATCCATTTTCAAATTAGCATTTTGAAAATCTGCTCTAAAAGCAAATTAGAACAACAAAGGATTACAGCATTCAACTGATCAAAAATTTAACTTATAGGGAAAAATACACGAAAACACGAACCACTCCATCCCACCACGTACAAGAGAAAACGTATCTAGCGTGGAACCAATGCTTTAATACTCTTCATGAGCATCAAAATTAAGTTATATTGTTGCAATCCTAGATCAGCGGCGAAGCTGCTGAGTCGTTTTCGGAGCGAAGATACACTTGCGCTGAGCACCGCAAAGTAAGCTATGATTAGACCAGGCTTTTGAGCGGAAGCTGCACGCTTAGCGACCCTGCGTGATAAAATTCTTGTCAACGATCTAAGTCTGGTGTCTGTTGTTGTGCTTGGCGAGATTGAGCTCGCTTTGAGCCATGAAGTCTAATTATGAGTTTAAAAATTATTGATACGAACCTGTGCCAGCTGGTTTCATGAACCATAATGAACCAATTTTAGACTTGTTAATCTAGTATGTCTGGCTGTCAATAATGAAAATTTAATTGGCTGCTAATTATCGTCAACACCATGGGCGTACTTAGGTTTTATGTTTCTCAGGAAATAAAAAGAAGTCTAGAACGGTTAAATCGTTTGATCTGGCCTGGCCTGGCCGGCTAGTGCAACTCACTAAAACGAGATATTAAGCGACCCGAAAATGCTTCCTTCAGAATATCGGTTGTGGCTCGGGCAGTGTACGCCGTTGCACCGTCCTGTTGGAACCATATGTTCTCCAGTCCCAATTCATCCAATTGAGGAAGAAAAAATTCGGTAAGGTAATCATGGCTCTGTCCACAGTCGTCGTTTGGCCTGTACCGTTCTCAAAGAAAAATGGCCCGATGACTTTGATACCAAGAGAGGTTTCAGGTAGGGTGCTGCTTAATCGTGCGACTTTTTCAATCTCTTGTTGGAGTACATCCTACGCCACTGCCCATACGTAGAACGGTCGGGCACGAGCTTCCATAAAGAAGTTATGCTATAGACATCTTTGGCACCAACAAACGGCGAGCAGGGCGTTCTCGTAGATTGAGAAACAGTCACGTCTCATGGGCTTAACGGTGAACGAGGACAAGAAGAAGTACTTGGTGTCCATTCGCAGACCATCAGCGCAACTTGGACGGTCTGTGAGTATGGAGAATTTGAACTTCAATGTTGTAGAAAACTTTGTCTATCTAGGAAAAGAAATTACCAGCGACAACAACGTTAGCCGTTAGATCAGACGAAGAATAACGCTTGCTCATCGCTGCTACTTTGGGAAACCTGAACTTGTTTGGTGGACGGCGTCAGAGAGGACAGGACGTCCGAGCTTCAGATGGCAAGATCAGGTCTATGATGACCTGAAGAAGCTCCGGATGGTGCGCTTTCCAACGTGCGGCCTTGACCGATAGACGTTTGTAGAGCCACCTAAGTAAGTAAGTTAGTAAGTTAGTTAGTTATACTAGTTTTTTGTCAACTTGATTTCGAGTGTTTTCATGGAATTCGATCATAATTTCCTTCTTTTTTTCAGCGTTTTTGAATTCATTACCGAAATCGCGACGAATTTATTATACGGAAAAACATCATTTAATTGTCAGGTAGAAAGTTTTTTTTTTTGGTTCTTCTGTTCATTTTCAATGAAATCAGCAACTTGAGGTGTTTTTATAAGACTAGTGCCTCAGTTTTTAAGCTAATGAACTGAAATCGTGTATGGAGACTTTCTATATTGCTATGTTGCATATATAGTACAACAACTATGCCACGCCCAGTTCGTGTGAAGTGTATTGAAGCGTCGGTTCTACAGAATTGAAAAATGTTCGCTTGTTTTTAAACTAACAATTTCCACAGATAAATATCTTGCACGCATTGCGCGTGTTTTCAACTCTGTTTTTTTTTTTTGGGAAAATTGAAAAAAAAAAAATTTATAAATTTTTGTTTTTAAATTTGTTTTTTAACGATTATAGCACGCGCTCAAGCGTCTAATGACTCGGGAACAGGTTGAAAATGTGGTTACTGCACTTTTAATTTCTTAAAAAAAAATTGTTTTTTTCTTTTTCCTTTTTTTTCATTTTTAATTTTTGGGTCAAAATCAGAAATCAGTTTTGTTTTGTTTTTTTTTTTTTTAGTTTAGTTTTCATCGAGCGACAACTGAACAACAATCATTATAACATGTCGACGAGAGCGATACAAACTGACAGTGGGACAGTCAGACAGACGAACAGACGAACAGAAAACCTGTAGCCAAACTACTAAATGAAAAGAAAAACCGAAATTATATTGTAGAACACAACAACAACAACAAAAAAAAGGTGAGGTGTTCTGTATGGTGAACGAAGTTTGAGGCGGCTTTTGTGGCTTTTCAGAGTTGACTGCAACTGCGGCGGCTGATTGTAATGCGCTGATAATGAAATTCTTGTTAAATGGCAGCTTAATTTTTGTTTTTTTTTTCGCTCCCCTCAGCATTTATTGTATTTATTTTTGAAATGTTGTATTTTGAGTCAGCTGCGGTTAACCCCTGACTGACGGACTGACTGACTGACTGTATGTCGCCCCCCCCCCCCCCCTCTTAGCAGATCACTGTCGTTTTCGTATGCATACATAAGTATGTAGCTAGGTAGGTAGTTACACTTTATAGGTGTTGTTTTTATAGCCTACATAGTATTTTTTTGTTTGTTTTTGTTTGTTGTTGTTGTTGTTGTAGGTTTTTAGTGCTTGTAATTGTTGCTATTATTTGTTTGTATTTTGTTCAAGTGTGACAATTATTTGATTTGATTTTGTATCTACAAACTGTTTATACGCTGCACATGCTGTGAAAATGTAGCGTATTAGCGCTGGTGCAGATTCTAAAATGTATAATATGCTAGCAGATTTAGCAAAGAATTATGCCATCTCCCGACTGTAGACACTCTAGTATCGTTAAACTCATCCCTGCCATCGAAATCTGCAACGTTTCAGCTTTCAGTTTGTCCACGGAACTGCGTTACGGCAGACGCTTCGAAGTTCTCCTTACCAGTCGAGTAGACTGGGACTAAAATAACATTCGTTTCAGATAGCCAAGCGGCTATTGAAGCACCATCCTCTTGGAATTTCTTCTCGAGACTGGTTCGACAATGTTACGACATCCTCAAACAACTGTCAATCGGCTGTAAAGTCGCAATTTATTGGTTACCTGGCCAGAAGGTTATCACGGACAACGAAAGTGAACTAGCCACGACTGGTTCGACAACTTCCTTTATAGGTCGGGAACCTTTTTGCGGACTTAGCTGGGCGAAGTTTAAATCGTTCATAGTAGATCGTTTTAAAAGCACTGTCTCCCGGTACTGGATTCAATATTCTGGTCTACGGCCGTCCAATCTACTAAGCCGTACTATATACACAAAAACCCACGCACATCTCAATAGATCAGACCTGAGGTTGCTTTTGAGTTAGCTTACCGGCCATCATATCTACTGAGATATCACTTAAATAAACTAGATCTCTCCTCAGAAACATAGTGCAGACACTGTCTAGAGGATGACGAAATTAGTTTACATCTACTGATTTGCGGTTGCCCGACCTTGGCCAGGCTTAGAATTGCGCAGATGAATAGAGCCTTTATTACAATACATCTGATGAGATCAGAAACAACTCGTCTACGGTTATTCTCCGTTTCATTAAAGAGACGGAGAAGATTATAGATAAATTAACTTAACCATATTCGTGCAAGGGTACAAAAGACATCATTTTCTGTCGCAGTGCCCGTTTCCTTTCGAATGGAGTCTTAGTTAGCGTTACAGTCGCGATCAGCCTGATGCGCGGTGACCACTTGCTTGTCATGCGGCTCTGGCCCAGATACTACGTCACAAACTGGTTATGTTTATGGTTAAGCCATCTCCGCACAAGTTGCGTTAAAATCCATCTCAAGGAAATAATATTCTGCAAAATACTCTGCATCGAGCCAAACGAGACGCTAAGATCAGCCGCTAACTCTGATATTTAATATTTTGGTTAAAATGAAACAAATCATCAGCCAAACTACGGCCTGCATGTTTAGCATTGTCAACTCTCTGTAGTTTTTCTTTAAAATTGTAAATATGTGGAGAGGAATTTTCAAGCATGCATTTTTAATTAAAGCAAAAAAAAAGTTGAAAAGTTCCATAATATTAATTTCACTTGCCATACCATCACACGACCTACCTTCACAAAATGGATTCGAGTCGAGTAATGCTACTTATTTCTTAAATCGTGAAAATTATAGCTGTATTTGCTCCAAATTTAACCAGTTTATGGTTAGATAAATGAAACGTTGCCAGTCGCCTGTTCGTATATCTCGGGTTTCTATGCCATTTTCAAATAAAGCGACTAAAATAAACATGCGAAACCCACTAAAAGGGACAACCTCTATACAAACTTGCATCCATTTTTTTGAGTTTTTGTATGAAACGTCAAATTTGGTGTAACTAACGAACATCTTTGGCCGTCAATCAATCAGGTATGTACTATACAGGGGACCAACATGTTATACACCGATGTACATATTCTGCTGTTTACTGGTATGTTTCCGCGTATACTTTTATTCAAAAAAAAAAAAAAAAAACAATATATAAAAGGTCAGTACAGTTTTAAACTATATAACGCACTAGAAGAGATAGAGAGAGAGAGAGAGAGAGAGAGAGAGAGAAGTAGAACCAATTATAAGCGGAAGACATAATCATTATGACAAATTAGGAAGTTTATATAAGCACTCTGTGACAAAATCAACAGAGTACTCATAATAACACAGGTTTGGTGCAGGCAGGTGGGACCCAGCCTTAACCACACCAAAGCAGTCACTGAACCATTTACTAGGAAGCACAAGCTGCCTAGACTAAAACGAAATTAAAGTCGAAATTTTCTTGGCAAGTCACAATTTTAGCAAAACTTCGCATAAAAAATCTTCAAAGTTCGCTAAACGCACCAAACACTAACTTCTTTAGCACGAAACAATGTACAGAATGTCTAAAAGTGGTATTAATACTATTTATACATGAGATCTCAAGCGAGCTACATTTAAATGAATAAATTTGAGTATATTTATTAATCATTACATTACAACTTGCAGTTTTTGTATGAAAAATTTTTTGTTTAACAAAACTTTGTTCAGACAATCAGAGACAGACAACACATCTCATATTTTATACTTAATTTAGCCATATAAAATATAGTGCCAGTCTCCAATAATATCCAAAAATTCTGCAACATTTATGTATATAAAGCAACTTGCATTCCATTTCCTACAATAGTAGTTCATTCCAATTGAAATAAAACACTTGCAACTTGCATAAAATAGCGCTTATGTGTAGCGTATTTGAAAAAGTTTTTACTTGTTTTTCGTATTAAAATTGTCAATTCATTCTAGATTACAAATAAAATACAAAAAAAAAAAAAAAAAAAGGAAAGGAAACCTTTTATACTAGTATAGTAGGTATTTTACTTTTTTGTGTAATTTTTCTTTTTTGTGTGTCTCTGTCTCTGTCTCTGTCAATCGTAAATTGATTTTGATCTCCAAACGTTTTACGTTTTTTGTGTTTTTGTTTTGTTTTTGTTTTTGTGAAAAAAAGAGTATTTTTTTCTTTCATTTAAACGCTTACAATTCCAACAATAATGCGAACACTTTTATGGCTTGCACATTTGAACCACTTGTTAACGAATTAAATGTCATGACTTTGTAAGCGGCTTGAACTTTTGCTAGAGTTGAATATTTTATTTTATTTTAGTTTTTTGTTTTTTTGTTTTTTTTATTTTTTTGTGGATTTACTCGTTTTTCATTTTAATTGTATGTCTGCTTAATTGGAAGGTGTAAAAAATAATTGTATATATTTATTTTGTTCCAATTTCAAATTACGTACGTAGTATAACACGTAGTTTAGTTGCTTGAAACTAATTTTGTTTAGTTTTGAATTACCATGGCTGGAGTTAGGTAGGAATTTATGCTAGTACTAAAAACTGCTACATAAATTTTTATACTGGATGTCTCAAAAGAAAGTTCACATTTGATTTGCTGATTACGTGAACGCAACTATTCCGAGGTGCGCGAGGGGTATGTCAATCGGTAGCGTAGCTTTTGGGAATTTAATCGCTATGGAGCGTATCTCGGGAGCGGAGTTTTACAAAAAAAAAAAACAGTAATTCAGCGACTGTAGCGCGTAGAAAATTCTGCAGTATTCGACATGTTCGTCATTTAAATGATGCGCCAAGCCCTCGACTCATTGGAAAATGGATCGAGAAGTTTGAAGAGACCGGTTCAACGCCGGAAAAATCAAAATCCGGGCGTCCAACGTCTTCGAGAACGTGCGCAAAACGTAGACAGTATTACTCAGTCTGTTCGTGACAACCCGTAACTTTCGATTCGGTAGCGTGCTGTGGCCTTAAACGTGCATAGATCATCATTGTTCCGCATTTTACACAAAGATTTAAAGCTGCAGAAACTCAGTTGGTGCAAGAATTAAATACTCAGTATGCTGGGCAGAGGCTTGAATTCATAATCATAACCAGATGATTGAGCGCTTTCCAACGTTTACCAACATCTTGTTTTCGCATGAAGCTCATTTCCATCTTAATGGACATGTAAACAAGCCAAATTGCCGCTACTGGAGTGCAACCAAACATCAGAAACCCATACATTCGCCTAAAGTGACCATGTGCGCTGCGATGTCAGCGCGAGAAATTATCGGCTCTTACTTTTTTGAAGATGAAAGGGGAAGCACAGTTACAGTGAATTCAGAGCGTTATGTGGAGATGTTAGATGACTTCTTCGTGCCTGAACTGCAAAATTTTCCTGCATGGTTCCAGCAGGACAAAGCAACTTCACACACGTCCAACCGGTCTCTACCACAAGTTCATGAAATTTTGCCAGGCAAATTGATCTCCAGGAGAGGTGACATAAATTGGCCTCCACGAAGTCCCGATCTAAACCCCTATAGACTTTTTCCTGTGGGGTTACGTCAATACTAAAGTATACGGCAACAAACCGACTTCCCTGGCTGGTATACCAGGGAAGTCGGTTATTCTAGTAGCTTAAATTAATTTGTGTCCAAAAGTGGAAGATCTAGAACATGGGAGCTATTATCGAAGAGATCCAGAGCCAAATTATTGTTGTGAAAGAGATTAATTTGCTTCCAGAAGTAAGCAGCACCATCAGTTAAATCAACAGTGTTGCTTGTAAGCGTGTGTTTGTTAAATGTCTGCAAAAACTTAGAAGAAGCTTAACCGATTTAAGACTTCTCAAACAGACTTCTTAGAGCAGAAGAAGTATATACTATCTTACTTCTCGTTGTTAGTGTTTCGATGTTGAAATGACATAGATTAAATAAAAATACTTCAAAAATTTTGATGAATATTGAAAAATTAGCCGTTAGCTCTAGCCTAGCGGTATAAGCGACAAAAGGCTAGAGAGCCACAGCAGCCAGTGTACCACACGAACCAGTTGATAACTATAATTTTTTGGAATCTGTTGTTGTTGTTGTAGTTGTTGTTATAACAGCTTCGTTTGAGCTGCATCATGAAATATATATACAAAATTTATTATATTATGAATGAATGAATGTATTGTGCAAAGTGATTTTTTTTTTTAATGTAAGAGAAAGATAGACCGAAATGCAACCTTAGGTGTCAAGGTACAGAAAAAAATCAACATCAACTGGTCGTAACCAGAGGTCTAAATGGCTCAATTGAGTCGGATGGGACGGGCAGTTAAACAAATGAATTGTATCATGCTGTGATTGACCGCATTCGGGGCAGTAATTAGTATTGCTTATCCCAATTCTTTCTCTGTAGCACTCGAGCATATTGCTCCATCCGGATCTTAACTGTGATTGACCGCATTCGGGGCAGTAATTAGTATTGCTTATCCCAATTCTTTCTCTGTAGCACTCGAGCACATTGCTCCATCCGGATCTTAACTGTGCAAGTTTCGTCCTGGTGCTACGATAGCTTGTTCAATTGCATCTTTATGCAATTGGGCTCTTCCAGAAGTTTAATCATACACTTCTATGTCGCTATCATTAATAAAGCGATTTATACTCGCCTTATATGTCCTGATATCAGATCTTATTCGGTAAGGCGCTGATATAGTGAGGGTGCCATAGTTTGGATGATCACGTCTGTACGCACCCAACAAGAACTGCTTCGAAAGCAGCTCATTATGTTGATGAACAGGAAGTATCATCGCTTCACTGTGCAAATGATCCTCAAGGGTCATCTGCAGACAACCAGTGGCAGTCCTCAGCGCACTATTCTGACTACTTTGCAGGTATTGCCATTGAGTCTTATAAGCAGTGGAATCTGTTGCTGTTAATGCTTGTAGTATGCAGTTTAATTTCAAGAATTTATAAAATGAAATAAATCAAAAATTGTATTAAACATTTTTTAGTTTTTGTCAGCACAAAACACAATTAACAACAGGTTATTTTTCTTAAGAAAATTTAATTAAAAACAAAATATATAACACTGTAGATAAGCCAATAATTACTTAACGCACTGTAGCGTATACAAAAATTTGTATAACATGCAACTAATTACATAAATGTTGTGTATGCATTTAAAGAAGAAAATTTATTAAGAACTGGGCGTGTTAAACGTCTAGAAAGACATGTGACTTAACAAAAAATATAAAAATATAAAAAAAAAACAGGTGTGGGAGGAAGAAGTTCTATAAAATTAAAAAACCCAAGACAACTTGACACAAGCCACTTTGGCTGCGTTGTCATAATTTATAAACAGATTTTTCATGTCACACTCAAATTAATATTATTAATATTTGATTTTTTGTTTTTGTTTTAAATTTTATTTACTATGTAAAGCACAAGAGAAACATGTCAAAAATTCATGGCGCATAATTAAATTTGATTGATTTCGTTTCGTTTCATTTTCATTTCCTAATTTTTCTTAGGTCTAATGTATTTAGGAAGGAAACCCAAGAGAAAAAAAGCAACAACAAAAAAAAGGGAAGAAAAAAACAAACCGTAAGAGCTATATTGAATGTGCTCGACTATGAAATACCCTGCATTTTTTTTTGGTTTTTTTTTTTTCATAGTAGGCCTTGTTTTGCTAACAAATTTTGCGCTCCACAATATGTTTTATACGGAGATGACATAGAAGTCGCTTTCAACGAAAAATCTTCAAAAGTTTCGAAAGTTTTAGTTTTAAATTTTATGCATGAAATTTGAAGATTTTCAGGCGAAAAAGATTTCTGTGTGACAGCCGCTAAAGTAAGTTATGGCATACTACTATCAAATTGTAACATATAACTGCGGCACTTAGAGAATCCATTCCATACTATATCTAAGTCTTCTGTAGTAAGCGAACTTTTATCTCCGAGAGACAAACGGACAGACGGACATGATTAGTTCAAGTTGTCGTGCTGCACAAGAATATAAATTGGCGCTCTTCCGCAGCTTGCTTCGCTATGTTACAAACACGCTGACAGTTCAACAAACCCAATATAAATATTTTTTTTTTTGCAGGGTATATAAAAAAACAAACAAAATACGAACATGTCAGAAAAATTAGAATTCATTTAAGAAATATAAACTGCACAAACGCAAACTGTGTCTACGAAAATGAAATCTGAAACCAGAAACCCAAACTAGTAAATTAAGTTCAGTTCAGAACTAAGAGAAGTCGCGACTCGACTCGACTTCGAGTCCAGTCAAATTGAGGAGTTGAACTAAAAGTAATTATTGGCTGTGCGCGCGCGCTCGACTTAAGAATGATGAAGGCAGTTCACGGGGGCTGTACAACATCATCATCATCATTATCATTATCATTATCAGAAGAGTCGAGTACGTACATATGTACGTGTAGTAGAAAAAATAATTATAATGATTATTTTAGCGCGGTTAGACACGTGAGGAAATAGTATGTACTGCACACACACACGACTAACTTAGCAGAGAAAGAAAACAAAAAACCTAAAAAAAAAAAAAAAAATTTTTGCAAGAAAATACTAAGATACAAACATATTTAATTACCCATGTGGTGGCTGTTCTGCAGAACAGGCACGCGGGTGTGTGAGACTATGTATGTACTTCTCTATATACTATACTATTTCAAGAGTAACTTTATGTTCTTATTGTTGCACTCGCTCGTTTAAGTTCACAAAAAAGTGCAAAATAATAACTTAAAAGTTAAACCGTAGTTTTAATACGCTACACATGTATGCAACTAATACAAATAATAATAATAATAATAATAATAATAATAATAATATGCTGAGTATTTAATACTATAAACTGTAAATAATTTTTGTATTGTATATTTCATCTCGTACTAATTTATCTTGATTTACAGTAACATGCATAAACCGTTAGTTCATTCAAACGCAACACAGGACTAACTGTAGTTGAGAATAAAATTTTGCAGCTTTTGATTTTCATTCGTGTTACAATAGTATGAACATTATAATACATAAATTGTTTATGCTGTAATGTAATGCATGTAAAGCCAAACAAAAGTGTAAATGAGGCTGATGAGGTTCGTCACACTGCAGTGTGCAGTGTGCAGTTTGACTTGTTTTGCGTATTATTTTATATTATAGTAGCATGTAATGTTCCGGCAATTAATTTATAATTCTCTATCAATATTTTTTCAAGTTCCATTAAAAAAAAATTACATTAACGTATAATATTCAAAAAGGACGCTATAAAACTACAACTAATTTGTAATTATTTTAAAATATAAGTAGCTAGAATTATACACTACACAATAAAACGTTTTTAAACCTATAAATAAAATGTTTGTTCATAAAAAGCCAATGCTTATAAGTAAAAGTTCTGAAAAAAATATAGTAACTCTAATTTGTTTATACAAATTGTGTCATTAGTTAATGAGTTATAAGGCGAAATTCTGCATTTTTGTATAGAACCCGTTATGCTTGTTTTTCACTGTTGTGTCTAATGCTTACACTGTTGAACTTTTTCTTAATAAATTCATCATATAAATATAGTTGTTGTTGTTGTTGTTGTTGTAACAGCTCGGTTTGGGCTGTATCAAGAAATATATACCATGCGATTGAAATTGACCCGGACTGGTGGATTTAAACCGAATCGGTAAACTGAATCGGTTCGGTTCTTCTTCTTAAGTTGGCTGTCACTGTCACTGACATGCATGCCAAGTTTGAGCGTGATGCTATAATTAGTCTATGTTTGACAGCATTCTAAATGTTACAAAAGTGTTATGAGGACTCGAGAACGCAAGTATTTGAGTGGCATAAAACATTCAGTGAGGGTCGTGATATCGTAGAAAACTTGTCTCATGCAAGTCGTTCATCCAACTCTGCTAGCGACAAAAACATCGAAAAAGTGATGGAAATTGTGCTCGAAAATCGTCGTGTTGGCATTAGAAAGATAGCAGAGACAAACACTCAACATCTCTTATGGATCGACTCAACACATTTTGTTTGATGTTTTGGGTATGAAATGCGCCGCCGCACCGACTCGTACCAAAAGACCTGCATTTTTTGCAGCATTTTTTGATTGTGACAAAGTTTTTGGCCAAACATGAAACAAACGTCAACGCACAACCATCGAATTCACCAGATTTGGCACCCTGTTGAGTACATAAAAAAAAAAAAAAATTCCCTAAAGGAACTAAGGCTATCCCGTCCGAGGCGTATAACAAGTGTGTGGAAAATTGGATTAACCGTTGACTCAAAAAGAAGCCTATTTTGAAGGCGATAATAAAGTTTTGTATTAAAATGCTTAAAAATGTTGTTGTTTTTTTTTTTTAACCAGTCCGGGTCAATTTTGCATATACAATTTATTATATGATGAATGTATTGTATTGTGCAAGTCAATTTAGCATGCTAAAGAAAGATAGACCGAAATGTAATACTAGGTGTCAAGTCCCAAGAAGGAAGCTACTACTGTTGTTCGTAACCAATTGTCTAAAGTAACCGCATTAAGGACAGCAATCATTATTGCTGATGCCAATCCGCTCCCAGTAACACTCGAGCATATTGCTCCATCCGAACCTCAACTTTGCAAGTTTAGTTCTGGTGTTACGAGGGAGTCGTTTTTCACTCTCATTAATAGGCGGTGGTGGTCTTCCTCCGAATACTATGTTGTTGCTATAAGAGCTTACTGAATTGATCAATTGCATCTTTATGCAATTGCGCCCCACCCTAAAGTATAATCATACTCCTCTATACGACTTTCAGGAATAAAACGGTCAATACTCGTTTTGTAACTTCTAATGTCCTTTCTTATTCGAGTAGGGGCTATACTCGTGAGAGTGCCATAGTTTGTATGATTACTCCTATGCGCACCTAACAAGAACTGCTTCGAAAGCAGCTAATTATGTTGGTGAACAGGTAGCATCGTCGCTTATTCATGCAAATGGTTTTCATGGGTCATTTGCAGACAACAGACAGTGGCAGTTACGTAGGTAAGGAGTTCCCAAGGATGACTGGGTTTCTGCACAAGGAGATTTGCGCACTCAAAAGTTGTCCAACTCAGCCCAAGTGGCTGTATCAGGTATCAGGTAAATACAGTTGCATACAATTGCTGTGTACGTGACAAAGTGAGGCAAATGAAATCGAAATATACACATATATTATATAGGTTCAAGAAAACAAAATAATGCAATGTAAATTTAAAGTAGCGATTTGAGAACAAGTTTGTAGAGCAATTCGATTTTCGTCTAAGTTCTTCCAATTTTGTTTGTATTCAATTTTGGTATTCTGAACTTTTCGATCGAGATCCATTAAAAATGTGTTAACATTTTTTGCTATAGTACAAACACCAAGCAAGTATAACTCTCGACAAATCTATCAACATTGCTTGTAATGATTTAGCAAGACTTTAAAAAACGACGTTTCATAGAACCCCAATAACAAAATAATTGTGTCATATAGATTTAAAACATTCGAAACATTTACATTTTCAATGCAGATTTTGAGCACAGTTAGTTGAAAACTGAAAAACTAGATGAAGAGACATACACACACATACTGCATAAAAACAACTCATCCTAATCGGTATACGGGATAATATAATAAACAACAAGAAAATTCTTTGTGTAAATTACGCTGGTTGATACAAAGAGCTGCGTGTGTACTGTCAATAGGTAAACAAAACTAAACAAAAACAAAAAACTATGTTAATGCAAAGCGCAGTTTAAGAGCATTACAAAAACAAAGTTATAAAGCCTTAGTTTGTAATGCCGTTTGAAGGCGCTTTAAACTGTAGTTAAATTTGTTTCATTGTCCGTCTGTCTGTCTGTCTGCCTGTTCATATATCAAACTACTAATTGCAAACTTTTTAGTCTACATATTTTTATACAATGTATAATTTTAATCTGAAATACGAGCAATTCTTACCAGTAATGCATACTCGTAGCGTATAGCGTATTAAAACACTCGATGCGACTTAAACAAAAATGTTATCTTGGTTTAATTTCAGATTTTTTTTTTTTCAAAGTTCCTTTCAAAAAAATGATATCAAATATCATTGCGCTTATGTAGCACGACGGCATACGGTAAAGCTAAACACATTTCGGGTTCTATTCATGTCTTTTGTTTTATAAAATATTTTTTGGTTTTGGGTTTTTTTTTGTTTTTTTTTTTGATGAAAGGGAGTTTTAGTTTACCAAAATTTATGAATCGTTGATATGATTTAGTTGGCTCGTTTAGTTGAGTTTCGGTTTCGGATTCGGTTTCGGGGTTTTTGGTTTTGGTTTTGGTTTGCGACAGCAATTTGCTTCAATCTGTAGTTGTAGTTTGAATTTCGGTGTACGGTTTTTGGTGCTCGAATTTGAATTTGAATTTAATTTTTATTTTTTCTATTTTAATTTTACAATTTTGGGGGCGGATTTGGCTGAATTTCGACACCACAGCAACCGCAAAAATTTTCAATTTGTTTTATCTCTTCGATTAATTTATTTACAATAAAAACAAAAACAACTTCAAATACTTTAAGCAGTCATTTTGATTGGGAATCGAAAAAATCGAAACAAAATAAATTTTTTGCTACAGGCAAATAAACTTTAAATTCTTTTTCGACGGCTTGTTGAAACAAAAAACTTAATTCGTATAAATATTTAATTAAATGTTGCTTAAATGTTAGCAAACTAGTTAATTGATTTAATAAGTTTCTAACAACTTTACTGCGTTAAACGTTTGAGGTTATAAACTGTCTTTTTTAATTTGAATATTGTAATTATACATTTTTTTTTTTTTTTTGTAATCAGTTGATTGACCGACGACCGACTTAATAAGATTTACTGTTTTACTTATAAACAAATCGGTTAAATAATTTCATACGCTATATACTATAGTATGCCTTTGCTACTAGTAAAATCTCTTTTGCTCTAACAATTTATATATATTTAAGGCAAATTTTAATGCCAGCAGCAAAAATAAAATCTCCTTGGCGACGTTGTTGTTGCACAGTGGGTCAGAAGTTAAATTCATTGGTCATCATTCACAGCGCGTCAATCACAGCAACACCAAAAAGTGAAACAGTTACCAAAATACAAAGTATGTAAAACATACAATGTGCTATCTCTTTCGCGCTCGCAGTGTTTTTTTTACAGTTGTTTGCCGTGAAATTTTATTAGACATACATATGCTTAAGAGATTAAAGAAAAAACAAACAAAAAAAAAAAACAACAAGAAACAAGAAAAAACGTTAACTCCTGTTGAACCGAAGCTCTAATACCATTCACACGAAATTTTGAAAAGTAATGTAGAACATAAAATTGTCGGTTTAAATAGGGGCTACCCCAAAAAGTGGGCGGTACACGTCCCCTCTAGTAGATGCCACCATATCGAATTTAAAGTTGGTATTATCGTTTTTCATACAAATGCATAAAATTGAGCTGTGAGTTTGTATGGGACTATGGGGACTAATGTAATGTAATGTAATGTATATGAAGCGGTTGTCCACTAAAATCCACTAAATCAAATTTCAAGCTAATATTGATTTCAGTGAAGAATTTTTTCGGACCACAAAACGGCACTAGCAGCGCACTGTGCACTTTGCAGCTTTTGGTGCGGTAGCGTATCTATGTATATATGATCATAATGGTCCGTGTTTAAGTTCCCACTTTACTATATCGCGACAGAGGATGAAATATTTTACTGCTAGAATTCCAGAAAATAGTCAGACGGCTTTAAATGTTGCGTATATGAAGTGAAGGTGTAAATCCAGATGAAATATATTCTATACTGAGCTATAAGATAACCAAAACTTTATGCGTGCCTGCAAATCGATAAATGCTGGCTCTTCCTCTGTATTAATGACGGCAAAATGAAGGTGAATGTTTAAGTAAATCAGTCCACACTAACAATCAAAAAAACCAAGACACACACCAACAGCAATTGATACCGCCAAGACCTGTTCATTGCAGATAACAAGCTAAGATACATATCATTAATTATAATTTGTCCGTCCGTCCGTCCGTCCATGCTTTGTATGTATAAACAATGAGAACTTGGAGACTAGAAGAGCTAGAGAGCCACTCTTCGTATCCATACGTACTATGGCAATGCCAATCACGCCCGCTTGATTGTAAATTCTTTAGAGTAAATATCAAAACAGACACGGATAAATGCGCTCAAACAGTTTTGTAAAAATAACTCAGTGACAAACTCCGTGCAAAGGCCGACGGACCTTGGCCTATGGCCTTCACCAACTATATGAGATAGTCCGTATGTTCGACGATATTAAACTCTGCACAGCCAACATAACTGGCTTTCAATAAATTATTACTTTCACTACACTATACGAGTATGGATGCGTAAAAACCCGGAACCGCAAACAAAATTAATCGATTAAAATTCAAATTCAGAAACGAAACCCAAACCCGAACCAATATTTTAAGCAATTTTAAGCAAAACCGTAAACTTTTAACGAAGTAAAATATAATGAAAGAACCGTACCGGAACTAGAACATTTGTACCGGTATAATTTTGGCGCTTAGTGTACTTATGCATAATGTTCAAAAGGAAAACAAAAAACAGCTGATTTCCTATAAACTATTTTTAGAAAATTCCACAAATTTGTCAGAACTATTCGAATTGTCAAAAGTTGCTCTCGCACTTTAAACTACCCCAGTAAGCGTAGAACGTTTGTTTTCATGCATCAATTTTATTAAAAATCGGCGGTGTGCATACATCATAGTATCATAAAATCTTAGCAATACATGCATAATCTTCTTCATCGTCTTGGACTTCATCGGCCAGCGTATTTTGTTTTTCGTTCGTTTGGCAATTTCTGCTGACCAAGATGTAGCATGTAGCACAAGAAGGTGTGTACTCACATATTTAATGATACTATTTGCGCTCAATTCAAATGTGCACCGTTTTAGTGAATCCTTGATGGAGACAAAGAGAAAACTAAAATGAAGACGCTGCAAACAATTTGAAGCAGTAGACATACTTACATACGACATAATGTGACTATGTGATGCTTCTCCCGCCATATACATATATTTTTGCATTATTTTGGTCCACATGCCTTAATGGTGCGATTTTCTAAAATTATCAGAAATAATTTAGCAGAGTTTAGCATAAAAATTTCAATTTAAATCTGTTGTTTGGTTAAAAATTAACGAATTTTGTAAGCTAAAAAACGATTCTGAGCCACTGTGCGAAATCTAATTAAATTAACAAAATTATTATTTTGCTCTCTGGCCAAAAATCTTTAAATTATTTAAGTGGCATACAAACTCTATTATTTCACACTACTAAATACAACCTACGTACTCGTATATATGTATATATAGACAAAATCTTCTGCAGGTGTGCTAGCATATTAAAAACCAATCAATTAAGTCAATACATATTTTAAATTGTATTTAAATGTGTAAAGACTTTAAATTAAATGGTTTAGTTATAAAGTTATATTTTGTGTATAAAATGCAAAATGTTGTATTATTATTTGTACAACAACAAGAAGAGTGAAGTATGAAAAGAAAAGTAAAAAAAAAAAAAAACACCTCAATTAGATTTCCATTTATATAAATTAATTTTATTTATTTATTTAAGTACCTTTGGATTGGCCACTGATTCAATATATTGTTAAAAATATTAAAGCACTGTGACCAATTAGTAAATATGCAATTTTTCCGTTTTAGTTGCCTTTGTTTTGAAGGTGAAGAAGGAGGAAGAAAATATTTTTCTTTTTATCAATAAAGCTAGATAAAAAACTATATATGCGCCGGTTTTCACATCCGAATAAATTGTTTGGAAGTAATTTCATTCGTTTTACAAATTCAGCATGTTTTCGCAATTTGAATTCACTTGGAATTGGCACTCTGAAATTCATATTCTCAATCTTAATATCAAGTAAATTCTGTATGCGAAATTCTGCTGAAAGTATAACAGCACATCAGCACTTCCGAACAAATTTATGCAGTAGTGAATGTCAGCAGCTGCTTCTGCGTACACAGATGAATGGCAACGATATAAAATGCGTACTATTTGAATAAAAAAATTGTATAATTGAACAATTTTTCATGTTCACACTGAAAATGTATAGTCTAAATAGGTCTTAAGTAATTTAAGAGCTATGAACGTCAGCCAATAAAAACGCTTTCGAAATAATAATTCATTGACAATGGCACAAAAACTTCTAAAAGTAGTTGATGTTTAAATAAAACTTACCTATTTACGGTTCCGAAATAGTAATTCTTTACTATAGCATATAATTTTCTAAAATTAGTTGATTTGTTTGTTAGTTTCGATAATTCGATTCGCAATCCTTGTGCATAAATGATCTGAAAAAGTGAACCGTTAGTTGCTACAACAACAGCTGATCGTTAGCCAATAAAACTTACCTATTTACGGTTCCGAAATAGTAATTCTTTACTATAGCATATAATTTTCTAAAATTAGTTGATTTGTTTATTAGTTTCGATAATTCGATTCGCAATCCTTGTGCATAAATGATCTGAAAAAGTGAACTGTTAGTTGCTACAAACACAACTGCTGATCGTTAGCCAATAAAACTTACCTATTTACGGTTCCGAAATAGTAATTCTTTACTATAGCATATAATTTTCTAAAATTAGTTGATTTTTTTGATCTGAAAAAGTGAACCGTTAGTTGCTACAACAACAGCTGATCGTTAGCCAATAAAACTTACCTATTTACGGTACCGAAATAGTAATTCTTTACTATAGCATATAATTTTCTAAAATTAGTTGATTTGTTTGTTAGTTTCGATAATTCGATTCGCAATCCTTGTGCATAAATGATCTGAAAAAGTGAACCGTTAGTTGCTACAACAACAGCTGATCGTTAGCCAATAAAACTTACCTATTTACGGTTCCGAAATAGTAATTCTTTACTATAGCATATAATTTTCTAAAATTAGTTGATTTGTTTATTAGTTTCGATAATTCAATTCGCAATCCTTGTGCATAAATGATCTGAAAAAGTGAACCGTTAGTTGCTACAAACACAACTGCTGATCGTTAGCCAATAAAACTTACCTATTTACGGTTCCGAAATAGTAATTCTTTACTATAGCATATAATTTTCTAAAATTAGTTGATTTGTTTATTAGTTTCGATAATTCGATTCGCAATCCTTGTGCATAAATTATCTAAAAGAGTGAACCGTTAGTTGCTACAAGAACAGCTGATCGTTAGCCAATAAAACTTACCTATTTACGGTTCCGAAATAGTAATTCTTTACTATAGCATATAATTTTCTAAAATTAGTTGATTTTTTTGATCTGAAAAAGTGAACCGTTAGTTGCTACAACAACAGCTGATCGTTAGCCAAGAAAACTTACCTATTTACGGTTCCGAAATAGTAATTCTTTACTATAGCATATAATTTTCTAAAATTAGTTGATTTGTTTGTTAGTTTCGATAATTCGATTCGCAATCCTTGTGCATAAATGATCTGAAAAAGTGAACCGTTAGTTGCTACAACAACAGCTGATCGTTAGCCAATAAAACTTACCTATTTACGGTTCCGAAATAGTAATTCTTTACTATAGCATATAATTTTCTAAAATTAGTTGATTTGTTTATTAGTTTCGATAATTCGATTCGCAATCCTTGTGCATAAATTATCTAAAAGAGTGAACCGTTAGTTGCTACAAGAACAGCTGATCGTTAGCCAATAAAACTTACCTATTTACGGTTCCGAAATAGTAATTCTTTACTATAGCATATAATTTTCTAAAATTAGTTGATTTTTTTGTTAGTTTCGATAATTCGATTCGCAATCCTTGTGCATAAATGATCTGAAAAAGTGAACCGTTAGTTGCTACAACAACAGCTGATCGTTAGCCAATAAAACTTACCTATTTACGGTTCCGAAATAGTAATTCTTTACTATAGCATATAAATTTCTAAAATTAGTTGATTTGTTTATTAGTTTCGATAATTCAATTCGCAATCCTTGTGCATAAATGATCTGAAAAAGTGAACCGTTAGTTGCTACAAACACAACTGCTGATCGTTAGCCAATAAAACTTACCTATTTACGGTTCCGAAATAGTAATTCTTTACTATAGCATATAATTTTCTAAAATTAGTTGATTTGTTTATTAGTTTCGATAATTCGATTCGCAATCCTTGTGCATAAATTATCTAAAAGAGTGAACCGTTAGTTGCTACAACAACAGCTGATCGTTAGCCAATAAAACTTACCTATTTACGGTTCCGAAATAGTAATTCTTTACTATAGCATATAATTTTCTAAAATTAGTTGATTTTTTTGATCTGAAAAAGTGAACCGTTAGTTGCTACAACAACAGCTGATCGTTAGCCAATAAAACTTACCTATTTACGGTTCCGAAATAGTAATTCTTTACTATAGCATATAATTTTCTAAAATTAGTTGATTTTTTTGTTAGTTTCGATAATTCGATTCGCAATCCTTGTGCATAAATGATCTGAAAAAGTGAACCGTTAGTTGCTACAACAACAGCTGATCGTTAGCCAATAAAACTTACCTATTTACGGTTCCGAAATAGTAATTCTTTACTATAGCATATAAATTTCTAAAATTAGTTGATTTGTTTATTAGTTTCGATAATTCAATTCGCAATCCTTGTGCATAAATGATCTGAAAAAGTGAACCGTTAGTTGCTACAAACACAACTGCTGATCGTTAGCCAATAAAACTTACCTATTTACGGTTCCGAAATAGTAATTCTTTACTATAGCATATAATTTTCTAAAATTAGTTGATTTGTTTATTAGTTTCGATAATTCGATTCGCAATCCTTGTGCATAAATTATCTAAAAGAGTGAACCGTTAGTTGCTACAACAACAGCTGATCGTTAGCCAATAAAACTTACCTATTTACGGTTCCGAAATAGTAATTCTTTACTATAGCATATAATTTTCTAAAATTAGTTGATTTGTTTATTAGTTTCGATAATTCGATTCGCAATCCTTGTGCATAAATTATCTAAAAGAGTGAACCGTTAGTTGCTACAACAACAGCTGATCGTTAGCCAATAAAACTTACCTATTTACGGTTCCGAAATAGTAATTCTTTACTATAGCATATAATTTTCTAAAATTAGTTGATTTTTTTGATCTGAAAAAGTGAACCGTTAGTTGCTACAACAACAGCTGATCGTTAGCCAATAAAACTTACCTATTTACGGTTCCGAAATAGTAATTCTTTACTATAGCATATAATTTTCTAAAATTAGTTGATTTTTTTGTTAGTTTCGATAATTCGATTCGCAATCCTTGTGCATAAATGATCTGAAAAAGTGAACCGTTAGTTGCTACAACAACAGCTGATCGTTAGCCAATAAAACTTACCTATTTACGGTTCCGAAATAGTAATTCTTTACTATAGCATATAAATTTCTAAAATTAGTTGATTTGTTTATTAGTTTCGATAATTCAATTCGCAATCCTTGTGCATAAATGATCTGAAAAAGTGAACCGTTAGTTGCTACAAACACAACTGCTGATCGTTAGCCAATAAAACTTACCTATTTACGGTTCCGAAATAGTAATTCTTTACTATAGCATATAATTTTCTAAAATTAGTTGATTTGTTTATTAGTTTCGATAATTCGATTCGCAATCCTTGTGCATAAATTATCTAAAAGAGTGAACCGTTAGTTGCTACAACAACAGCTGATCGTTAGCCAATAAAACTTACCTATTTACGGTTCCGAAATAGTAATTCTTTACTGTAGCATATAATTTTCTAAAATTAGTTGATTTTTTTGTTAGTTTCGATAATTCGATTCGCAATCCTTGTGCATAAATGATCTGAAAAAGTGAACCGTTAGTTGCTACAACAACAGCTGATCGTTAGCCAATAAAACTTACCTATTTACGGTTCCGAAATAGTAATTCTTTACTGTAGCATATAATTTTCTAAAATTAGTTGATTTTTTTTGTTAGTTTCGATAATTCGATTCGCAATCCTTGTGCATAAATGATCTGAAAAAGTGAACCGTTAGTTGCTACAACAACAGCTGATCGTTAGCCAATAAAACTTACCTATTTACGGTTCCGAAATAGTAATTCTTTACTATAGCATATAATTTTCTAAAATTAGTTGATTTTTTTGATCTGAAAAAGTGAACCGTTAGTTGCTACAACAACAGCTGATCGTTAGCCAATAAAACTTACCTATTTACGGTTCCGAAATAGTAATTCTTTACTGTAGCATATAATTTTCTAAAATTAGTTGATTTTTTTGTTAGTTTCGATAATTCGATTCGCAATCCTTGTGCATAAATGATCTGAAAAAGTGAACCGTTAGTTGCTACAACAACAGCTGATCGTTAGCCAATAAAACTTACCTATTTACGGTTCCGAAATACTAATTCTTTACTATAGCATATAATTTTCTAAAATTAGTTGATTTGTTTGTTAGTTTCGATAATTCGATTCGCAATCCTTGTGCATAAATGATCTGAAAAAGTGAACCGTTAGTTGCTACAACAACAACAGCTGATCGTTAGCCAATAAAACTTACCTATTTACGGTTCCGAAATAGTAATTCTTTACTATAGCATATAATTTTCTAAAATTAGTTGATTTGTTTGTTAGTTTCGATAATTCGATTCGCAATCCTTGTGCATAAATGATCTGAAAAAGTGAATCGTTAGTTGCTACAACAACAGCTGATCGTTAGCCAATAAAACTTACCTATTTACGGTTCCGAAATAGTAATTCTTTACTATAGCATATAATTTTCTAAAATTAGTTGATTTTTTTGTTAGTTTCGATAATTCGATTCGCAATCCTTGTGCATAAATGATCTGAAAAAGTGAATCGTTAGTTGCTACAACAACAGCTGATCGTTAGCCAATAAAACTTACCTATTTACGGTTCCGAAATAGTAATTCTTTACTATAGCATATAATTTTCTAAAATTAGTTGATTTTTTTGTTAGTTTCGATAATTCGATTCGCAATCCTTGTGCATAAATGATCTGAAAAAGTGAATCGTTAGTTGCTACAACAACAGCTGATCGTTAGCCAATAAAACTTACCTATTTACGGTTCCGAAATAGTAATTCTTTACTATAGCATATAATTTTCTAAAATTAGTTGATTTGTTTGTTAGTTTCGATAATTCGATTCGCAATCCTTGTGCATAAATGATCTGAAAAAAAGAACCGTTAGTTGCTACAAACACAACTGCTGATCGTTAGCCAATAAAACTTACCTATTTACGGTTCCGAAATAGTAATTCTTTACTATAGCATATAATTTTCTAAAATTAGTTGATTTGTTTGTTAGTTTCGATAATTCGATTCGCAATCCTTGTGCATAAATGAACTAGAAAAGTTAAAAAAAAATTTTATAATTATATTTATAAAACAAAATAATAATAACTTAACACAAAAATATGGATAAAAAGGGTGTTTGTTTTCAACACGACATTTTTTAATCGTTAAAGTTGTTGCAATTGTGGTGGGTGGGGTACAGCTATATTTTTTCAAAAGTCTGGCATCTGAAAATATTTCTGAACTTATGCAAAATAAA
Organism: Leucophenga montana; assembly: GCA_035044765.1. NCBI lineage: Eukaryota > Metazoa > Arthropoda > Insecta > Diptera > Drosophilidae > Leucophenga > Leucophenga montana. The sequence continues at coordinate 374,177 of JAWNNQ010001096.1, read as the reverse complement.
GCCAAACACATTATCCATATAAAATCTTAGCGTTGTCTTGGACTTCATCGGCCAGGATATTTTGTTTTTTCTTTCGTTTCACAATTTTTTTTCTAACCAAGAAGTAGGAAGAAGGTATGTATTCACATATTTAATAATATTTGACCTCAATTCAGTTGTGCCCGATTTTGCTGTCAGTTTAATATCTTGGTAAATCCTTGATGAAGAAAAAGAGAAAACTAAAATGAAGACGCTGCAAAGAAATGGAAGGAGTACACATACGATATATGTGATGCTTCTCCCGCGATATATAGTTTAGCAAGAAATGTGCACATTTTGCCAAAAGTTTCTGCCCTCTTTTACATTTCTTTTTTTTGTTTCTTAAATATGAATGCTTTATATTTTTTTTTTATTTTATTCTATTTTTTTTCTCGTTTTCCTTTGCTTACAATACTCTCTTCGTTTTTTGTGTCCTCTTTTTTGTATCTAAAAATATGTAAGGGGTTTGATTTGGGCGGTTTTTCTTACGGAGATGCCATTAAATGATTAAACGCTCAGATTTCTTTCGTCTTCTTTAACAGTGATTTTCTTATTTTCTTTACTTTTCTTTTAGCAATTTTTCTTTATATTTCTGCTTTTCTCGGGAACAAAAAAATAAAGAAACAAAATGAAACTAGAAACAATTCTAACTTGCTTGAACCGAAGTTTTAATACCATACACACAAAATTTCAAGTTATGTAAAATATATATAAAAATGTATAACGGCTAGTCCGAAAAGTAGGCGGGACCTCTTGATAATTATACTTAGCTTTTGTTCATAAAAAGCCACCAAATCAATTTTTAAGTTGATATTGACTGCTATAAAAAAGAAGTTCTAACAAAAAGTCAATAGTGTGCGGGTTGTTTGTATGGCGCTACTCTAAAAAGTAGGAGTGGCATATCAATATGCATACTATATGTGAATGTAGTAAAAAGAAGAAGAAGAAGTTGCTGACTTTCAACTGCACATCTTAAATATTGGTAACCCGAAAGCGTGCAATAACATTCAGACGGACATAGCTAGCGCAACTCGTCTCGTCGAGCTGTTCAAGAATATATATAATTTTAAGTGTTCTACAGACAAACTGATAATATTATTCAATCTACATACATACATATGTGTGAATGGTATAACAACTGTGCTAGTTTCCATTATGTCTTTTTGTTGTCTCATTTGTATGATTGCTAAGTGGTAATACTGTTTGCTTACATATACCGGGTGTTTTTTTTTTTTTTTTTGTTCTTTCTTGTGGTAACAGATGTTAAATTCGAATAGAATGACTATCAGTAGATCCCGTTGGAAACGTTAAATCACAGTATAAACCGTTTGCTATATAAAGAACTATAAACCAACAAACAAAAATATTTGAAATGTTGAAATTTTATTTTCAAAATTCGAAGCACATACACTGTACACTGTGTAGAATTGTGCCTTATCGAGTCATTAAAAATCACACAACAATCGCTTTATTGAAGTGAATGTTCCCTAAACGATTAAACGTTGTTTTAGAAGAGCAATGTTTATTGTATTACATCTGTTTAAACCAACATACGTCTGGATGTTGCAGGAATCTCAACAGGAACAAACGCTCCAACAAGTGATGGAAAACGCCGTAAAATTGGCCAAAGTTTGTGTGAATGTAGAAGGCGGTCATATTATTTTAAAATATGCTAAAAATATACATAAAATAAACGAATCATATATAAAGAATTACTTTCATTTAAATATTTCCAAAAAAAAAAAAAAAAAAATCGGTTACAAAACTAGAGAAAAAAAAACACCCGTTACAGAATAACGCTATAAGCATAAAGGCTACCAGTAATACCAAAAATGTAAGTGCATTTTTAAGAAATATTATTTATATTGAAATTATATTTACCGGTAATTCGACGATGGACCATCTTCGTACACAGTTCGCATGGATCTCGTGCTTCGGTCTAAGAAACATTGTAGGTATGGAGCATGTAACGAAAGACCTTTGCATAAGTGACATTTAGTGTAGACGTTTTCATTTTTCCTTTTTTTTTGTGTTTTTTTCTGTTTTCTGTATCCTTGCGCAGTTTTCTGTTTTTAAACGACGCAAGTCACTAAGGCACATTGTATCTATAAAACTAAGAAACTGATATTCTTTTTTCTTTTTTTTTTTAATATTGAGTTTTGTTTGGTTTTTTTTTTATTTTTTTTTTATATATTTTTTTTTATTTTTTTTTATATTTTTTTTTTATTTTTTTTTTGTTTAATTTTTTATTATTATTTTTTATTTTTTTTTTGTTGTTTTCTTTTAATTTTTTAGTTTTTTTTTTGTTTTTCTTATTTATTTTTTTTTTTTTTGATTTTTTTGTTTTTTGATATTTTTGATTAGTTTTGTTTTTGTTTTATTTTTTATTTTGTTTTTTTAAATCTTCTATGATCTTCTTCTTAATCTCATCATGCCGACGTCTCGCTTCAATAGTGTACAGTGGCACTTTCGACACATAAATTGGCTTTCTCACCACATGAGGATATTCTTCATAAGGATATTCATCATAAACTGGCTCGTTTACCTCATAAACTGGCTCTTTCACCTCAGAACATGGCTCTTTCACCTGATAAACGGGCTCATTCACCTCATTATGTGGCTCTTTCACCTCATTATGTGGCTCTTGCACCTCATTATGTGGCTCTTTCACCTCATTATGTGGCTCTTTCACCTCATTATTTGGCTCTTTCACCTCATTATGTGGCTCTTTTACCTCATTACCATTAAAATTCGGCAAACGCTTAAATTTCACCTCTGATTCACTGTCCGACGTCGAAGCGCTGCAAGTCCGCGATTCGTACCTAATATAATTTATATCAAAATACAATGTAGGTTAGTTTTGTAATCGTTAAATTAGTTTGAAAATAAATAATTAAATATACTAATTGTATGACTAAATAATTATATATACTAAATAGCGGAGTAATCTTAAACTATATATACATATAACTATATATATATATATATATATATATATATATATTACAAATTAACACAAGCAGCTCAACTGTTCAAGCCATGTTCGTCTATTTTCAAGATAATGGTTTAAAATTTGACTTTTTCTACACACAAGAAAACACGTCAGTATGTTTTAGAAAGAAATCTATGTCACATAGAAAGATGTAAATACAGACGGCCATTAGAACAATAAAATCGTATGCTAACATTCTAATTTTTGCGAAAATTGAACGCATCAGACAGTGCAATAAACTGTGAGTATGCTATAGCAAGAAAATAATGGAGGCCTACAGTAAAGCACATCAAGAATGATATATAAGTGTGTTTAACATTTCACGCTAAAAAAAAAAAAAATGCTTCACTCAAAACATAGTACGAATATTAAGTATTACAACTCTGTCACAGTGTTTGCAACACATTTATCGATCTGGCAATGTGAAATGGTATTGCTGCCTTAGTGTAATAACTTACTCAGAACAAATAAAAAGGTTGCATTTCGATGTGTTGTCAAACTGCTCCATATCAGTGTCTTCTTCACCAAAATCCAGAGCATATTGTTTTGGCTCGGTCTGTGTTTCGGCATTGGCAACATTGTCGGCGCTGCGGAATAAAAAAAAAAAATAAAATAAAACAAGTAAGAAGGCTGCAGTCGAGCTAGCCCGACTATTAGATACACAGTACCAATAATAAAAACACAATAAATAATTTTCATACAAAAACTCAAAAGTGAGCGTTGCGTTCGTATGCGTGCTATTCCAAAAAGTAGGCAAGGTATATCAATAAATGTGTATAACCTAAAATTCCAAGCATCGGAAATCTGTTGCTTCACATAATCGAACAGGCACTATACTATTCACACAGCTTGCGTTGCTGTTCTGGTCAGGTCTGGTCAGGTCAGGTCTGGTCTGGTCTGGCACGTCTTCTACTGCCTGTTACATATGAATGTATGTATGTACATTCGCACAAACGTACACTATATCCCTTCCCTTGTCGCTTTGACTATAATTATAACTTACCCATAGGGTTTATTCTCGGTCTGTGTTGAAGCGTTGACGTTGTTGTCGCTGTTGTCGTCAAATGATACTTCTGAATCACTAGAAACATCCTTTAGTGTATTGTTGTATATCCAACGTAGTGATTCGTTAGTTTTAAGATATTTCAGGTACCAGCCCTGTGTATTTTTGTTCAATTGTAGACGCCGATCTCCGCTAATTATTTCTAATGCCAACGTAAGCAATACTTTTACGACTGGGTGCATCCTTGGATGTTCAAATAGATGCAGTCGCAACTCTTCCAACAATTTCGTCCACAAAGCCAACTGATCCCTTGCCAGATTTACCCCGTTTATCAGTATCTGCCTTACCAAGAGATTACAGAACGAGACATTCAACGAATATTTCGCCAATGGTTTCAACAGTACTATTAGCAAATAACGGCCCAAATCAGCTATTGAAGCAGCATCAAACACGCCTCCCGGTCCACTTTTGTAAATACGGGCCAACAAGAAAACTACATTGTGATACTTCGTATTATTTAGATCGAACCATATTAAACAATTATTAGCACTGGTCTTCAGAACATAAATAATCACTTCTCGAAAGCGACTGGCTTCTATCTCTGTAATGATGGGTTTGAATCCCGGCGAAGTAAATATCGAAACAAACTTCTTGGCCAAATGTTGGTCTTTGAAAGACTCTTCAATCATATAACGCGCAAATGAACTGCATACAGAGAGATAGAGAGGTTATGTTTTAAATGCAGCTATTCAAAGTTCTACTACAAAGTTCTACATATGTACTACATATATACAAAGGCGAGCACATGTGGAGCACACATGTTACTCAAATTGACCTTTAAATACCTGTAAAATCCTTAAAAAAGCATTAATCGATCTTAAACTTATAAACTTAATTGAAGTTTTTAAACAAATACATAAAATGGGACAATATATTCACTTTTGCACGTTTTTTCTGTTTAAGGTGCAACATTGAAAGCAAACGTAAAAATATTACGAAAGCAAACATAAAAACGAGATTCCCAGTAGTTGCAATGTTATCGTATGTTTAAAATACTGTTTTACTTCACAAAGCAAAAAAAAAAAAAAAAAAAAGAAAAAGATTTAATTGATGCAGGAACTCATTTGCACTTTTTCTAAGTACAAGGAAATCAGTTTTCATGCAAAAATGTAAAAAAATACCAGCAAATTTAGAAAACCAAATTGTTGAAATGACAAAAAATATTGATTCAGCACGTGAAATTGCAAAAAAATTAGGAATTTGCAAACGAACCGTGCTTCAAGTGATAAAACGACGGAATGTATGCATGTAAGTGCACCTGAACCGAAAAAATCGCATCCACGATTGTTAACTGATAGGTATGCTCGAGCTATGGAGCACGTCATGATCACCAGGCCGAAGATAACACCAAAGGAAGCTGCAATTGCCATTAACAATCCCGTAAGCGAGTGGACAGCACGCCGAGCGCTTCGCAAAATCGGCCTAACAGCGGCAGTTAAACAAAAGAAACCAGCACTGTCAGAGATTTTGCAAGGAGCACAAAAATTGTAGTGCAGAGGATTGGAAGAGGGTTATTTGGTCAGACGAGACCAAAATAAATAGATTCTAGTCCGAAAAAATTTCATATGAAAAAATGAAAAAATTTAAAGAAAAAAAAAAAAAAACCAAGTAAAAGAAACAATGAAGCACGGAGGAAGCGGCTTGATGGTGTGGGGATGCTTCACTTGGTGGAACGTCGGTACATTTTAAGGATTTTACAGGCATTTAAAGGTCAATTTGAGTAGTCACATGTGCTCGCCACTGTATGTATATGTATGTATGTATGTATGTATGTATACTTACATCAATAGCACTTTGTTATATAAAATTGCACGAAAATCATTTTCAATTAGTTTCACAATGGTTACGGCGCCATCCTCTTTGTTTAATTCAAGAATATGATCAAAAATTTTTTTGAAACTGTACATTTTTGCTTCACAATTTTCTTTTTATTTTTCTCAAATTAATTTTTCGTCCGAGCAAGATGACGGCAACTAACAAATGTGACACGTCCAGCTACGATAGTTACACAAGGTGTTTCATCTATACAGTGCTTCACAAATAGTTCGACGGGATGCGGACGCCATCTTTATATCACAAGGGCGCCTTGGAGAAATCGGACTGACAGACGAATTTACTAAAACAATAAATTATAGTTGAATTACTAATTTACGTTGATTATTTTAAACGGCTGTCATAATTTTGTTCGTCGTTTTTGCTACAATAAAAAGAAAAAAATAGTTAAAATGTGTTAGCTTTCGTAATAGTAGAAATTGTTTTAAAATATTAAAAAGTAATTATTCATCAGTTAGCGCTTAAATCTGTGCTGAATGCACACATAGTTTAATCGTTTGTCTATGACGAACGATTAAACTATTCCATAGATGCAGCTTTTTAGAGAAAAATAATAAAAAGATATGATTGTATTAAGCTCGTATGATATTTGTTTTACCAACACTGCAACAAAATGCTACACCAACGCACTTGGTGGTATAGCAATCGAATGTCACGAAAACGCGCATGACAGGCACTGCACCTAGTTTTCAAATTTCATTCATAAAATTTTGGAGCGAAAGTGTTTTCGCTTTAAATCTTTTGTTTTTATCTAAATTTATAAGCAAATATATCAAAAACCAACTCAACTGATGCTCGCCAACATGTTTGCAAGTGCTTGATCGACATGCTGTACAATGTGAGCGGCGCAGAGATAGACTGTGTTTGTTTTTGTCTATTCTAACAACTGAAAAGAAAGTAATCGAGACAAACAAAAAAGAGTGCAACTATGTGGAATAAATCAAATTCCACTTTTTCCAACTAAACATATATTTTTTTTAGCAAATTGAGAGAGAGTGAGACAGAGCTCAGGTCTTTGTGATTTTCACAGGGCGTTGCCTGTTTTTTACTTATCTAAGAAGTAATACTTTAGAAAACAAATTGCATGCATCCCTGGTTTTCTTCACCTGGCGCATGGCACAGACTTTCAGTATGATATGCAAACTGGTGAAGATGACTACTGTTGTGGTGGTACAGCTGCCTACGGTTCTGTACATTCCATATGCACTTTTGTTCGCTGCTTACAAATTCTATGGGTGAATATCGTGAAATATTATCAACCCTAGACTGAGCAGGCTTAGCTAAATGTCTGTCTGTATGTGCTTTTCTCTTAATCTTTGACATATTGCTTTCAAATTTGGCATGAAGTCTTTTTTCATACATACATATGTACGTATAAACATAAGCAACATCAAAATGACCACAATTTATCGATTAGAAGTTATAGCTCTCATACAATAACAGTGCAAGTGTCAAAAGTATTTCAATTTCGCTACCAAGCGTTATCTCGGCTTTATATAATATAAAATCTCTTTTGTCAAATATTTTGGGTAATTTTTTTTTTAATGTAATCAAAAGGAAAAAGCAAAAAAAAAAAATCGCTCTTAAGCAGTTCTAATTAAATCTTCTATTTAAATCGGTCTAGGAAGTCTTTATGCGCATCGCTTATTTGGCATAAGCGGCGGCGACAACTTTACTGAACTGTATAAATGCTCTGCTGTTGCAAAAACAAATCCTAACAACAACAACAACAACAACGAGACCAAAATGTATCTCAGAGTCACTTGCACTCGTACTCTCGCGCTTGCTCATACACACACACTTAGTCTATTATGCGCTGTCGCTTGTTGTGCTACTTATAGATACACATAAAACATTATTTTTATGTCGCAACAGATTATCTTTGCGCAAGTATCTCGCTGCGGCTGTCTGAATGCCTGACTGCCTCCTCTTCCTTTTCTTGTACCGCTGTGTTTCCTTCTCTTGGTTTTGTACTTTACTATAGATACTTTACGCCGCTTTTGAGTTTGCCGATGTCGACGTTTTCTAAATGAATATAAAGAAGCTACTTTGCTACCAAAAAAAAAAAAAAAAAAAAAAAAAAAAGTTCAATAAAACACAGAATACAGTACGCGAAAAAACGACGACGAAGAAAACAGTACACAGCGAAGCGGATTAACAGCAGAAACAACAACAACAACAACTACTACCGAACAGTAACTTAACTTTACATTGCACAAACACAAACACACACACATACCTATATACTTAGATACAAAAGTAGCGTTAAGATACAATTGTATCTTAGAGCGTTTAGCTTTCATTTTGTTTCCCTACGCTTATGCTACGCTCATAAAGTGTAGCTGAAAAGTGTGTTTATACTTTACATTCGTGTGACTTTTGGCATTGTTGTTGTTTTTGTTGTTATTGTTGTTGTTGCTGTTGTCGCTTAAAACGAAACGTAGCAAATTGTATCTCTATGCGCCGCAAAGTATCTTTATATCGTAGCATTTGTTGTGCTACTACTACTACTACTACTACTACTACTACTACTACTACTACTGCTGCTGTAGTCCTTGGTGTCTTGTCTTTTCTTGGCTTTGATTCTATTTGCTTCAATGCGACTTGTTTCGGTTTTAACTTGGCGCAACTTGACTTGACTTTGAGTTAAGTTGAGACAAGTTAAGTTGAGCCGCATTGAGCACATATACAAGTAAGTTGTGCGTTCAGTTGAATTGAGTTCAGTTAAGTTATACTCTTGTATACATTTAAATACATACGCCAAAGTGTTGAATTTTCTAAGCGTTGTCTTGATTCGGTTTCACTACACTTAACAAATTAAATTGATTGGAATATTTTCTATTCTTTACCTGCTGCAGCATCTGAAACATGGTTTGCAGCTGAATCAAAGTCGTGTAAGAGGCAAGCAGACAGATGCTTCTGGCTATGTTGCTCGTAATAAAATTCGTTTTATGTCATCACTATAAAGTATACAAAATGAAAGTTAACAAATATATTATTGATGGACGGTATAAGTCAGGTTCAGTCAATTTTGATTCCAATTCCATGTATTTCAATGAAGATTTTGGCTGATCTATTATGAATTTAAGCACAGTTTTGATAGATTCTGCGTATTCTGCATATTGGTTATCATTTATGTATGTTCTCAGCATCGTTTTTACATAGGTTTTTTTTTTTTGTGTACTCTGCCACGGAGCGCGATTGGCACCAAGTTTGTGCAATTATATGTATGTAATAGGCAGTAGGAGGCGTGAGCATTGCAATGATTCACAGTTATAAAAGTCCAGTGACTATATATCAGAGTTATGCGTTTAGATCTAGAACAGCACTGTTTCCTGGCCAGTTCGTTTTCTAAACATATGCAATATTAATTGACCTGCAAATAAAAAAAACAAAAATCAAAAATAGAACATACAAATTTCGGAATCAATGTTACCATTCAATGTTAGGTGACAAAGCGCAGAAGAGTTATGCTAAGAGTCCCTATGCATAGTTGCTATTGCACATGGTTCGATTATCACAGATACTACTGAAGCAGGTGTATAGTTACATCGCAGCCAACTGTACCAGTAGTTCATTCAACCGATCGACTGCCTTAAAAAGAAAAATGAGTACAATATTAGCTTTGTGTTCAAATTAATTGGACTTTGAATATATCAGTGTCACTCAAAATATACATGAATACATTTCAAAGTGTCATAAGTACACAGTTATAGGTAGTGTGGCGCTGCAAAGCATTTCGCTAGCTAAGTACTCGTACTAACGATCAGTAGTTACTTAAATCGTTAAGATACGATAGTCAGCGTAGCGCTAGTGCATTGTTTTGCGCAGTGTATGCATTTTTAGCTACTACATATGTATATATATATATATATATATATATATATATATATATATATATATACAATATATATGCTTTAGTTTGAAGTTTTATGCTACAGACAACACTGAATACATCTGTTTGTCTGCAAAATTAAAGAAGAAACCAAAAAAAAAAAAAACAGCAAAAAACTTAAAAATAAAACTGATACTAGTAGAGTATATCTCGTCGTAGTATATACGTAGAGTGAGTAGTAGGTGGCAAGTGGGTTACTTGCAATACTAATGGCAAAATATATAAGCAAGCAGTCTATAAGATACAAGCGTTTCAAGTGGAACAAAACAGTGTTGTTTCATTGAAGTTAGAGTAACGTACGTACGTATATATGTACTGCATAGCATTCATATAACACTGTAGAAGAGTGTGTAAAGTTTCAATGTTTAAATACTTAACAGATACTTTCTTCGTTCTTCTGCTGGGGTGTCTGGTTGAGTTTAAAGTTTTTCTTTTTGTATTTTTCTGAATTTTATGTTGCATGTTGTTCTTTTAGAAGCGTTGTTGCAGGCAGCATGAAATAAAGCGACAGATAGATAGATAGACAGACAGACAGACAGACAGACGATTGAGAGCGCGAATGTATCTTTTGGCACCTATTTTTTTGTTGTTTTTTTTTTAAGTTGACGGCGACGACGTTGTTTTTTTTCCGTATGTCTGTCTGTCTGTCTGTCTGCCTGTGCGTCGACTGTCTGCATTGCTGCGGTTGCAGTTTGTCCATTGTTGCTGTTGTTTTATGGCGCGGTTTTGCTTTGCTATTATTATTGTTGCTGTGTATCTTCTTGCATTACTTTTCAACGGTTTATGTTTGTCTTTTTCAAAAAATTTTCCTAGTTTAGTTTTCGGGTAAGCAACTTTTTCGGCTAACGAGCGTTACCTACTCCCAACCTCGACTACTTCAACACAACCAATGCCGACTTTAACACCAGCAGATACTTTTCTTTAACTATGTTGTTTTCCTTTGCTCCTTGTTGTTATCTTCTTCTGCTAACTGCTTCTACGTCGCCGTTGCTCTTCTTTAGTTTGCTATTGTGTTACAATTTTCTGCTATTATTTTGTTTTGTTTTATTTTTCTTAGTCGCGGTTCTACGTTTTTCTTTACTGTTTAACTTTTTCTTTCATTATATGTATTTCATTTTACTTCATTTTTTCATTTTTGTTTTTATCTTCTTGTAATTGCATTTTACTTTTGTTCTTTCCAGGCTTAAGCATAAGCAAACAACTAAATAAATAAATAAAAAAAAAAATATATATATATATATATATAAAGCAAGAAATAATACAAAAATTGCACAAGAAAATATGTATCTATGAGATACTTTTAAGTAATGTTGTGTTGTCATTGTTCTTTTTTACTTGGGCGCTCTTGTCATTAATTAGCTGAATTAAATGGCGCTAAGATTTTATGCGCAGCTCCCTCGAAATAAAAAAAAAAAACAGACTCTGAAAGCTAGACAGACAGACAGACGGGCGAATATAGCATAGATTGACAAGAATGAAAAAAAAAAGGAAAAATGTAAAGAAATTCTTAAAAATAATACACAGAAAAGTTCATTTAAAGTGCTGCACATTTTACATATTTTTTGTTTTTGTTTTCTAATTCATAGCATGAAAGTGTTAAAGGGAATTTCAAACAATAACAACAACAACAACAACAACTGCTCTAAACACCTTTAACGATAAAATTTTGAACAGCAAGAAATGTTGTCTGTAGCAAGGGTAACAAAAAAAAAAAAAAAAAAAGAAAGAAACAAAAACAACTGGAGTCGCGTTAACTGTCCGCCTTTGAGATACGCTGTACCTGGCCTAATGCTCTTTATTTGAATCTTTGTATGAAGACTATATACTATAGCAGTCGGATCTGAAGCTATTTTATTCGGATAGACATAAGATGCAACAAATATGGCTTAAATAACAATAAGAATAAAAACAAATGTCATACAAAAACTAATAAGTGGTAGGCAGGTTTATATGGCAGCTATCTCTCTTAGTGCGGCTAGCCCGCTCATTTAAAACTCTTTAGCTGAAGACGAAATAGGAGATTATGCACAAAATTGATTTCCCTAACTCTTATAACCTCCGAGTACTCTGTAAGTTGAAAGAGACGGTTGGACCCCCACGGCTATAATAACTCAGCTGACTATGTTGATATGGAATATATGCATATACTTTCAGCAATCTATCTTCTGTCTGTTACATACATTTGCGCAAACTTAATATACTTTCTTATCCTACGAGTACAGGGTATAACAAAACATATCTAAAACCGTTTAAACAAGTTCAGAAACTATAAATTTTCATACACTTCACACAGCAGTTTTATTAGTGTGTTCAAAAGTTTGTAACGCTTTTAAGAGATTGTCTATATATGGTCTATATATGCATGTGGAGCACTATTTCAGTATCTTATATACAAAAAATACACCAAACACAAGTGGTGAATTCACCGACCATTGTTCGTTAGTCACTTCACCAGTTCTAATTCGTTAGTTTGAAGATTTTTATTTAGTAATTTATTCAATTGCAGCTAGCGTATTCGCTGATTATATTCTAGTACCGGATGAGACATAAATAATACCGTTTTATATAAGACATGTAAACAACCTAGTCACGTTTTTTTTTAATAAAAAATTTAAAACAAGAGTATAAAAATCAATGAAATTTGAATTCGTTTACATACAACGCGTGCAAAGCAATTTCAAAATGCTATTAATACAGAACAGAAACGACTAGAGTGAAAAAAAAACAAAAAAACCAACAAGGAAACAAACGACACGCTCTAATCAAAATATTATACCAACTAAACGTACAGCTTTGTTTGGATAAATTTTTAGTTTTTTACTTTAAAATGTTGAAAACTATTTTCTTAAGATACTACAACACTATTTTTACTTTAATATGCATTTATGTACGGTATTATTTGTTCCGATAATACATGTCTAACACGTTTACCTGTTTTGTTTCCTACTCTTTCCATTGTTTCGTTCGTTTTGAGACATTTTAAAATACAAACACATTAGATGCGTTTAAAGTATCTCCGTGAACACTGCAGGTACTATTTACCTGCTCAGTGGAAATGAAGCTGAAAAAAAAATGAGAGGAACCTGTTTCAAATATATATACGTTATAAAAAATACTAATTTCTTTACTATTTATTTAGTTATCTTATTGTTTTTCTATTATTGTTGTTGTGGTTGTTGTTGCGTTCGTGTCGTTTTGGTTTCATTTGTTTAAATTCTACGAGTGAAGTTGTGAGCTGAACTGATTTGAGTCCGGAGTCTGAGTTAAGGCACAAACTGCGTGTGTGGCTAATCAGAATCAAATTGATTTAAATTTGAATGGAAGAGAATGCTTAACGATAGATACAACAACAACAACCACAATGACACACAACAATAATAGATAAAATATTTGTAAATGTCTTTTGTTATTTATACACTTCACATCTAGTCTGCATAGTATTATAAATTTGTCAATGAGTTTGTAATGCATTAAAGGAAGCAACGAAGTCTGCATAGATAATATATATATACAATATATATAATATATATATATATATATATATATATATATATATATATATATATATACATATACATAGTTATGTATATGATAACCAACTTAAAAATTTACTGAAAATGCGTGAAGAGTATTGAAATTTCGGTTCCATCGAATTTAATTTGTTTTATTCGTTTTTCTTTGCTTGCTCATATCATTGCTTTGTTTTGGACAAAATGCGTGAGTAGTCAATAGAGTGTTGCGGAAAAACAGAAAATTACATTAGAAAATCGTATAATAAAGTTGGTTTTTAACAAAGATTTCAACTAACTTTGTATTGTAGAACAATAAACTAATGAATATTTTCTATTTCTTTATTTGATTTGCAGGTAAATTAAAAACAAACTCAAAAAATAACTACTTGGAACTGTTATGCAAAATTCCGTGTAAGTTGTAAAAAATTCATCTATTTTTTAATAAGAAATACATAGTATAAGTATGCTTTTTCGTGGTTTGTGTTCTTCAAAAGCTTGAAGAAGATCCACTGTTTTTGAGCAAAATTTTGTTTAGAGTTTTGAAATGTTTTTTTTTTTTTTTTTTTTTTTTAAATGAGTTCTTTTGTATGCTGAAATAATCTTTATTTTTTTTTAAATTATTTAAAATTTAACTGTTATTAATCCTCTTGTAACTCATTACTATTGAACACTTCAACATAAACGATTGAGCTGCATAAAATTATAAGTTTTAAGTAGCTAAGTACTAGTATAAGGACTCAAAGAGAGCGAGCAAGCCAAGAGACAGCTACTAGGGCGATCCACACCCTGCAAAGACTAGCATGTTTGCATTACAGGGACAATGCGCACGTGACCAGCAGTAGCGTTGCAAGCTATCCTGGATTTGACACTACTTCATCTGGAAATCGAACATAGATAGAAAGAAACGCTCCTAAGACAGTCAGTCGATGGAAACAAAGCTACCTCGGAGATCTGTCAGAAACGTCTCTATACATGGACGAAGGGTGCATCCCTAATGTCCATGCCTAGAGACGAAATGACACAGAGGTATATATTTGATCGGAGTTTTATCATCAAATGATCCGACAAAAAATCGTGAACGTCAGAAAGTTCATACGTACTAAAGCCACACACCATCAAGTGGTATAGCGATAGAGTGGTATACGGATGATGGATCCCTGACAAAAGATGGTACAGGCCAAGGAGTTGTAAGCCCAAAGGACTCACTATTGTGATTCAATGGGAAAGCACACCAGTATCTTCCAAGCAGAAATGTGTGCGATAATCAGATGTGCGCAATTTAACCTAGATAGCTAGATAGAGGCTATCGCAACTGTGATATTGGTATCTACTCAGACAGCCAGGCTGCATTCATTGTAGGTACTTAACAACAACGTAGCTAGGGTGAAGCTAGTACTTGGACTATTGAAAAAACTCGGCGAACATAACAGAGTTTCTCTGCTGTGGGTGCCTGGTCATAACAATATTCCGGGTACTGCAGACAAGCTTGGCAGACAACGCTATTGATAGGACCTGAGTCGTATTGTGGCACCGGGAGACACACTATATCGGAAGTAATCAGCAAGGTGAAGGATATAGCAAAAGAACAACACTGGGCTAGAAGCCAAGGACTAAAACCAGCAAAGTTACTTCTAGGGGGCTACAACCCGAATAGATTGAAAATTATGCTTCAGCTAGCTAGGAACAGCAACTAAGAATATTAACAGGACTGCTAACAGGCCACTGAAGACTAGAAGAAACATTTATATGTTTTGCGGATACATAACTCACTCGAATGCAGATTTTGTGACCACGAAGAGGAGAGCCCGCTAGAAGCATACTGCAGATGTTAGGTAATCACTTTAATTAGAAAGGAACAAGTGAGTAAGCTACTACTAAGATTCATTCAACATATATATATAGGCTTAGGGCAGTTCATCTAACTCAGTAGGACAAACAATAGACCTTTTAGGCCGCGGTTTTATATGTCATGCCATCAAAAATAATAATAATATGTAGCTAAGTATAGCAAACTTGTAATATGTTAGTAAAAACTAAAATTAACAAAGAAATTGGGCGTAATTAACTTGCAGTACTTCACCTTTTCCTTTGTAATACTCTATCGCTATATACTTTTGTAGGCTCTCTCTCTGAAACTGTTTACTCTTAAGCTGCATATGAAAATAATTTCTGTTTCAAAACTTTACAGAGTACCCTCGTATGCTTGTTTGTTTGTATATTACATGAAAAAAGCATGAAAAGCCACAACTAACGATATATGTAAGCACAAGCACAATTACAAGCACAGTTAGAAATGAGCAATGATTGAATGAGCAAGTATTGAGTATGAGTAAGAAGGTAGAAAAACAATCGAATCAAAATGAAATCAAAGTAATTCGTTATGTCTTTCAGTGTATTTATTGTTGTTGTGGTTGTTGTTGTTGTGGTTGTTATTTGTATAGAAAATCAAAATAAATAATTAATGAGTTCGAAATGCCCAAATGCTGCGAAGCCGTAGCCAAAAGTTTCGTAGCATCCTCAAACCATTCAATTCAAAATTGAACTCACAAAAAAATGGAAAAGACAAATCACTGAATTTCTTGCTTGTTTCTTTCTCGTTTGTTTGTACATTTCTGATTTGATTTTTGATTTTTCATGTACTTATTTAGGTAACATGGCCCATAGACCATTTGAACTGAACCCTCCATGACCGTCTTTGTCTTTGTTTGAGATTTGAGAATGTTCTCTTTCATTTGTCTTTTGTTGTAACGAACGGACGAATGATCTGAGAGAACTTATTGAGGTCGTCGTTGTCGTTGTAACTGATTGGGTTTGAGTGTCGAACTGATGCGTGCTGTCTGTCGTCGCTAGTCAAGTTGAATTTTATACTTTGTAAATTTAATTTTGTTTCTTTTTCGATTTTTTTTTTTTTTTTTTTATTCACTTGATGAGGTGCCCTTTTGAAACTGTGAACGGCGCACGCACAGAGTCTGTTATTAGCGTAATTTTTAATGAGAAATTTGATAGCTAAACATTTTGTTGTTACATGGCAAGAAGGAGAGAGAGAGAGAGAATCAGTTTATTTCGTCGCATCGGATTGTATGTACGTATAAAAAAATTAATTAATACTTTGCAGATTTTTATTAACGATTTGAAAATTATATACCTACTGCTTATACTAAGACTCTGAGTTAGTAATTATAAATTAATTTTGATTAGTGCTCACTTTCAAGTGCCGATATTCTGTGTGTTTTTTTTCTTTCTTCTTTTTATTTTTTATAAGAAAAATCTGTTTTTGTTATTGAAATTGTATAATGAAAAATTCCATGGCAAGTATTTTTAAGTGACACAAAGAGTGTCTTAGTGTAGATTATAGGTCTTGAAGACTATAATAATAGTACTGTATTTTTTTTTTTTTTAAAACAGCTTAAATCCTTCAAAATAGCTACAAAATCTTCGTGAATGGCAAAAAGGTCATTACAAAAGTAGCGACCGGCCACAATTTGATTTTTTTGGCTGGTTTACTTGCCCGAACTGAATTGATTTCGGTCAAAATGCAAGAGTTGGTAATAGCACGAAACAAATATGATGTGGATGGAACTCAGACGTGGTCATCTTTTCAGATGCAACTAACATTGAGTGCAAAACCAAACATAGTAAGACGTTGGAATTAAATGGCGATATTTCTGTCAATTTAAGCCAATTGCTCAGGTTTGAGGCAGCATAGCAAGCATTAAAACCATGACTTGAACATATACAATAAATGGCTGCAAACTGTGTCTCCGGTTAGAGATTTTTTATGTTTTCCTTGAATTTCATTTCAAAACTATACAAATTTCCACCCAAAGTCTTAGCAAACTCAATGAAAACCCAATTTTGCTGGCTCAAATCACCCGAATTAGCGACTTTTAGACACATAGAAAAAAGGAAATGGTAAAATATTACAAAATCTTTATACACGCCTACGAAATACATTGATTTTATAAAACATAAACGTAATACTATTTTGAAAAATCGTTGAAAAATCTTTTTCTCTTCGCAACTAAATGAAATGATCGCACAATAATTTGACACTTATGATACTTGCCACTTTAACTAAAAAAAAAAAAAAAAAAAAAACCGCAAAATAGCAGTGGCTTCAATCACCCGGCACTAACAGTTACTTAGATTCTCGGCTCATGCCAAGACAAGACAAACAATCGTTTCAAGTTGAGAAATAAAGTACTTGCTGGATCTTCTTGGGGTGAGGACAAAGAGACAATAATTACAACCTACAAAGCTATCGGACGTTCTGTTCTAAATTATGCTGCTCCTGTCTGGACGCCTTACCTTAGTAAAACTCAATGGCAATGCCTGCAAAGAGGTCAGAATAGTGCACTGAGGACTGCCACTGGTTGTCGGCAAATGACTCATGAAAACCATCTACATGAAGAAGCGATGATGCTATCTGTGCACCAACATAACGAGCTGCTTTCGAAGCAGTTCTTGTTAGGTGCGTACAGGAGTAATCATCCAAACCATGGCAAGAATAGCATCTACCCGAATAAGAAAGGACATTAGAAGTTACAAAACGAGTGTTGATCGTTTTATTCCTGAAAGTCGTATAGAGGAGTATGATTATACTTCAGGGTGGGGCGCAATTGCATAAAGATGCAATTGATCAATTCAGTAAGCTCTCATAGCAACAACATAGTATTCGGAGGAAGACCACCACCGCCTATTAATGAGAGTGAAAAACGACTCCCTCGTAACACCAGAACTAAACTTGCAAAGTTGAGGTTCGGATGGAGCAATATGCTCGAGTGTTACTGGGAGCGGATTGGCATCAGCAATAATGATTGCTGTCCTTAATGCGGTTACTTTAGACATTTGGTTACGACACTATAGTAGTAGATTCCTTACTGGCACTTGACATTCTATTGCATTGTTATTTAGAATAGAACAATTTTAATTAATTAGTATTAAAATTAAATGTTTTTGTAGTGCTGTTTATGCACAAAACTTTTTTCACTACTTTATTTTCAACTGCAGTTTTCTTTTTGTTATTTAAAGTGCTACAATATTTTACATCAACACTTGAAAACTTTAAATGCATCTACGCTTATATGCAACTCTAAGTGTACACTTGCAGCAACACTATCTACTTGCCACTCACTCACAACTTTACGCTGCGCTAACTCTTTCGTTAACTGCATGAAATGCGTTTTACTTATGAATGCCTCAAATGAATGCCACTGCCAACAATGGTTTAGGTAGGTACCTAGCATTAAGTTTGCACTTCAACATTTTCTTTTTATGTTGAAAGTTTTTTCTATTTTTTTGTAGGTTTTTCTTTTTCAATGAATTTTCATAGTGTTTAAAATTAGTTTAAGCGTGCAAAGTTATCACTAGATGACGTAGCAGCACAAAAAATAAGAAAAAATATACACACAGCTTGAGTGGTTACATGAGTGTTGGCAGTTCTCACAGTAGGCAATCGCAGCAACGAAGTTAGTCACTCAGACGCACTTGTCTTTGCTCTGACTGGACGCTAGACGACGCTATTTGAGTATAGTTACAACTTTGAGTTTGTTTGTTGTAAAGGGTGTCCCAAAATGCAAATGCCGAAAATACATTAGTACCGTTAACTAGATGTATGGCTCAAATGAATGAAAAAAATCTTCAAATTACACTAAAAAAAAAAAAAAAAAATTGTAATCCAAAGTTTTTTTTTTATAGTTTTAATGTTGGCATTCGGCATAAAGTTAGTTGTAATTCTTAATTGGTTTATATGTATGAAGTTAATTTAAGTCCAAATAGCTTCACAGATGAGATACATTTTTGCCAAAAAACAGCTTTGTTAAAGTCAAAATTATTGCAGAAAAAAGGCGTTATACGTTATTTCTGACCAAATTATAACTTGCCTGTGAATTTTGGAACACCCTTTTTGGTTACTACTGCTGCACTTTGATGTTGCAAGTAGATACTTTGCAGTTTTGCGCACTATTTTTTTTTTTTTAGTAAAAAACTGCGCCAAGTAAAACTTCTACTACAATTTTTTGGTTTTCTGTTATTCTTTTTTTTTTTTTTTTGCGACTTTTACTCAGTGCTTATTTGATTTGCCACTTTTGGGTAGTACGTTTTATAATGCTACTTGTTAGCTATTTTATACGTTTGAGGTCTTTTTTTTTCTCCATCACCATTTATTTTTTTTGTGGCACAGTTTTTCTTTGTAGATACTTACTTTCAACTAACTGCTGCAACGACTTGCAGTCGCCTTTCAATTTTGTACCAGTTTCTTTTTATGGTTGAAGTGTATCTGCGTTCATTTGACAGTGGTCGACGCGATGCGACGTTTGTTCGTTCGTTCGTTCGTTTTCTATCACGATTTTTCACGCCCACTCGAAGAGGAAAACGTTGTCGTACAAAGTACTACATTGGCACATTTCTATTGCCAAAAGTATCTATGTATATATCTGTGTATACGCATGAAAAGTCAGTTGCTGTCGTTAGAAAGTGGTCGCAGCAAAACGAAAAAAGAAAAAGAAAACAAAAAAAAATACAAAAAGTGGAAGACTTGAGTAGTTCTTTGTGATTGTTGCACTTGAGCGACAGTAGGCGTTTTGCTGGAGTTGTAGTTTTTCCGCTTTTCATTT
The DNA here is from genome assembly GCA_035044765.1 of Leucophenga montana. Classification (NCBI taxonomy): domain Eukaryota; kingdom Metazoa; phylum Arthropoda; class Insecta; order Diptera; family Drosophilidae; genus Leucophenga; species Leucophenga montana. The sequence goes on along the minus strand of JAWNNQ010001096.1, from coordinate 354,250 downwards.
CCGTTGCTGCATTTGAAGTGTATGAACACATTGCAAACATGCGTTCGTATGTTCGTACGTTTTCTTTTCACTTTAGTAAATTGCAGACAGCAAAGGCAAGCTTAAGAGCTGCTGTCATTGTGAGTTGAGTTTGAGTCGTCGTTTCGTTGCCAAAGTAGAGTTTCGTCAATTGTTGTATCGATGATTTGCTTTAGACTGATTTATTTTGATGCTTAAGTAGCACAAAAAGGCGTCAATGAAATGCGCTGAAATAAACAAAAAATTAACTACATATAAATAAAAGATATTGGCTATGTTTCAAGCAGATACTTACTTTTCTCTTGCACTCATTTCGTCATAAAATATACTTGTCTGTGGACAGTGTTGAAGCTATTTAATATAGCTACACACTATCAATGCGCAGAGTGTTATTTTAAATGTTTACTTTCAAGCAGTAAAGCGGCTCCAAAAACTCGGTTCTGGAAAAAATTATAAATAGAAAAAATTGTTTTTCAAATTAAATGAACTCAGAAAGCATTAAACAAGAAAAACAAAAAAAAAAAAAAAACAATATCTTATCAATTTGATGGCCGATAGTATTGTATATATTATATTTTTATGCAATGTATTGGCCAAAAGGCAGCATTCGCAAATTTGAGTTAAGAACACGCTTGTGTTTTGCTTGTTTTGATTTAATATTCATTTTTGAGATATCAAGCTGAGATCAGCTGTAGAGATATATCAACTTTAAGTGTACATATCTATCGCTAACTTTGGCGTTTTTGTATGAAAAACTATTTATTACAGTTAATATCAATTTAAAATAGCACATGGATGTATACCCTAAATATGTATACATCAAAGGGCATCCCATCGATTTTTATGAATAGTTCCATAGTACTGCACCACACACTTTTAGGTTTTTAGTTTATACAAATAATGTTGTATCTAATTCTTGGTTCGAGTATACTTAAAGCTGCTAAACGATTTGAAAATTTGTGTGAAGTGTACTATTAAAGTTTTGGTTCCACAAAAGTTAACGTTTTTTCTTGTATTGCTTTATTTTTATAAATATTGCTAACTTCAGCAGAGCAGGATTTCTGGAACTTTTGTAATAACTTAATAAATACAAATACAAAAATGTATCTTAAAGAACCAACACAACATAATAGCATTTATTATTGTAGATATATGACTCTTTGAGCTGGTCTTTTAGTTGCTGATTTTGACTTTTGTATTTATGTGCGTGCGAGTGTGTGTGTGTGTGTGTGTGTGTGTGTGTGCGTATGTGTGTCCGTCTGCATCTATGTTTATTTCTGTTTGTATTGAAATGAGCCTGTCAATGGCGCTTATTTTCACATGATTTATAGCAACGCCTACACAAATTCAGATAAACACAAACAAACAAACAAATGAATGCATGAAAATATCTACATATACACTATATATATATATATATATATATATATATATATATATATATATATATATATATATATATATATATATATATATATATATATCTACACATATGTGCACTTTACATATACATACAAGTATCTTGTGAGTATGTATGACAATTTATAAACTACAAATTTGCAATTAAATGTCGTCGCCAGGCTGTGGTAATAAATTAAACGACATCATCGTCGTCGACATCAGCAGCAACGTACACAGAAAACAAATAAAAGCATACGAGCATATTACAAAAAAATAAAAACTTCGGAAGAAATACAATATATCAGATGCTCATTTCGCACAGATATGTACATACAAACAGGCATACTTGTCGCTTTGTATCTGTAACTGAATATGTATCTTAATGTATTATATTGTATATAGTATTGTATGTGTATAACGGCAAATAGTTTGCTGTTTTTGCTGCAAATTTCTTGCGAAATAAATTAAACACTTTGCGATAGCACAAACAGTTTCAATACCAATTTCAGATACAAGTGAAGCGTTCTACAAGCTACGAATCGAATAAAAAAGAACTTGCTACAAGTGAAATGCCTACTGTGAACTGACAGTAGGCACCATCTCCCCTCCCCCTCCCCCCACTTTCTCACTAACTACACCTCACGATTGCATTTAATATAATTTATGGGGCGCGCCGCTTACAGTTCTACAATTCCAATACACGACGACGCAGCACTCGAATACAGAAATATCAAAAATGCTTTCTTTGCCCTCAAAACAAAAGAAAAAAAAAAAAACAAAAAAATGGAAAAAAAAGAAAAAAAAAACCATTAACAAAATTTGAACCGAAAAAAAAAATGCCGAGAACAAAAAAAAAAAAAATCAACTCAATTCAAGCAATTCACATAAATTATGTAAATGAAAATTGAGTGAGCCTCACATCTTGGATTGGGACTTGTCTCCAAGCCAACAATTCGTGCTTCATCGGCAGCAAGGCGTGGCAGTGGGCAGCCTTATTTTATGTTAATGCTACGCAACTTTTTAAAGATTCATTTGTCTTCTTCTTCTTCTTTTTTTTAAGGTTTTATTTAGTTTTTTGTTGTTTCTTGCGATATTGTATTCTTATATTCTTTTTTATTTTTTTTTTATTTTTATTTTTTTTCATTTCGTTTGTTTGTCGTGGCGCACATAAATTGCCATTTAAAAATATATTATTGACTGTTTTTATGCTATTTTAATTAATTTAAATTTTCAAAGTCGATTTTAATAGCATAAAGTCTTTTGCATAATTTACGCATTTTCGAATTGGAATGGATTTCAAATTTTTACTTTAAGATAAATAAGTTTAAGCGCATGCGTCAACGATTTTGACGATGATAGCGTTTGACGCCGACGCAAATTGTGTGAAAAAGCAAAAAAGCACATCTGGAGCGAATGAGGCAAACCTGTTGTCCTACGCACAATTTCACATACACTAACTGCTTGCTTTAGATTGACTTAATTGCTGAGAGTTTTGGCTTAGTTTATAATTTTTTTATATGGATTATAAGCGTACACGGCATGCGTTGATAAGCCTATTATATATATATATATATATATATATATATATATATATATATATATATATATATATATATATATATATATATATATATGCCGAAGCTCTGCTGATTTTTCCAGTTAAACTTATTTTTCACGGTATTCTTTATGTATCTACATATATACCGAATCTCAGCTATTTGCTTCAAATAGTTGAAGTTGCGCAACCCATTCCGCAACTTTTGCTGTCATTCAGCAGTGTTTATGTTAATAATTGCGTTAAAGTTTGTCTTCTACAAACTATATTACAAAGTAGGCTTAGAAAATATGACAAATTACAATCGCTGGCGACCACACTTCACCTGATACAGCCACTTGGCTGGCTATCTATCACATTCGAGGGAATGCGAATAGCATCGAAGAAGTGTGCCACCTATTTCTGCAGACAGTTCGTGCAACAACCTTCTCAGTAGAGTAGGTTAAAGCGTAAATTCATACGTCGTATTAGAAAGAAAAAAGGACATGAATATTTGTTCAATTTTACATTTGAGGAGGTTTCGGCTGCTATAGGGTAAGAGAAATCATCGAAAGCACTCGGCCCAGACCGCATTTGAATGCTGATGCTGAAGCACCTTGGACCTATGTAGATATAGCGCTGATATATCTTACGTATGTGTTGAATCTCTCTATTTCTCAGCTAATTGTCCCTGACGTATGAAAGGTAGCAAGGATTGTACCTCTCATGAAACCTTCTTTTTTCGCTTCTTTACCCTATTGTGAAAGTTATAAAGTTCTATTACTTTCTTCAATGACAGAACACTGCCTTCTAGCAGATCACCAGCATGGTTTTAGGAAAAGTAGTGACACGACTTCAGCACTAAGTGCAGTCAACACTTTTATCGCTGAGGTCATGTGAACGTACAGTGATGTTGGCTCAAGGCATTTGACACAGTTGATCATGCAATCTTGTTTGAAGACCTGGACTTCACCTCACTACATGACAAAACAAAGCGCTGGCTATTGAACTACCTTAACGGTAGAAGAGTATACGTTGAGTTCATGGGTGTGAGGTGGAGATATCGAAAGTTAAAGATGGGTGTTCAGCAAGGTGGAGTTCTCTTCCCTCTCCTGTTCAACCTTTATTTGACAAAGATGCCTCTTCCCCCTCCCTATATAAAACTGGTGATCTATGCAGATGATTGTTCCATTTTATCCTCGGGCGTAGACGTCGATGATATCTGTGCGAGAATTAACATTTATTTGGAGAATCTATTAAATGTTTTCAATGTTCGCAACCTTAAGCTTTCAAGGAGATGACTAACTGGACTAAGTAGGAGAGGATGGAACTAGATGTCTTTGTTGGAGGTTTGAGGATTCCGACGATACTGGGAACAACATTTGATCCGTTACTTCGATTCTCGGCTTATGCCACCAAGACAAATACACGTCTCAAGTCGAGAAATAAAGTGCTGAAAGCGCTTGCTGTGTCTTCTTGGGGTAAGGGCAAAGAGATAATAATTACAACTTACAAAGCTATCGGACGTTCTGTCCTGAATTACGCTGCTCCTGTCTGGACTCCTTACCTAATTAAGACTCAATGGCAATGCATGCAAAGAAGTCAGAATAGTGCTCTGAGGACTGTTACTGGTTGTCTGCAAATAACACATGAATACCATTTGCAGGGAGAAGCGATGATGCTACCTGTTCATCAACATAATGAGCTGCTTTCGAAGCAGTTCTTGTTAGGTGCGTACAGAAGTCATCGTCCAAATCATGCCATCCTCACGAGAATAGCCCCTACCCGAATAAGAAAAATAATTAGAACCCACAAAACGAGTATTAATCGTTTTCTTCCTGAGAATAGCATAGAGAAGTTTGATTATACTGCAGGAAGGGCTCAATTGCATAAAGATGCTATTGAACAATCTATATGCTCTTATAGGGACAACATACTATTATTGAGATACGGATGGAGCAATATGCTCGAGTGCTACAGGGAACGGATTGGGATAAGCTATAATAATGGCTGCCCCGAATGTGGTCAGTCACCGCATGATACAAAACATTTGTTTAATTGTCCGTCCCATCCGACACAATTGAGTCCTTTAGGCCTCTGTTTACGACCAGTAGTTGTTGCTTCTTTCCTGGGACTTGACACCTAGGGTTACATTTCGGTCATTCTTTGTCTCGCATTCAAAAATCGCTTTGCACAATACAATCCATTCATAATATAATAAATTGTATATATGTATATACATTTCCTGATGCAGCCCAAACCAAACTGTTACAACAACAACAACAACCACACTTCACAGGATTCCATACCGATTCTAACTGCAGTTTACACAAATGCTTGGGCCTCTATAGCTAACATACATAATACAAGTTTCATTTTAACATCTACATAGATTTCATTACAGATTTATATATGAGTTCCGCCTAATAATGGAACTGTGCTACATTAATTTTATATAAAAGTTAAAGTTCAGACAGACGGACTTGCCTGTATCCATTCAACTTTCATTTTTTAACAGAATTCAGACATAGAATTTTTATGCAGCGTATCAGTTAGTCGAACATGACTCTTGTAGTTCATTATTTAGGTTTTTGGTTTTTTGCGGAAAGTACGACAAAAAAATAAATTTAAAAAAAAAAAAACCAAAGACATAGGAAGTAGTACATCTCTTTTTCTGTTCTTGTCGTTTTGCTGCTACTCTTCAACATTATGTATTATTATTATTATTATTGGTATGTATCTACACTTGCAACGCCTTTACTTTTGTGTGTATCTTTTGTGGTTTTATTATAATTCTATACCAAGTACATAGTTGCACAGTGGGTTGCTTACAGCCGTTTGTCCGTCCGTCTGTCTGTCTGTCTGTCTTTCCGTCTGTATAACAATTTAAAATGCAACATGCAGCGCACGTCGATACGGCATGTTTTATTGTATGTTGCATTGCATGTATTGAATAAACGCCTCACCTCTTTGTATACTGAACTGAACGTACGATCAATTTACCGGGAGACAGACAGACAGACAGACAGACAGACAAACGGAGAAACCGAGCGAACGACCGCCCGCCCGGCTGCTTGTTTGCTGCATTTAATTGTCAACGGGTGGCCCAAAGTATTGGCCCGAACAAGATCAGTGTTCTGCTCGTTTTACTCATTCTATATCAGAGATGGGCACAAGGTGAGCAAACAAAGTGTTGTTGTATGTGTTCATTCAGCACACTGCTCTTACAATTTTTGTTTCTTTACTTGAGCTGACTTCGGCAAGCAGAAATTCGTGTACATGTTAGTACTCGAGGTGTACGTTTGCCATGGCGGGCATCCGAGCACATCACTGCTCTATAATTTTCATGCTATCTCGCTCTATTTTTAAATTTCTTTGAATTTTTGTTTTGTTTCATTTTTTTTCTTAACATAAATTAATGTTGATTTGTTTTACCAAAAAAAAAAAAAAAAAAAAAACATCAAATATGAATATACCTCACTGAACGTCGAAATATTTATATTGTTTATTCGATTCGTGCGTCTCTCTTAGCTGATTCAATAGCATATTTTAGCCTTTTTGACGTATGTACATACATAGTTTTTTTTCTTCTTCTTGTATTGGGCGTGTGCCTTTACGCATGCGTAGGTGCATATTGATCATAATATTTGGCTTAAATGTCAATTAAATGTTGTCAGTCTGCATTTTAATACATAATGCATACATATGTTTGTGAAACAATATTACTTCAAGGCATAATACTTATGTTTCTAAATACGTTGCTGATTTGCGTTGAAATTTAAATTGAGAATTTATGCATGATTTTCATATAAACATATTTTTCTGCATGTGTGTTCTTACTTATAAGGTGGGCTAAAACTACTTCTGAAGTTGCTTTGGTATGGTTTTTTTTTTAAATCTTTTTATAATTCGTATACCTCGCACACATAATGTGCAGTTAAAATAATGGAAATTAATTAGCTTGAGAGCAGACTACTGTCAGAAACGTAACTCTAGTGTACATGCCAAGGGACGAGATGACAATGAGGAAATTCTTCAAACGGAACTTCACCACTAAATGGTCCGATAAGAACACTTGGATGTCTTGGAACTGGTCTAGGAGTCGTAGGCCCCAGATTAAACACTGAAAGTCCTTGGGCAGATATACCAGTATATTTCAAGCTAAACTGTGCGCTATAATAAGATTTGCACAGTGTAATTTAGTTAGAGGCTATCGCAACTGTGAGATTGCTATTCTATCAGCTAGTCACTCGATGTTAAAAGCTCTAAGCTCAAACACCGTCAACTTCAAACTAGTGCAAGAGGCACTTATAATATTGGAAAAACTTTGTGAACACAACAAAGTCTATTTTCTGTGGGTGCCAGGACACACCAATATAGTAGGAAATGAGCTAGCCTTTACACGGCCTTCCAAGAAGGGAGCGGCAACGCTAATGTTACGACCGGAGCCATTTTGTGGCACTCTAAATCACACTACACTGGAACTAATCCGCAATGAAACAACTAGAAAGAAACCAGTTGAGAACATTGACAGGAATACTAACAGTACACTGTCGACTAAGGAAAAAACACCTGTGTGTGATGGGTGTATATAATTTCTCTGAATTCAGATATTGCGATCATAAAGAAGAGACTGGTCTTCATATCGTTGCAGAATGTGAAGCAGTAGTCAGAAGTAGATTTCTAGTATTGGGCAGCCATGTTGTCGCCAAAGAACAACTGAACAAATTAAATCCTAGGATAATACTAAGGTTTATTCAGCAGGTTGCACTAGAGCAGGACATCTAAGTAGGAAGAACAAAAGTATAGATATTTTAAGGTCGCAGTATTCAATAATATTCTAAATTAATGGATTAATGAATTATAGCGGATCACGGAATTAATAAACGCCTTCGAGAACCTATGCGAGGTAAGGCGTGCAAAGTTGTAGTAACACTTACACCAGCTTCTATTGCCACACCAAGAATTGGAAAAACACTTAATAAAATGAAGCTAGCGACCAATAGTGACAAATTTTAAGTTTAAGTCGCAATTTAATATGCTTAGATTTGTGTTATTATAATAAAATGTATTATATTTAGATAGACCACCCTGTGCATACTTATTTTGGAACCTTTCAGGCTACTAGTGTATCGGTTACACCGCGCGTGAGGGTGTCCTGCGTGGAATGCTCACTGATTTGCGTAAGCAAGCTAACGAACGAATGGAGAGCATATTTATTTGCGCATGTAGATGAACTACCTCAAAAGCAGCGTCCATAACGAGGAACTGAGCGTTCCCATTGCTTTGTGGTTTTGACACAGAAGGAAAACGTTGTACAAAAGGCAATTTATTTGCTATGGGTTTATCAGTAATAATGCATTAAAGCAGTTTATGGTTAGATCAACATTCAGGTAGTTAGCTACGCACTTCAAAGGCAGGACGTTTTTCTTTTTTTTGTTTACTAACGCTTGCTCAAGAGTTGCTTACCGGCTTACGTATGAAATAGCACTTCACTTTCCATATGCAGCAGTAGAGATACGCAAAAGATTGCCGTACTAACACAACGCCGCATAAATGTATAAGATGCACCTCGTTCTAAACGTACAAATTACGTCGTGCAGATCGGAGTCGTATTAAAAGGACGCCACTGTATTTACTCCTAGAGTGCAGTGCCGGGCGTGCAGTTGTTGCGCGTGAATGTGCCAGTGGATGCTAACACAACTACTGATCATAGACCAGACCTGCAAGCTTTTCGATATGTATTAATATTCACTTAATAATATACATATGTATGTACATACGTGTAAAACATGACTTCGTAATGTAAGCGCGTCGCAGCAACAAATGTTGCACGCAGATTTTAGTTTTAACATTTGGCCATGGATGCCGATTTAGATTGCGAACAATGCACTGATGCGTGTGTATACGGTTTTAACTTCCACTCCTACACAGTCGAAATGCGTAGAATTGTAGCAAATTAATATTTTTTTTTTCGTTTCTTTGTTGTTGTTGCGCATTTGGAGAAGCGCGCAAATTAGTTCTGGTAGTTTTTGCAAAAAAATGCAGGTATCGTTTGACATGCAAGTGTATCGTGAGCTAAGTATCGGCTGATCTCAACATCGCTAAATGCAAATCAGCTGTTTTTCTAATTGCGGTTTTTGTGTTGCAAAATGTGCAGTTTTTTTTTTTTTTGCAAATTACGCACTTTATAATTTTTTGTGGCTTTTTAAACTATTTTTAATTTGATCAATTGAATTGCACAAGTAAAAAACAGCAACATAAAAAAAAGCAAACATTGCGCATTTAATTAAGTTTTACATATGCAAATATACACCTGCGCATTCAAACGGAACGCATCTACAGAAGCATCTACGGAGTTGCGTCAATGTTGTGCCGTATACGTATTACATCAGCGCTATGTCAACATGCACATGCATACGTTGCATTAAAATCACAGTCTACACATTTGCAACAAAAAGCTGTTGTGCAGCTTCCCGGCAACGCTTACATTACGGAGTTATGTTTTACACGTGTATTATTGTGTGAGAATTTTAATACATATTATACAGCTTGCAGGTCTGGTCTACTATCAGTACAGAATGTCAATTGCTCGGAGAAATGCTAAATGCCAGTACACCCAAAAATGGCAGCGCGCACAGCGCCAGTAAATACATACAGTGGAATCCTTTTGATACGACTCCGCTTTAAGCGACGTTATTTATCCGGTAAGAAAGACGAACGTCTTACCACATTTGTGCGGCGTCCTGTTAGCCGCTTGATCAACACTATATCCTGAAGTCGGTAAGCTACGCTAGGGCAAGCGTTTGTAAACAAACATAAAAAAAAACTACCCGCTTTGAAAGTGCCCTGCTAACTACCTGAATGTTGACCTGACCCTAAACTGCTTTAATGCATTATTACTGATAAACCCATACCAAACAAATTGCCTTTTGTAGAACGTTATTCTTCTGTGTCAAAGCCACAAAGCAATAAAACGCTCAGTTTCTCATTATGTACGCTGCTTTTGAGGTACCGTCTGATCATAAACTACCAGGAAATTGAACGAAAACAGCTTCATTATTTTTTTTTTTATTTATTTTGTCTTCGTTAAAGTTAAATTCGCATTAGATGAAATATACTAATTCCACGCCGCTTATCTTTCAAACACTATTTATCGACCGATTTTTCGAATAACTTTTAGAGAATTTTCTCTTTTCTACCTAAAAGGCTCAAAACGCTTTCAGCTGTGTGGTTACTTGCGTCGTCAGAGCAGAGAGAATCACACGAGATAATGGCAATTAAATACGGAGCTTGCGGAATGACATTAACATTCCTTCTGCTCAAAAAGTCGCATACAAGATGAGTATAACTGCAAAAAAAAATAAGCAATCCTGGTACAAGTTTGACTTTTAATAGTCAAAAATATCGTGCAAAATACTGCTCTGCATCGAGTCAAACAAATGTCAACTCTCCCTGAGTATTTTCAAGCGTATTTCTATACCATTCACACATGTGAGTGTGATAAAGTATTATCAATTTGTCTGAAAGTTTGTAACGCATTAAAAAAGTTATCGTAGCGCACATAGAGTATATTATAGTCTTGATCAGCTCGACGAGACGATCTAGCCATATCCGTCTGTCTGGATGTTGTTGCGTATTTTTTGTGCACCATTTTTTAATATATACGGTTGTAAGTCGACACATATACTTCTTTTCATTGCTTTTCATTAATAGTGTATCAAAATTGATATTCCATACCCACTTTTTAGTATAGTCCCAATTTAACCCACTTCTCCACTTTTGATATTTTATATTCACATTTTTTTATTGCTGTCCATCGCACCTTATAAATTGGCATGGTGGCTTCTTATGATGATGAGACTTATCACATATGTATATATCAAAGGATGTGATCGCTCTACTTTTTCAGGTAGCCCCATACCTTTTTGTATGAAAAACTTTTTTGTTGCAAACAATATCTACGTGAAATTTGACATGACTGCTGCTTATGGACGGATGCTTAACATAAATAATAAGGTGCGTGTTACGCCAACTTTTAGGGGTAGCCTCCATTGAAACTTACGGTCCAATTTTGGAATTATGTATGAAAACTTTCTTATTACAGTAAATATTAATTTAAAATTCAATATAGTAGCTTCTTATGGACATAAAGAGAAATTAATGAAATTTCTCCATTCTAGAACCAGCCTCCATACAAACCCACCACCCAATTTTGACATTTTTTCATGAAAAACTTTATCAGTTCATTAAAAGTCAACTTCACATTTGACATGGTGGCTTCATATGAACAAACATACTTGTGTAAGCCTGTGTTTTTCGCATTGTCGACTCATCGTAGGCAATAATTACATGTAAAATTATGAAAACTTTCAGCACATACCATTTTTTTTTTTTTGGCCACACACAATTTTAGACAAACTTCGCAAAACTCACCAAACACTAACTTCTTTAGCATGTTATTTCACACGAACCAGCTGACAGAATATCCGAGAGTTGCACCAATATTCATACAGGACAGTTGTATCAATCACGAGAAAAGTTTTATATCACAATATCTCAGGTCATATTCGTTTAAATAAAAAATTCCGGTTATTTTTTGATCAGAATGTAGTTCATCTGCAGAAGCGCACGGTAGCTAATAAATTGCACAATAAATAATTTCAGCAGATTTGTGCGTACATGAGCGATCATTTTAAGCATGACAATCTCAAGAGCGTTGTATTCACTAGTAGCATCAGATATAAAATAAATATTTATATTTTAAATTGCAGCTTATAATTCAATTGAGAAGCGAGCGCCAGCATTACTACTGCTGCACATTTTTATGGCGCTCGCCATTTAATAAATTTAACGCTATGCCGTGCTATGCATTTGTTGCGCTATTGTTTGTTGTCGTTTTATGCGGTGCAGCATCCTGTGACTGTGCCTGCTACTCCCTAGCCGCCTATAACTCCCTCACTCACTCACTCACTCACTCACTCACTCACTCACTCACTTACTCACCCACTCAATATTTGTAGCTGCTGCATAAATTAAGCGAGTAGTCTTCGCCGCCGACAGCATGTGGGCTGCACCCAAAACTGGCGGTTCGATTCAGCTTCGATTTTGATGTTGGAACGACGCACAGTGTTTCTAAATTCCAAAAATTTGGTCATAATGCAAAAACGCTTTGTTGTATCGCTTTATGAACATTTGTCTATGTGGGTTTTTTTGAGCTCGTTAATTTCGAACATTGTATTAATTTAACCCTTTAACAAAAATGGAGCAATCTAAGTGAAAATATGACTTTGAATTAAATAGATTTTTTAATGAAACTTATACCTTGGCTAAATCGTCATGGTTCCAATACATTATAATTATAATACATGTAATTATTTGTCTATGTAGTCAATAGATTTGGGCGACATTAAACATTAAACTAACTTAATTTAACTATAACAAAACTAGAAAAACACGACAAAATGATGCTTCAATACTCTTCAAATTGTACAACAAAGAAAGGATACAATCGGTAAATTGGTAAATGCTATTTAGCCAGCTATATTGTGTACCAATGTATGAATTTTAGATGACTCAAGATCATTTTTGCATTTTGAAATATTGTTGGCATATTTTATCTCAATGCGAAGAAAGAATAATAATAAAAACAAGTTTTAGTTACATAGAAAAATGTTCTAGCCACGGGTACACGTGTTTCGAACACAGCGACGAAGTACTCATCAGTCTGTTGGTTGTTGGTGAAATATCATTTCATAAGAAGCCACTTTGTTTTACATTTCAAGTTGATATTAACTGTTTTTCATACAAAAGTATAAAAATGCGCATTTGATATGCATGTAGGGTGCTTCAAACTGGGCGTTGCACTGCAATGAAAAACTGAATTCAAAAAAAAAAAAACTATATAAGAAAAGAAAAATATAAAAATTCTAAAATTTTATTGTAAAACTTAAATTTTTTGAATTATGATCACATAATTTTATGATTTTCGCACCACAGTGCAGCGGTTCGATTTTGGTTTTGGTTTTGGTAAGGTATGTGCAACTTTGTTGCAAAGTTTATTCAATTTTATAATTGCTGTCGCGTTGTTGGGGCTATTCTAACCCCCTGCTGCACCCCTCTTATGTAGTTTCATTTATTTATGCAAAACGCTCAGACGTTCGCGTTAAGCTTTTCGTGCTCTGTCAGCGTTTGAATTAAGCTTCGTCAGCTTCAGCGGCAAAGAACAAGCAAATGCAATCATGTCCAGCAGCTGCAATGCGCCTGAAATGAATTACTTTGGGTGGTTAAAAGGAGTGGAGTGTTCGTTCTGGAATAGTATCTACAATATATCATATGCGCGCATGTACGTTGGATACCTATGTACATACATATATACTGCATATAAGATAGGGGAGGGAGGTAGTGTTCTTCTTTATGCTTCTTTACATATTGTTCATACTCTCTAGTGACTGATTGGATTGGACTGCAATTAAGAGTGAATAATGCTTTTTTCAATTATTATTTTTTCTTTTTTTGTTGTTGTTGTTGTTTTGTGCTTATTTTGTATCCATTAAAGTATCTGCGCATATTCTGCTTTCTTCTTTAGTCAAAAATAATAATAGTAAAAAATATGCTCACTTGAACTAAAATTGAATTAAACAAGAAAAAACGTTAAATTCGGTAGAACCGAAGCTTTTTATACTCTTCAAAGTTGCCCCTTTGGCTCGGCTATGCTGCCTCAGTTTTTAAACTTATCCCTTCAAAATTTTTGCATATATTAAAAAGTTTTTAATACATTAAAACTTTATTCATACGCGTATATATCGTATATACAACATTTGGCATCAAATTCACCTTTTTGACGGTTGTAGATAGAAGCTTGTCGATGATTTTGTTGCTCATGAAATTTTTAGAAGTACTTAAATTAAAATTTAAAGAAATTTTGAATTGCACAGTACACCTGGAATGTTCGGCCGCACGCTAAACAGTTGAGCTAACATTGTCTTATACTATATGTATGTATATACATTCAATTTATATACTAATTGTAGCCAATTTTTGTATATTGTTGACTCATTGAAAAACAATTATTCTTTTTAAAATAATTGCTTTAATTCAAAGTTGTTTGATACAACAAAATAAATACAAAGTGTTTTTGTATGGCAAATATATTTATATATATTAAACCGCGCTCATTTTAGAAATTGTGTTGCTACTTGTTTTTTAAAAAGTCTTCATAAGCCATATCAAACTAATATTTCACAAATTGAGGGAATAGGATAGAGATCAACGTACAGACAGACAGACAGACAGACAGACAGACGGACGTGGCTACATCAACAAAACTTGTCATGCAGATCACGAATATACTTTATAGGCTCTCAGATGCTTGCGTTATTGCGTTGCAAACATTGTGACTAAATTATAATACTAAACACACACTTTGTGTGAAGAGTATAATAAACTTGAGCTATGGTATGCTATGCTACTATACATTGTATATATATAGTCATACATAAAAGCTATGCGGAGTTTTGGTTTGACACTCTAGGTAGCAACAAGAGCAATTAAAAAAAAAATTTCAATAAACTTCGAACAAAAAATTGCGCATGCCATACCAAAATCGAACCACCAGTTTTGGGTGCAGCTCACATACCTATTGCGGCAGATACCTGTTTAATTTATGCAGCAACTACAAAGATTAAGTGGAGTCGAGTCGAGTCGAGTGAAGTATGTAGTTACAGGCTGCTGTGTAGCAGGAACAACGGAGACAGGATACAGCATTGAAGCGTTAAATTTATTAACTGGCGAGTGACAAGTAGTGCAACAGCAGTAATGCTTGCATCAGCGGTTAAAGTAGCATTATAGAAGAATTGGTATAGAAGAAGCAGTGCAAATGTAATGCATACTGTGATGCAGTCAAATGAAGTATTTTTGGGAATTACCATTATCTGCGTATTATATTGTATGCAATTTTTATCCCATTACGTTGCGCAGCTTCTTTGTCGTTCACATTGTCGAGTCAATGTTCAAGTTGGCGGCAGCGTGTGTTGCAAGTTCAAAGGTTTTGCCGCTACAACAAAAACAACAACAACAACAAGAACAATAAACAAATGTCGGCCAGCGTGCCACAACAAAAACAACAACAACAACAACAACAACAATTTTAAATTTTATTAGCAATGCTCGCTCGCAAATTAACTTTTGTTTAGGCGGTCGGTGGTTTTTTTTCCTTTTTTGTTTCTTCAAAGCTGCGCGCTACGCTTGAGTTTGAGTTTGAATTTTTTATTCGTTTCGCTTTAGATTTTTGTTACCCTTAAAAATTTGTATCTTAAAAAAGTTACCACAACATTTTGCATTTAAATGATTTGTGGTTGCTCATTGTTTTTTTTTTTTTCTTTTCTTTTCTTTGAGTGCCCTTTATTATACCATTCATACATAGTTTGAAATGGTATTATCAGTTTGTCTGCAAGTTTGTAACGCATTAAAGGAGTTCCTATAAAGCATGTATGTATGTTTTTTATTAGCTTTATGATGCAAGTCAAATTAGCCATGTCCGTCTGTCCGTCTGACCGTCTTTAATGATGTTGTTTCTCAGGTTTTGTTGATTTATATTTAAGATATCTAACGTATCTATTTTGCAATGAAAATGAGTGTCCATATTGACATGCAGCGCTCACTTTTTGTGATTGCCCACATACAAACCAATCGCCCACTTTTGACTTTAATATAAACTTAAAAACGCACAATGTGGTGTCTTACGGATAAACATTTCAGATATTAATAAATGTGATTGCGCCTCTATTTGGGATTGCCTCCATGCAAACCACCCATTCACTTTTAATTGTAGTCCTTATCCTTCAAATTTATGGTGTTGAAATTTGACATTGAACTTTTGTCTTATAACGAGTGTTCACCAACGTTCAGAGATATTTATGACATCCAACTGTCAAAACATTCAGTATAGTTTGCCATTTTATAACGCTTCCCGAACTTTTGGAGATACATACTTAAAAATATCGAAATTTTAATTGTTCACCGTAAATTTGGTTGTGAACATGGTCGCCCACAAAGCTTCACTGAGTAGTAAGTTTGAGAAAGTAAGGAGAACATGACCATCCTGGCTGTATGTGTCAAAGAAGACTCTGAAATGATAACTCGCCGTCGTTTTATACTTTCAAATGATTCGTGCTAGGCTCTAATATATATATATATACTCATCGGTTTTAAAGCTGCAGTGGTATAAGCATTCCAGCATTCAAACAAAAAGTTCAACCCGTTCTTCCGTGCAACATTCTTCTCATTGCAATTCACACACAATATATAATATACATAGTTTTAACTATAACTTCTACGACTGCTCTAAGGAGTTGCATTTAGGCTGCAGTGTGTGCCAAAGAATATACAGGCATACAATTTTCTATTTGTTTGCGTAGAAGCTACGCCACTGTCGGGTGTCCCATGCGCGTACCCTCTTGTTTTTTTTTTTGTTGCACTAGGATTGTTTTTGTTGTTTTAATAATAATTTCTTCTTCCTGCAAACATACATTATGCATAGCTTCGCGAAATCTCCCTATTGGCAAACGTAGCTTCTTTGTAGTTTGTATGAAGCGCATAAAAGTTTCAGTTTTACTGAAGTTTTTTAAACAGTCATGGTTTTTTATACATTTTTCTTAGCTATGTTGTTGTGTTGTGTTGTTGTTGTTGTTGTTGCTGTTTCCGTTTTTATTGTTTCTGTAATGCGCGCTCAAGTGTAAATCTAATAAGTTTCTAATTAGTTCTTGACTTCAAAGGAAGTACGCCTGTATGGTACGTACAGCATGTGTATTTACTTGTGTATATGAACAACTTCGACTTTTGTGCTTTATAACAAGTGTGTGCGTGCTGTGTGTGAGTGTGTTTGAGTGTGTGTATTGTATTGTATTGTATTGTATATTTCTGGCTATGTTTGTTGGGCATACAATTTGCTAAAAGCAATGGCAAATGAATCGAGGCGTACTTAACTTCAATTTGTTAAACTCATTTTTTCTTCTTCTACACTGTCTTCAATCTTTGGTTTTCTTAAATTTTTGACTAGGTTTAAATTGTACAAATGGATAGTAAAGAAAACTAAAAATACTACAAAACTAGAAAGATACATTTTATTTAGTTCCTTTAAATCATGGAAGTGCATACACCAATATATACAAAAGTTTTATTGCTACATATTTAGAGCAAGTAAAATGTTTGTGTTATTTTCGCTGGTTTATGCAAAGAGCTGTGTGTGTGTTCGCTGTTCATAGAAAAAAAAAAAAAAAAAACACGCGACATTGTTGCTGTTTTGCACTTTGCTAAAAGAAGACATAACGCTAAGAATGCTGAAATTGTTTGTATAATTCGTATGGTTTATACAAAAAGCTGCGCGTGTGTATAACAATGATCTGCGCATTGTAAATAGCATTACCAAAACAATTGTATATGAAGAGTTTGCAGTCTAAACACCTCTGTATAATGTGATCTATATATCTGATGCTACCAAATGTATGTATTTGAATTATTGCAATCCCTTTGCAGGTCACAAACGCTGCAATTAAATTGTAGAATTACTTAGTATACTTTTTATGAGTTGAGTTGTAGTACCAATTTTAATCAATGATTTATGCATTCAGCGCATTCGAATATAATGCATTCATTCATTCATTTCATCATTCATGACATTCAACATCATAAGCGTTCGAACATTGAAAATTGACGACTAGCTTCGTATGATATATAATGAGTATGAATTGCACAAAATCATTCTTTCAATACACAAATATTAGATGACTGTGAGCTTTTCATTCACATTCATTTTAATATGAATGCTTCATTTGCCCTTTTGGCTGCATTCATTCATATTATGTAGCTACAGTTACACATGCCTAAGTTTATCATTTACATAATAGTTCTTTACAATTCGTAGAGCATAAGATAAGATAAAAGTTCGATTTACTTGGCCTAAATCTTTCTTACAGGTCCACAATTTAAATGCAGTTCGAAAGAAAACAACGTATTGTCAATCCTTAACAAAAAAATAAGCTATTTAAACTTAAAGTTCTATCAATTTAAGTCATCACTTTCTCTTTAGCAGCTTCAAGCTAAATCCCATTATGAATATAAAGCAACGAAGACAAACTTGCGTTGTGCAAATTCATTTAAAAATTGAAATTTAGATACTTTCTTTTCATTCTGCTACATTTTGATGACTCTATAAGAAATGTTTGCCTAAATATATAAAACTTTTATACATACAGTGGGCGCTGTTTGATATTTCAGTGCGCCAGTTTGCCTGCCATCCCCGCACAAACGTATGCGTTGTCCTTTTTTTTTTTTTCTATCTCTCACTCGTTTTCTCTCTGTATCTGTCTTTATGTCCGGTCGCCATTTTGAGCCATTTAAACATTCTTGGCGTCTATGAAACCGGAAATTGTTGTCATTAGCTGAATTCGTTTTGCACATTTTCTTTAACTGCGCAAATTTCTTTTTCACCTCTTGTGGTGCTGTTTCATCTCTTCTTCTCCAACTTATAGGGGGGAGGGGGGCTAGCAAAATTTCGCTAAAAGAAACTTGAATATATTAAGCTTTCCACATATATTCAAGTTTCTTAAATTTGTATTTATTTCAACATAATTTGTTTCTGGTTCGTGATTAGAGTCATCAAAATGTACATAATTGTATATGATTGGTCTTTGCTTGGTCTTTCCAACTCGTTCATACTCTCGAATGTTGTCCATCAATTAAGTTTGGGTTTCCTATGTAAACCTTCTAATAGATCCAGAAATCAATCACGTATAACTCTCAATCTCCAAGAACTTGTCCTGCCTGAAACATCTATTAGTATAAAAGTGCTCTCAGAGGTGGGTGATGCTTTGTGTGTGTGTGATAGCATCATGATGAAAAGATGAACGGTCATTGCTGGCATACCAACTTCAGATAAGGCGTTGAAGAACTTCGCTCTTATCTGCGTATCGAAAGCGGTCTTATAAACGACAAATAGGTGGTGTGTATCTTTGTTGTAATCACTGGTCTTATCCAGTGGACCTCTCTGATCTGAATCCGTATCTGTTTATGACTCCAGCAAGTGCGCGGGGGAGAATTTTATATCAGATTGAAAAGACTCTTATTCTACGGTAGTTCGAGCAGATAACGGGTACTTCTTTCTTAATAATAAAACAAAGAACACTGAGATTCCAATCGTTGGGCATGCCGTCGGACCATATCTTGCATTAGAGTTGGTGCATACACCTTACTATTTCTTCGCCACAGGGCTTGTATAACTCAGCTTTGCAGTGTCGGTTTCGTTTCGGGCCCATTTTCAACCTTGCAATTTCTGTAAAAGTCATTGTCGGTTGCTTCGAAACGCTTCGCATGCCAAACAATCAAACCAACTTTCTACTTGTTGTAGGTGAATTCCCACATACAGGTGTCCAGTCCTGTTGACCTCATTTAGGCAGTATCTTCTAATAGCCAGGTAGCTTGAAGGTTGCAAGTCAAATTTGTAGCTTTTTACGCGTGTGTGAAAGAAGTTTGAATGTCCCTTGGTTCTCATCAGCTATCTCGTTAACTGGAACTGGAACTAGAGCATACAGAGATTTCAGCGCCTTTATGTCTGTCTGTCTGTCTGTCTGTCTGTCTGTCTGTCTGTCTTTTCTGAGCAGCTGTAGGTGGTGAGCTAGTGTGTAGAGTTCGTAGCCTCTTTTATTTTTGCCACTTGTGCTTGGAAAACACTGCAGTGTTCCGATAGTTCGAAGGTTGCTTTATTCTTCACACTTTCTCAGTAAATCCAACTTCTTCGTTAGCTAACAATGTAATGAAGTCGGCCGTGCATGAAATCTCGAAGGCTCAGCATTCTCTGCTTGGCATTGGAATCTTGTTCTTCTTATGTACATTTATGAAACATTATGCGAAGATTAGCTAATTTCTTAAAGGTCGCAGTGTATTCAGCGTGTCCGGTGGAGCAGCTGCTTTACAGTCTTAGATCTCAATTAGATGGAATAGTGAAAGGTTTAGCACATTTAGGGCCTTCGTCAACGCGATTTACTTCAATAATTTGATTTTTTCTTATCTTCATTTATCGATAATCGTTTTTATATTTACATTTACATTTACCTTTGAACTATAAACTATTTATTTGTAACTCAAATCACTTACCAAACTTTGCTTAGCGCTCTCGTATTTTATTTTGTTGTTGTTGTTGTTGTTGTAGGTTTTTTTTCTCGCTTAAATATTTCGAATTTTTTTGTTTCCAGCAAAAGGAGATGAGAGCGTCAGGGAGAAAAGATGAAGCATGGCATACAGTATACTGGTATGGCAACGCAAAAAGAGATTAAGTGTAACTTTTAGCTAAACTGTTGTCGCTGCCACCCACTCCACTTCACTTCACTTCACTCCACTCCACTCCATTCACTTCTCCAACCGCTGCTTTCTTCAGCTGTAGCCTTGAGGCAACTTGCTTTCCGGCTGCTATCAACTTGGCTATTAAATGTTGCAGCTACAGTTACAGCAGCAATGGAAGCATCAACAGCAGCAGCGACGTATTGTAAATGATTGCCACAGCGCTTGCCTGTCGCTGTCGGCGCTTCACACCGCTCTACGCTTCGGTGTCGTCGTTGTCCTTTTGCCTTAAAATGCTGCTGCAGCTTCCGATTTCATAGCTAGCACCTTCCGTTTCTTTTCCTGTTGTTCCTTTAGCTTTCTAGGACTACGACTGACGACGACGACGACGACGACGACTGTCGTCCGCCCATCTCTAAATCTAACTACAGCCAGTCACCCATCTTTACCACTCACTCTCTGTTGGCCATAATAAATGAAGTTTTATGGCGACGACAAATGATAAATGAATTTGTGATAAATGAAACATGTGGTGAAAAGTTGAAAATACTTTTCATGTCTGTTTATTGTGCACATTGTATGTATCTTTTTTTTTTGTATCTTTTACTTCGTCTACTTTCATTGGTAAAATTTTGTGCGTATGTGTGTGTTACTTCCGTTTCCTCTAGGCTGCTCCTACGCGCTTACTCACACATCCTTACAGTCACAGTCCTGCAACCAATACATTCTCTATATAAAAAGTGACTTGTATCTTTTTTTTCGTTTTTTGTTGTTTTTTTTTTTGCTAATGCCTTCCTTCAAAAGCCAAAATCAATAATTGCATGCAACACCCTTGGGGCAATAATACACGCTCGAGGTTAGTAGGCGGAGTTTGAGTGTGTCAGCAATATGCTTTGACTTGGATAGTCGTCTCTAAACAAAACGTGTCGATTTAATAAGCATCGCTTACATCTAAAGCAATCACATATGCATATAAAATATTGTTATCTAATAGCTATAATGAACTGACAAAAATGTGTATCATTAGTGTATCTAGTATACCTATTGTATTAATTGTAGATAGTTGTAATTGAAGTGTTCACTGTCATAAGAAATGTTGTTTATTATTAACGAAACATCACAAACATTCAACTCACTTTTTATATACCTTCTTTTTATAGAGCATAGTACTATAAACAAACTTTACTTCTTTATTAGCACATTAATCTAAAAAATTTGCTCTGTAAGATTGGCTTCAAGCTTACAGAAAATGCTTTAAAAATCTGTATTTAAGCAAATGTCTTTCCAGGCACCGAATAAATTATTAAATTGTCTTAACTTTGCATCTCCATTATAAACGCAATCGAAACGAAGATTAATTTGTAGTTGTACTTCATATTTATGGTAACCCGCTATAATCCGTAAACATTATATTACACTTGCTTTAGATCAGAGATGTGCTCGGATGCTCTTCGTGGCAAAACTCGCTTCGTTTAAGAGAAAGAAAAAATAAAATCAGTATGCTAATTGGTTTCAAGAAAATACTTCGGCTTACATGATGTTTTACATGATGCAGACCGCACACATATGTACGTTTACACTTGTGCTGCTCCTTTTGTGTCCACCTCTGCTTAAATTTACGATTTACTTGCGGTGCATCAATAACTTACTATTCGAAACTAAAACTATGCAAATGGAAACCCCAAATTTTAACAAATCCCCACTTAATAGCATATACCCACCTATAAAAGCACATACATGCATTACATTTCGTGCTACTAGTCTCAGTATTGAGCTCGTACTACTTACCAATAAAATAAGTACACATACTTAAAAGAACTCCAACTAACGTCGGATGACGCTACTAGCTTTTATAATTTTTTTTTTTCTAAGAGGTACCTATAATTTGACTAAAGTAGAATTTTAAGCAATCTTCATCATATGTGCTTGACACTAAATTTATTAAATTAGGTTGTGCTCATAAGTACATCTGCAGAAGATGCTTATGCAATTTTTTGAAAGCCAGGCCAACCGCCACCGTAATTGGTTTTTTCTCATTTATATGCACATTTTTAACGCATTGCAATATGGCTTTGTTTTTTACCATCTTCAAACTTCATTAATATCAGCTGATTAGAAGATGCAAATGGTGAGTATAACCTGTTCCTACGTATTTGTCTACTAAGCATAAAGAAATTATATGGCTATATATATATATATATATATATATATATATATAAGTGTATAATTTCACCACGGTATGGTGAACCATGTTAGAGGTATTGTCATGCTCACTTGTTCGTAATGTTTTTCTTATTTAATTTGTTTAACTCTTTTGTCATATCTCTAAATAAATGTGACGGCATGCGACTGTCACATTGTTTCTCTTCCTGCTCCCTCTTTCTCCATGTGAGTTACGCACACACCTTCGTACAAAAGTTAACCAAAAAAAAAAAAAAAAAAAAAAAAAATTAAACCAAACCAAACGCGCCAAGATCAAATGGAAGAACGATTGAAATAATTGGTACATAGTATTAAACTATTGCAAAAACTGGACTGTAACGTTCTGACTTGTATTTTTAAAACAACCATTTACATTTAACGCTAGACGAATATATTTCATATAATACTCATATTATAGGGTAGTTGGCACTGCGTTCGATCTAGGTCTACTGTGCCCCAGAATAGTTTTAATACTAACAACAACAACTATAACAACAGCAAGAATATTTGAAATAGTATGAACAATCGTATATTAGATTTGATTTGCATATGGCTTCTCCTAAGTGTTGCGATATACATAGGTAGCATGAAAACAAATGCTTAAATGCTTAACGGAGTCCGTAACACGTGTCTCACCTGTAAATAAGTTTTTGCAAATAAAATGCTGTTATTGTTTCTTTTCGCATTGAAACAAAATTATCCCAAAGTACTATTTACCTCTAACCAGCCATAAAAAATCGTATATCTATATTTTAGATTACATATATGAAATCCTTAAATAAATAAATTTTTCAATAAAATTTTTCAATAAAACGATCCAGCGCTGAGGAAAACCATCGGTAACCTGCATTTTTATTAGACGCTAGAGAGGTATTCGTTGAAATTAACATTTGTTTCCAGATCAGTTCCTATTTCAATAAATTTTACAATATAATAGATGACAGGCATCACTGTAGTACTACGAGCTTAGACCGCAATGGTAGCGAACAGATTTTTCTGAACAAGTTGTTATTACTCGTGCTTATAAGTAAACCCATTTACTGTTCCATCGATCAAGGCAATCTATCCAATGACTTGTACATTGTCGCCATATTTCTATATTTCTTTGTTAGATACTAAAGTAACTCTTGAAACATTTTATATGTATTTAGCTATAATTCATATAACTATTAGACTCTGCAATCAATACGCAGTTTCAAAAAATTGAAATTCAAATGTATGCATTTCTTACATACTCAAAAATACTTAATTCTCTTAATGAAAAGTTCATGTCAGTGCATTTAATAATATTTTCTCGAACGATATATGCATAAAATGTATACACGAGTTGAAGCAATTCGTTTCGAAACGAGTTGTCTTGGAATATATGAATAGACAAGACTCCCAAATGTCATTCGAAATAAAATAATCAAATGTAATTTTATTAAAAGTATGTAGACCAAGTCAAGCCAATTTCAGACAAGTCAAGTTTGAATCGAGGAAAATTTCATTTCGAGCAGGAGCAGCAGTCGTTGACAGTAGAAAAGTATATCGTTCTATTTTACTAGTTTTTACCATTTTTATTCCATCTCTATTATGCTTTGACATTTTATATTTACTTTCAATTTGTTGCAGAATTTGACTCAATAAAAATGTATTTTATATTGTAGTCAGAAATATTGTTGAATTTTTTTTCGTCGTCGTCGTCTTCTTCTTCTTCTTCTTCTTCAATTTTTGGTGCGCTTTTGTATCGTCCTTTGTGTCCCTTGCAGTTGTCTTTATATTGCCCACATACTACAAAGTGACAGTCTATCGCTAGCAATTTGCATATCTATGACTATATATACATCTATCTATCTATCTATCTATCTATCTATGTATGTCTATCTAGCTATATACTTGTATGTATCTAGATATAGTATATGTATATGTTTGTATCTACATTGATGTCGCTAGGATTTCTTGGCGGTGTCACATCGAATTTTGTGTAAATTTCCAGTTAGCAAAAGAAATGAAAAGCAAAGCATAACAGAGCGCAAATATGTTTAAGAGAAAAAAAAATATAAGGAAAAAAGTTGGAAATGATTTTAGATATGTATGTAAAAAGTTTGCATATATTTTTTTTTCGCTTTCGTCTTTTGGTTATTCTTTTACACACTGTCTGTCTGTCTGTCTGTCTGTCTGTCTGTCTGTCTGGGTGTTTGTTTTCTGATTTGAAATGGAAATTTATATGTCACTGGAATATTTCGTGGAATTGGCATTTCTGTCTAACTTACGCCTGGGATAATATTGCGCGAGGGTTGTATGATATGTCACCAAAAAAAAAAAAAAGAAACAAAAAGGAGTAAAATTTTTGCAGTTAAACTATGGTCAGACGCACAAATAACTTGGTTAAAATCGCTTAAAAAACTTCAAATACGTTTGCCACATGTGTGACCACCAAATGTTTTGCATGCAAACGTTTGCCACCCTGTATTTGGCCATGTTTCCCAATCGGCTATTATGCCAAATAGTTTGGCGTGTGTGACCAGCCATGTGCAACATTTTTCGCTGCCTATTAAATGCGAAAAATAGTGCTGTCCAAAATAACTGAATAACCAAATAGTTACAAAAACCAAACACTTCAAATGCATTTATGCTAAAAAAGCAGCTAAATTTCACATTGTCTGCTAAAAAAAAAAAAAAATTTAACTACATATTAAAAACTTATTGAACTCAATATAATTTGGTATCAAAATCGTGCCAATTTATAGAATATATTTAAATGTTAAAATTTATGTATGTGACCAGGCTTTTATAAATTCGTCTAAAAACGATTATTTTGCGTAACTTCATTGTTTCGTTGGCCAAAAGTCATCCGCTTCTGCTTACTTTTCCTCCATTGTACAAAGTCCGGAGTCGAGTCTTGCATTGGAACTGCTATGCCAATGTAGTTTATATTGAAGCTGCTGTAATTAGCGCAGTAGTGTTGTTCGTGGCTTGATTCATCTCCCCAGTTTTATTGTTCAACCACACTTCAATGGCGAATGCTATAAACTGTATGCCTATATTTATGAGCATCGCAATCATTTTCGAAAATTTTTAACCGTATTAAAATAATTTGAAAATATATAATTTTGTAATGCCTAAAGCAAAGGCTATTTGATTTCTTTATACAATAAATTGTTGACAGATATTTTTAAAAATAGTATGTTACTTTTTTATTCTATCATCTGATGTTATTACTTTTTATTAGTAGTTAGAGCTTTGTACAAATACATTTGAAATGGCAACTCTAAATAGTGTAGAATATGGTAGAGCATACATAATAGAAGGCATACAAAATGTGTGTAATAATTATAAAAGCTCTGCACACTTGTTGTGTATAACAACCAGCTATAAAAGACGACACGCATAATGTGTATAACAGTTATAAAAGCTATGCACACAAGATGTGTAGTAAAGTAAACTTTTCATAGAACACTCGCTACTGTCATTATTTTCTAATCTTCGTTCAACTTTGCAACACTTGCCTAGTAGCTTCTTTATTGTAACAGTTTTTCTGTGCACGATTTCTAGTCTCATTTTTTTTTTCGCTCAGTTCACAATACGATATCTATCAATTTGTATGATGACTGTTCTTTGGTTTTCTTTTGCTCTCTCTATGCATATTGTTTCACTTATATTATTTCGTTGTTCTTTCGTCCACTCAAAATGGCTGCCTTAACGCCTTTGGAAGTTTTTCATGCAATTTGTTGTCCGTCTTCCTTCCTAACTTCCTTATCATTATCATCATTATGATCATTATGAATATCATCGTCAACATTTTTCTGCACAACTTGTCTTCGTTTTTCGCTCGTTCACGCACTTGAGTTCATTTTATTCATTTCTATGCAATTTCTTACTTTATATTCGGTTTTTATTTTTGATCCTTTGGCAAAAGTTTCCTTATGGCAAATTTTCATGTACTTGATGTTGCTGATGTGGCTGTTGCTGTTGCTATTGCTGTTGTCGCCCTGTCGACTGTTGCAAATATTTATTTGACAATTTTCATTGCATTGTCAAAGTTTGCGGCGGCGTTGGGGATTCATACATCCATTGATGCTGGTGGTGGTGGTGATGTTGGTCACTGCTCTGCGCGTCCTTTCTTCATTTCATTTCTAGAGTCTTTATGGTCTGCTGCATGCAGTTCTGCTTCTTGCTTCTTGATTTTCATTCGTGGCTGGCTCTTTCGTTGTTTGAGTTGCAGTCATGCAAACAATTTTAACACTTCTTGTGCAAATTTTTATGCATATTTTTGATTTTGTTGTCTGTTTTTCAACACTATGTTTTTTTTTGTATTATTTACTTTTATTTATTTATTTTTTTTTTTTTGGCAGTTTACTACAAAAATTTACATTTAAGCCACCCTTTATATCTTACAACTGACTCTACTCCTCAGTCTGTCTGTCTGTCCATCTTTCAGTTTTGCTGCTGTTCGTGACCACAATTAAACTTTTCTGTTTCTTTGGAAGTTTTTCTTCTTTTTTTTTTCTTTTCCATAGAATTTATTTTCGCTTCTTTGAAACTTTTATTTTTTTTTTTACTTGTTAGGAAAAAAAAAATGATTGTACATATTTTATATTTATGTTATGCATCCCTCGGAAACATCAACAGCGAAATCTCGAAAGCAGAAGTTGCTTATTTTATTATTCATCTCTTGACTTTTTGCCCCATTTCGTTCTAATTTCCCCTTTTGAATAAACAAAAAAAAAAAAAAAAAAAAAATAAAGAAAAGCAAAAAAAAAAAGAAAGCAAAATTAAATTTCAAAATTTCAATATTTGTCGAAAGTTGCGCATTCTTGAAATTGTGCTCATTTCTTAAGTATTTTTGTCTAATTTTTCACGGTGTACTCGCAATATACATATTTCTAGCTGCATGTTGTAGGAGAAAGTGGCGTTATTTTTTGAACAATATGCATGTATAAATGCAGAAATATGGGCATAAAATTCTATAAAAAAGTGAACAAGTTTAAGTTACATTTTTGCAATATTTTCATAAATGGCAAAAATTAATTTTTTTGTATGTTTTTTTTTTTGTTTGTTTGTTTTATTTTTAATACTTCAAATTGTTTTCACAAAGATTGCAATTCTATAACAAAGCACTTAAGTCCTAATGTTGCTTTTAGTATTCTATCAAAATTACGGCCATTTTTGTATGCCTAAAAGTGTATGGAAAACGTTAGATTTAAGCACTACATGTTCATGTAGAAGAACACGTTGCTAGAAGTACGGTTTTCATTAAGTCTAGTACGACTTCAGTGCTGCGTATGAAATACAAAGACACACACACACACACACACACACACATATATATTTTGTTGCTCTCTCTTTCTCAAAAAACGAAACTGCATAGAGTCAATAGAGAGAGAGAGAAATTAAATTCTTTATCTATCTCTCTCACAACGAATAGAGGCGCATAACATACAGCAATAGAGAACCGCAAGATATATGGTATGATCTACAAATAACCGAACTTTTTAGTTATAAAATAAAACAAGCATTATGTTTCAAAGCCAATATTTTTTACGAAATACGATCCATTCAACTCAATACAACGTTTGGATTGCTCAACCAATTTATCCATAGACTTTTTTATACTCGCTTTTTGGGATGTTCTTTAGCACGGCTGCTTGTATGGCTGGCATGTCATCGTAAAAAGCACCTTTTATTGCAGTTTTCATTTTTAGGAAGACAAAATAAACACACGGTAATAGATCAGACGTATACAGAGGGTAATTCATGAGACAAATCTGTTTTTTCATCAAAAATTCATTGACTTTTTTGGTCTTGTGAGGTGGTGCATTATCATGCAGTAAAAACAGCTGCTTTCTATTGAAATATTCGCGCCTAATACGTAGAACTCTCGACCACAAACGATGTAAAACTTGTAAATAATATACTCCATTGACAGTTTTGACGTTCTGTAACCGATTCCTTGTGAACAAAACCCTTGGAATCATAGAAACTTATCAACATTGTCTTGATTCTTGACTTCTGAAAACGCAATTTTTTATGTTTTGGCTCGTCTTTTGACTTCCATTCTGCAGATTGTCGCTTAGTTTGAGTATCAGTATATTTAAAACACCATTTTACATCATCAGCTATGATCGAATCAAGAAAATCGGGATTGTTTTCAGCTCTTGAAATGAGGTCTTTGCAATGCTTTACACGAGCGATTATTTGATCATAATTTAACTGAAGTGGTACAAAATGTGCACACATCATTTTTTTATCCAAATTTTCAGTTGATATTTTGTAGATTGTATAGTAAGATGAATTGAATTCTTCTGGCAGCATTCTCACAGTTAAATTTGCATCGATAGCCTTTATTTCACTTACTTTTTCCACTAACTCCGTACGATTGAATGCTTCGGGTCGTACATGTCTTGGATCTTCATTTAAATCATCACGACTGTTTTTAAATCGTGTAAGCCACTTGAGTACATGAGTACGACTGATGCAATCATCATCATAAACTTTTTTTTAACAACAAATCTTTTACCGAGTTTAAAACAAAATTTAATACTATTTGCTCTTTTGTTCATAACTATAAAAACTGCTGTTAGTAAAACGTATGTCATTTTGTAACCTGACCAACGATTAGCATGAACTAAGCTGCTTTTGAAAGAAGAAAAATGTTCCTTTCTAGCACTGCCAACATTTAATAGATGGCGTTACGTGTTCTATGGTTTAAATTAAAAGTTCGTTTATTTTGTATATAAGGGCTGTAAATTAGCGTTCAGTGGTTAAAACAGCTGTTTTTGTATAAGCACAATCTTGTATTTTACCAGAGCTGATAGAGAGCTTCTACTGTATATAATATGTTTCCCACGGAAAACAAAAATTTTGATATTTTAATATGTCCACACCTTGTAAATGCGCGAAATTGTAAGCGAATCGTTAACAATCGAAACATAATTTTGACAAAGTGTCAATATGTAGTAGCGAGACCCTTCTCCTTTTACAGCTGAGCAGCCATTTATGCGAAATTTTGTTGTTTCACATAAAATTCTATACAAAAACATACATTTCAACGTATTAATTTTGCTTTGTTTTTTGTTTGATTTCAGGTTGGTACTACAAACACAACTCTTATAACAGCTAATCAGTGAAATCTAAAACCAAATTGCTAAAATCAACACATGCATATGTAGCTATACTGTAAGTTTAACATTTAAACGATTTGATTTTTATGCTTTATTTATTTATTCCTTTCTTTTTTTTTGTATCAATAATAATCTCGTTTATCTTTATATACTTAGTATATAAATTTTTGAAAATATTAAATTACACTAAAACGAAACACATTTTAAATTCCCACGAATACAAGAATATTCAATGGAAAGAAAAGAAAAGAAAAAAAAAAAGGCAGATATAAATGCTTCTAAAAAAAGAAAATAATCGACCGCAAATCAGACAATAGATACTCGACACAAGTCGTACTCATTTCAATTGAGCGCCGGACAGACATACGGACGGACGGACGTACCGACAGCCAGCCAGCCAGCCAGCCAGCTAGACTGAGTGCTGTGTACTCTGAGTTACGGTGTAGTAAAAAGCGGTAGAAATCAGAATATAAACACATTTGAAAATCTGAAATCACGCGCAGTACAATTTTGCACTACAATAGAGCATAGGTATGTATATACACCTCTAGAAATACCAAACTATAGCTACCAATTTCAAGTGGGTTGACAATACGCTACTCTGCTCGCATATAATGCCAAGTCGATGTCGCCAGGTTTTGGCAAAAAACACAAAAATAAAAAATTATAAAAATATAAGAAAAAAAAAAGAGAAATGCAGAAGTAACATGAGGACAAAAGATTGCGGCATTCAGATGTTTGTAGTTATTTTTAGCTGTCCTTTCGAGCATCTAGTTGCTAATCCTGAAAATGCTCGGTTGACATTTGACACGACAAAAAAACTCGTATATATATATATATATATATATATATATATATATATATATATATATATATATATATATATATATATATTATATATATATATATATATATATATATATATATATATATATATATATATATATATATATATATATATATATATATATATATATATATATATATATATATATATATATATATATATATATATATATATATATATATATATATATATATATATATATATATATATATATATATATATATATCTCTCTCTCTCTCTCTCTGAGAGAGAGAGAGAGAGAGAGAGAGAGAGAGAGAGAGAGAGAGAGAGAGAGAGAGTATATATATATATATATATATATATATATAAATATATGTGCACAATATATGCTGTTCAGAAGGCAGGTACATAAACACACACACACATGCACATGCACACACATATGCACACACATGCAAAGAAGTGATAAAAAAAACGCGCCAAGGGAATAGATACAAAAGTAGCTGAAAGTGCTAAATGGTTTGTATCTGGAGATGCATGCATGTGCGTTTTGTTGATGTCCTCCACGCTATGCGTATATAGAAACGTGTAATGGAAGAACGCACTGATGAACGAACGGACAGACAGACGGACGGAATGGACAAAAAAAAAACAATGAAAAAAACAGACGGGACATGCTCGACTATCGATTATGGCATTTAGCATGTGTTACAAGCACGCATACACCAACACGAGGGCTGTATAAAGAATTTTGTAGATAAGTGTTTAAAAAACGTAGCAGATCTCGTGCACTCTCCACTGTAGCGTGCTTTCTTGTTTTTTTTTATTATTATTGAAATTAATAAATTAGTACATTTATTTCTCTGCTGCTAAATTAAGCATACCGTCGCCATAATCATCTTCAATCTATGCGCATTTTAATGTTGTTCGTAAGCTGACTTGATCTCCAAACTGCGCCTAGTTGGATATACTTGTATGTCGATCTTACACTTTTTGCTTATACCAGCTCTCAAGCAGATGGATATATTCTTGAATCCCATTAGCGGCTTCATACCTACAATGTTCAATGGAGTAGAAGATTGCCACATCATCAGCAAATGTAGACATCAGGTATTTTCTGTGTGTGGCAAGCTCGTCGAGATCATCTGGAGTGAGGATGTCCGTTGTGTACAAATTGTACAGAAAGGGAGGTCCAAAATGCTGCCTTGGGGGACGCCCGCCTTCATTCTACGAGTAGGAGAGATTTCTGCCCCCAAATTAACCTCAAACCTGCGCTCCGACAAGTATGAACGCAGAACTGTGTAATAGGGAGTAGGCAGACTCGTCTTTATTTTGTGGAGCAATCCTTCAGTCAAGACGCGGTCAAGGGTCTGCTTAACATCGGCAAAGATACCGTAGCAGTAATCCTTATCGTCATAGGCCTTAAGAATATGGTTAACCACCCTGTATAGATGTATACTAGCTGTACCCTCCCACGCCTCGCTGTGGCACATTGTCCCCTTTCACCTCTTCGCCTACCACCCTTTCAAAAAGTATGATATAAGCGCTAGAAATCAATTTTTAAACGAAGTCGTTGAGACACAACCGTTAGAAATAGTCCGCTCGCGCGTTCTGAGCCCGCGAGGTAGGCAGGATTTGTGGTATTAAGTCATTGGTTGGCACGGTGTGAATTGGATTTTTTGAAACGAAAAGTATAACGAAAAAGAGACAACTATAAATATATGCTGCGAGAGAAAGAGATAAAACGCGTTTCTATATAGTTTCCCTATCCTTTGTCTCCTCTTTGTGCTGTGGTTCGTACGTCCAGACTACTCTATCGTCATATACGATATTTTTGTTGTTGTTGTTATTGCTATACTCTATCATCGTCATATACATTCTTGTTGTTGTTGTACTTGTGGAAGCTGTTGCTGTAGCGGTTGTTGTTATTGTGTTTGATGCCGGCAATGCCAAAGAAGAGTGAGAGAGAATGCAGCTTAGTCAGTAGCAAATGCCCATGATTTTTATATATATAGATTTATATTAATTAGTAATGAAATTTCAAGAATAAAAGTAGCCCAAGTTACTCCTTATTACATCAGCTATCTGCCAATGAAAGTCCCGTCAAAATCGATTAAGCCGTTTCAGAGATTAGCCCAAACAAACAAACAGACAGACAAAAATTGTAGAAAAAAATATTTTGGTATATGTACCGTGTATACATCTATATGCATTTAGTAAAAAGCGGGTATTTTAATATTACAAACAGACACTCCAATTTTATTTATCTGTATAGATATGACCAAACAATACAAACCAAGCACCGTGCTTATATTTTATTGAATACAAGTGAAAGTAAATGTGCAACATGCTTGAGTATTTCTTTCGCATGAATCTCTCTCCTCTTGTATCTTTTCATATTCCAAAAATATGTATGTAGAGTTTGATGGTTTGTGCTCTAGTATGTATGGCTGACAGTTACACATGTACATACAAATATATATGTACATATTTACGTATGCAGGTAGATAAAAAACTGCTAAAATAAGACAAACTTTGTTGCTGTTCTGCTTGTTTTGCTCATTTGCCTTGTTTTTTTCACTCGTTTTGCGCGTTTATTATATCGAATCAAGCTCACCACTACTTACAACTTGTTGGAACTTGTTTCGTTCGTTTGCAATATTTTTGTCTGTACCAAATGAAAACAAGAATATAGATTTTTTTTTTGGAAAGTATTTGCCAAACGAGTGTTTTTCGCAATGCTTTAGTTTATGCACACAAATTACAAATTATTTCATATGCTTTGAAAGTATAATTTTATTTGAATGTAACAAAAACCAAACAGTAGCACAAACGGACTTCAAACATGTCTTACGCTTGCCTTGATCATTTTTATATGATATTTAAAATGCCTGAAAATATCTACTTCTATTGCAGTTTTGTGTTTCCACATTTTTTTTTATCCACACTCGTTGCTTGCTTGTCTATGGCGCTGCGTGTAGCAACAGGAAACGTGCGTAAATGTAGCGTTACGCGAATGTATCTTGTATCTTGTAAACATTGTATATCGAGCGTATCTTAAGGATGTTGTGCACATTGTTTAAGTTGTAACGGAAATTACTTAGAGTTAACGATAATCCGCTGCTGCCAACAGCGCTGGAAACACCGTCTTGTGCCACCATTGAGTCGTCACGCAAACGCAACATTCCAATTGTCGTCGTCGTTGTCGTCGTCATCAATTGTTAAATTTATCTATTGATGTGCACACTTAAGCTGAGAAAACAATCTAGCAAATTGTTGATGATGCAGCAAAATTTTTAGGAATTATTTTTTAAGCAGGCCAAGCAGGCAGGCAGGCAGCAGGAGCAGCAGTAGCAGCAGCAGAAATTGCGGTTGACTTGCATTCTGTACACAGCAGCAGGGAGCAGGAGGGTGCAAGTTGCCACTGCTTGAAAATTCTGCACTTAGCTGCATTTCGAGTGCAATGTACGCCTGTATAAGGATAGCTTTGAACTACTGCTCTAGAGTGCATTCACCTATGCCGAAAAATATGGGGAAAAAATGTATTTGTTGCTGGCAATGCCTGCCTGCCTGTCTGCCAGTCTGCCGTATAACGCCAAAACTAGGGGCTGACAACAGCGAAGTAGCCCTTTTATTTTTTATACACCCAATACAATAATGAATAATACAAAAATGAAGTGTGTTTGGTTGGTGGGGTTTGTCGTCAAGTTATAGCTTACTCCATTTGCCATTTGCATGCGAATGGACCCTACTACGATGATGTTGATGATGGTGATGATGACAGCGATGACGACACCCCATGCAGGCAGCTTGTGTAACAACACGCTGCGTATGAGTAATATTGCTTGTAGGTAAGATAAGATGTGTTTTATTTATACATAAGTGAAGTCAGTGCACAAAAAAACATACAAAAACGTACAAAAAAAAAAAACAAAAAAATTTATATAGATATTTATTGCGCTTCGAAAGCAAGCAATGACCTCACCTAAAGTTGACTTACATCAACATATATTGTATGTGTTTGTACATTGCATTGTTGTTGTTGCTGTTATTATTTACAAATGCAAAAGATAACAACAACAACAAAAACAATAGCGACAAATGTTGTTCGCCACACCCGACGACAACTTCAAGAATTCAAACAGTTTTACTAAGTACAAACAATGTAGCGTATGAGAAATTTACTAAACATATTTTTTTTTTGTACACTTCGTAACAAAAATGTTCATATCGTATATCGATTTTGCTACTATGACATCATAGTCCATATAAAGTATACCAGTGTGTCTATATATATATATATATATATATATATATATATATATATATATATATATATATATATATATATATATAGAGAGAGAGAGAGAGAGAGAGAGAGAGAGAGAGAGAGAGAGAGAGAGAGAGAGAGAGAGAGAGAGAGAGAGAGAGAGAGAGAGAGAGAGAGAGAGAGAGAGAGAGAGAGAGAGAGAGAGAGAGAGAGTAGAGAGAGAGAGAGAGAGAGAGAGAGTAGTAGTAGTAGTAGTAGTAGTATATATGAGAGAGAGAGAGAGAGAGAGAGAGAGAGAGAGAGAGAGAGAGAGAGAGAGAGAGAGAGAGAGAGAGAGAGAGAGAGATATATATATATATATATATATATATATATATATATATATATATATATATATATATTATATATATATATATATATATATATATATATATATATATATATATATATATATATATATATATATATATATATATATATATATATATATATATATATATATATATATATATATATATATATATATATATATATATAGCCGAGTTGATCTAGCTATGTCCGTCTGACTGGCGCTTAATTTTATGTATTCGATAAGCAGACTTTGTTTTATTGCAAGCAGATATAATATTTATAAAATTGCTCATGCCACGCCCACCACTCTAAGTATATGTGGTTTTTGAAAAAAAAATAATCCATTTCGTTTGCACAACCTATAATTTATCAAAATTGGTTGAATATTTTGTACGTAGAAGGCTTTAAGAATCTTCACACTTAAATCGACAAAAAAAAAAGACGCATAAGCTTTACACGAAAAACATATGCACACATTTAATTATAAAACTTCTCTACCTCACACTCTCGCATTTCTCTCGCAACGCTCAACAAATGCTAACTGCTTGCTGTGAGCCATGGTACGCTGTTAGAAGGCGGTAGCCTACAAACATCCTGTTACCAGTTGATAGGAAACTGTGTGCGCGCAAGAGTAAAACAGATTGAGTCTCTGATTTTGCATGCGCTTCGTAATTATTTTAGTGTCTGACAAATGACTCAATAATGAGAGCGTTATTTCGAATGTGAAACAAATGGTTTTTGCAGCTAAACTAAAGAACAAGGTATAGATTTGTATTTTATATACATAATTCGTTTTTCTTTGCTTTAAGTCGGAAGAGGCATACTGGGCAAGGCATACTCGTATAAGAAGAAATGCTAATAAAGTTTTATGAATTGCTGTTGATTATTTGCCATGTTTTGCCTTTGTACGTCGTGTATTTTGATTGAGTATCTGTCTCTCTCTCTCTCTCTCTCTCTCTCTTTCTCTCTCTCTCTCTGTCTCTCTCTGTTTGTAGCTGTTGTTGTGATTGACGTCAGGTGAAATAGCAATTTTATGTGTGCCTAGATTGCGTTCGATGGAATTCAGCGCTGTCCCTACTAGTGAGTATTAATATCTGCTGGTGACAGTCATAATAATGAATAGATAACAATAACAATAACAATAACTTTTTGTTCACAAAGAATATTAAGCTACGGATATAATATTTTTTTTAATGTTCAGCTACGAGCCCTCATCCGTCCGCTGGCTGTAACATTGCTATCAAAAATTTTGCTACCATATTTTGCTCTGAATAACATACTATGTATAAAAAGATTGAAATGCATGTAAAATTTTTGACTATTTAATACAGATGTTTCTTATGCCTATCTATTTCGTAAGAAATATTACACATAAGCTTATATCAGATCTCTTTAGCATATATAAACTCAACTAAATTGACAAATTTATATTTGACAAGAAGCATAGATCCGACAGTACAAGCAACATTGTCATATACAGGATTTATAATGCAGTCACACTGCATTTTAACTCTAAGAAAAGTATGTGTGCCTTGAACTAAATTAGATGTTTCTAAAAAGTTTTACTTGCTTTATATGTAAACAAAGAACTTGACAACTATAGATCGTGTAAAGCGTATTAAAGCTACAGTTTAATCGAAATTACCATTTTCTTGTTGTTTTTTTGTTTTTTTTTTTTTTTGTTTCGTCTTTCTCCAATCTTTGTATTTGCTAAACTGACTAAGTGACTATTTTTTCTTTGCAAAGCAGCGGGAATCACACTGAAAAGAGTAAGTTATGCGATATACAGCGGGAATGGGCGGCGGTTAGAGGCGTTCTTACGAATGAACAAACGAACAAACAAACGAACGAAGGAGTACAGCAACAGCTACAACAACAGCAACAGGAAGTGAATGTC
The DNA here is from genome assembly GCA_035044765.1 of Leucophenga montana. Lineage (NCBI taxonomy): Eukaryota > Metazoa > Arthropoda > Insecta > Diptera > Drosophilidae > Leucophenga > Leucophenga montana. Next base: position 317,329 of record JAWNNQ010001096.1, on the reverse strand, counting down.
AGCAAAATTTCAAACAACATTTTCTGCATGTTAGCGTCTTTATTGGAGTAGAGTCGGTTTATGCTTAGTTTGTGGGTGGGTCGACTAAGCAAGTATTAAGATATACAAAGGTACATATAGCATGTGAAGAAGACTAGCAGCAGGAAATAAAGAAGAAGAGAGAGAGAGATAGAGAGAAAAAAAAACAAAACACATACGAATATTACAAAATATTTTATAATAAATTCAACAATAAAATAAGTAAGTACTCAGAGCAATAGTAGCGCAACAACAACAACAACAACAACCAGAATAGCATGAAGTAGCAAACTCCCAAGGCGTCAAGCAGTTGAAGTAGGAGGCGTGGCAGCTGTGTTGACAACGAACAACAAGAGCAACAAAAATGCACAAACAGTAGCAAGTACAACTGAAATTGCATGCTCAAGACGTATATATTTTATATACTACAGTTAAAAAGTTAATAGAAGAAAGCAAGAAAAATCATAAGCAAAAAAAAAAAATTACAACTTGTATAAAACCGAAATTTTTATACGCTGCATAATAAGCGCTTTAAAATATAGTATATGCTACACTATATATACAGTATTGTAGTGCGCTATGTAGCTACTAAATGTAGTAGGCACATAGCGCAATTTAATATTAATGCGCCGTTTGAAAAGAACAGTTAGCATGCTTTGCAGCTAACTGTATACAGAACGTATTGAAAGACACAGAGAGAAAGATTGCTAAATTCATTCAAATTTTTATTTCTTTACCATTGTTCTTGCTGAACTGCTTACGATTTTCATTGTAGTACATTATCATACATTAAGATGAGAACACTTGAGGAGAGCTTTATCAAGCGAAAGACGCTCAGATAACTAATTGCGCTCAAAGCTTTTTTTTCCTACCTTAGCCCAAGGACATATAAGGTGAAACGTTGTTGAATGTGTTTAGATGTAAAATTTTCAGCTGACTATGTTCAGTTGTAATGAACCACTTTGTTAAGACAGCACAGTTCATAACTACTGTGCCCAAATATTATAGCACATACAGATCACATATAGAGTTTCGAATTTTAGGTTAGTTTTTCATAAATTACATATGGACAAAAAATTGTGAGTACATACGGCACGTCAATATTTTGTATTGTACATAAAGAAAAAAATGTACTTAAAAAAAAATAGTGAATTTTGAAACATTTAACAATCATTAGGTAACGAAAATCATAGTAAACGACATACTGTAAACCTAAATTCAGGTTTATAGTGTGTGTCATTTATAACTGATTGGTAGTGTTCTCTCACATAGACCAAAATTCGTGCTTTCTTAAGAGTAAAAAAGAGTAAAAAGAGTAAGACTCTTTTAGAAACAAGTGTCCTAAAATAGTCGCAGATGACTCTCATTGTTGGCTAGCATAACAACACGCATTTGTATACACTGTACCCATATGTTAAAAGGGGTGTTAAAAGGGGCCTGACTTGGGTTAAGTTTGCGCAAATGTATGTAATAGGTAGATGAAGGCGCGGCTGACTCCATAAAGCATTAGTAAGCTTCAAATGTCGCGTCGATGTGGCCATGCACAAGAACAGCACTTTCAACCGTCTGTTTGTACGAAAATATCTTGGAAACTATAAAAGATAGCGATAAGTTTGAATATTCCAAAGCCATGGTTCATACAAGGAGACCTAAACAAGGTAGAGGGGTACAAGTGGTCTCGAAGTCGAGCATACTCGACTGCAGCTTTCTTTCTTGTTTTCTTTTCATTCTGCTCGCAAGAATACACACTCACACACGCACACTTTGTTTTTTGCATTGCATGCACAGAGAGAGAGAGAGAGAGAGAGAGAGAAACTAGGCAGAAAAGAGAAACAAGATCCAACAAGGAAACAAACGACATGCTCTTAACAAACTCTTTTCAGTTTATTATTTTGCTTAGTTTTTCTTATTGTCTCTTAATTCTGATTTTGCCTAATTCGATGCTTGGCCAAACCCTTTGCATTTGACTGGCGATTCACCAACAACAGACAAACATTTCATATGTAGGGTATCGCTTAAGATGTACTAAACGTATAGGTATATTAAGCACAAATAAAATATGTATTCAAATGACATGAGTCAAAAAAAAAAAAAAATAAAGGAGAATGTAGTTATCGTAGTAAAAAAAAAAGTAGTACCAAAAAGGATATTAAAAAATGTGTGCTCCTTCATTGTTGTTGTTATTGTTGATGTTGCATGCCAGCGCATATATGATGAACAACCATGAAAATTGCGGCTATGAGAAGTGTAGTGGGTATCTGTGCATTGAAGAATTTAAAGGACAAGTACAACTAAGGATCAAAACGATGATGACGACGACGTAGACGACGAAGTTATGATGACGAAGTAACATAGAAGGCAAGTGCTGAACCAATGCAAAGCGCGCAAATGTATGCAATGTTTTGCCAACTTGTCTACTTAATCTCATAACGACACACAGGACATACACACACACACACACACACACACACACACACACACACACACATGCACACACACATAAACACACAAACACATGCTCATTGGAATATGCAGTTAGGTATGTACATATGTGCAGCGCTCTTAAATGCAAACGAAAAATGACTGTAAAGTGGCAGAAGTTGTAGAAGTAGAAGAAGCATCAGTCGACGACGACGTCATCGCTTAAGGACCTCATGAAAAATTACCATGGCGCATTTGGCTTTGCAACAAAGAAGCACACGAAGAGCAGCCGCCGGAGCAGCAAACGGCAACAATGGAGTTTAAAGCATATCAAAAAAGTAAAAAAAAGGAAAAAAAAAGAAGCAGCTAAAAAAATTATAGTCGCTTTCAAGGCACAAAAGAGAGTTTGTTGTACATGTTGCTCTCTCTCTCTCTCTTTCGCTTTGTGGCTGTGTCTCTTGCTCTGTGTGTGGGTTTTGGTTAAAGTATTGTTTGCAGCAGGCATGCATATGCAGTCTACGTGCTGTGCTTTCGTAGACATTGTACTATGTGTTTCTCTTTGTCTGTGTGTGTTTGTGTGTAGTGCGCATAAAAGTATGCAAAACGAAAGTTAAAAGTGAGTTTTCTACGCGAATGTCGATTTTCCTTTTATCCTTTTTTATTCGTTTTTTTTTGTTGTTGTTGTTTTTTCGTACATAGTACATTCGTTCCATGCTTTGCGCTGCTCTTTGGCATTTCTGTAGAGATTTTTCACAAGTAAAAGTAAATTTGACTTGTGGCTGGCATGCCTGGCGTCGTCTTAAATCTGCTGCTGCTTCTGCTGCTGCTGGTGCTGTATTTCTATTACCTTTTCACTCTGCATGTCATACGAGTTCAACGACATTCGAGCAACGACAGCAACAGCAGCTAAAGGATATACCAGCACACAAAATAATGAAGAACGCCGACCCAGAGTTGCACTGCGTGGTAGGTGGCGTGGGGGCATTGCGGGGGCTTGGGCACGGTATAAATAACTGCACAAATAACAATCATTTACTACTTAGTGCGAATGAAGTATGCTGCTTTTTTTGTGTTAGCGCGCCACAATGTATGCTTTGTGTTTTTATACCCTTCACACAGTGTGTGAATCGTACTATAATTTAGTCACAATGTTTGCAACGTTTTAAAGAAAGCATTGGAGACCCCATAAAGTATATACATACATATATTCGTGATCAGCATGACAAGACGAGTCAATCTAGCCATGTCCGTCTGTCTGTGGGTTTCCGCTCGTCCGAATAGGTCCATCTTTGAAATATTGATTTGGAAGTTGGTATGGAGACTTTTTATAACCGGAAGCAACACCGCGGTTTAACAAATGAATGCCATAACTCACGTACATTTTAAGCTTTATAGCACTTATAATTCGCAAATAGTTTTTACACATACTTTATTAACTGGTAAATATGTATTAAAAAGGTTTATAACTAAACCTTTTGTTAAAAATTTGAAAACTTAAGTAAAACAACAGCAAAATGTGCAGGTGTGAAGAGTATTAAAGCTACGTTTGCACCGAAGTTAACTTATTTTCCTGTTTTTTTTTTGTCGTTGGCTCGTCTTTATTTTATTTATTTACGCCTTCGTTTTTTACTTTTTTGTTGTTGTTGTTGTTGTTGTGTTTTTCGCCCCCAAAGTCAAGCGCAGTTTAATGAGCGAAAGGACGAAAGCACAGAAAATAAAACTAAAATAATAATATATATAAAATACAACAAAATTTGCATGCCTGTAGGCGCATAAAGAAAGGAATCGGGGCACTTTGCACTGATATAGAATGAGCGGTGAGTGTAGAGGGGCAAACAAGTGAAATGAGTGAAGGAGAAGAAAATTAAATAGTAAAAAAAAAATGTTTGTACACTCAAAAAAAAAAAAAGAAAAAACAAAAACGAAAAAGGCAAAAATTACAATTACAAAAAGGACCAAGCATTTGTTGAGGTTTAGTTTATGACATTAAAATTAAAGTAATTCAATTTGTGGTAGTTGTTTAGCTCCATTGGAAGTTTGCAACTTTTTGGCAATAATTTCCATAGAGTGAAGATAGCTTAGATCTGAGAATTTCACTCCAAAGTGAACCTAACTCGCAACAATTTTGTGCCAAAAAACCTTTTTTATTTCGTGCATGTTAAACATATTCATATTCATATTCATATTTCCGCTGTCAAAAATATTGGCTTGTTCAACATACAAACCTTTCTTCTATCTACACAGCTTCGCATACTCTGTAAATACCTTGAAGTTTAAATGCATTTTCAACATTCAAATCTACTGACTACATGCCAGATGCGCTGTGCCACAGTTTTTTTTTTTTTTTGAACTGTCCGTGTAGGGTGCTAAATGCAAATAACATGTGCTTTTAACGAAGAAAAACTGTTATGAAAGCCGAAAGACTCATAGGCTCCATTTATTTTCAGAGCGCTTAGACACGCGATCTCTTTGATATGAAATCATACTCTGATACATGCTAATCTCGGTATTCTAGCTAATTTTTCTATATTATAGCAGTTCACCGTAATAGAAATTTGTGCGATGCAAGACTTCATCTTTTACCGAAAAGTTTGACCCAACATTGCTTGCTGGACTCTATCTTGTCTTGAATTGAATTGAACAAGGCGGAGGAAGTTAATTTCTGATCTCCTAGCTTGACCAGGTTGAAAATTAAAATTTTGTATGAGTTGGAAAGTAGTAACAATTTTGTTTTCTCTAAGTGTAGTACATAGTACTTATAATACAGGGTGAGAAAAAGGATACTTATACAAATGTTTTTTCAGTAACTAATTTATTGTGCTTCTGTTTAGCACAGTGTCAAAACTTCCAAAATGTTTGAAATAGTGTAGTACATTCGATTAAGCACTTCTTGAGATGTGATAAGATTAGCAAATTTGTTTCTATATCATTTCTGTGTCGCGAAATCTTGCTGCAAATCTTCTTCAATAAAGCGTTGTTGCGCTCAGTAAAGATCTACAGACTTCTAAATTTTGCTCAACTCAAAATTGACAAACGAAAGTGTTGTAAAAAAGTTTATATTATACAACGCTGTAAAGATTGTATACAGAGTTAGATACTATTTTTATATATGAGTTTTTGAGGCTGGCTCGGAAACAATACCCAAAGAAAATTTTATTCGCAAATTTTTTTTTTATTTTTAGATGAGACACGTGTTTCGCAGCAAGTTCATCATCAGTCACCAATGATATTAAGCAATTTTTTTTGCTACTTATAGCTATCACAGCACTCGTTATGTTTTCTTGTCACCCTGTACATCATAATACCTAATATAAAGTAGCTTTATGTCGTTTTTTGTTGTCGCTTTTTTTCTTCTGCGATAGTATTTTTAATAAACTGGAAATATTCATTGAGCAGAGCTAATATATTGTTTATTAATAGAGCGAACTACGCCCTTTTATACGCCCCTCATTGAATGCATGCTGAAATGCATTCAATGCATTCAATGCAAAAAAAAAAAATGGAGAAAAAATAGTAGAAATAATCCAAAAAAAAAAAAAAAAAAAAAAAACCAGCGTAGGTAGTAGTACTCGTAAAAATAGTAGTAAAAACTGAGTATGCACAAACGGAGTAGGCAAGCAGGATGGATGGATGAATGGATGAAAATAAAAACGTAGTAATTAAAAGTGTTGAGCACACAGATGGAATGCAGTGCGAGCGAGAAGGAGTGAGTGAGTGTACGAGTAAGAGATTGTGGTAATGGAATAGCAAAGTGCGGACGGAGGCTGTGGCATAAGCGAAAGAATAAACTGCAAGCTGTCGAGAGCGCAGATTCATTTCGCTTTGATAGTTCGTTGACGTTTGCAGTTGAGTGCACGAATGAATGAATGAATGAGTAAATGAATGAATGTATGAATGTATGAGAGTATGAGTGAATAGTTAAATGAGTGTAAGTGAGTGTAAGTGCATACAGTAAGTATTTGCGTGTGTGTGTGTGTGTGTGTGTGTGTGTGTGTGTGTGTGTGTTGGTATGTGCGAAAGAGAAAATTGACTCTATGCTGCACTTGACACGTTGCATGCAACACAAACGGCAGCTAAGGTGCGTGACCTCTGTTGCAGTTGGCTTTAATCAACATCATCATTATCACCATAACCATAACCATCACCATCTCCATCATCGTCAACATCATAATCATCGTAATTATCGTTCAAGTCCAAATTGTCGTTGCAAGGTGGCCTCATTATATGCAGAATATTTTGCAAAATTATTTAACACGCATTGCCCCAAACCGGCGAGGGAGCGCAACAGCGAGAGAACAGATGCAACGTGTTCAGTGTAAAAGTCAAAGGTCGTGCCAAAGAGTTTGCATTTAAGTGTAAACTTTTTTAATTATGAATATTAAATACGACGTAGTCGTGAATTGTCGTCGTTGAGGCTTTTCCGTTGCAAGTTGGTTGCGCTTGCATATCAACAGGAAACGCTTTCTAGCTGCCTTGCTCTTTGCACTTGCCCACTCTTTTTTCACATAATATCTCCTTAATTTAACCCATTTATGATCAAATATGTTGTTTTACAGACAGTGAGACTTTTGTTGGAGTATTGAAACTACTTAGATTAAGAAAGAAGGAAAGTAAACGGCAACTTAAGCAGGATGTTTATCTGTTATTTGCTTATATCTTTATAAGCAAAATATAGGAAAAAAGAATAAGCAAGCCTAGATAAGCAGCTGCATAAATGTATATTTAGTTTTATATATGCTAATAAATACTACTAAAATATGTACAGATTTATTACGTACGTGCGAAAGGGAGACAGATACATATATGTGTGAGCTGTGTGCCACAGAGCAAACAGCTGAATGATGCATTGTGTGTCAACTAATTTGAAAGATTTTATGTAAGCAAACAGCTGATTTATAACAAATTAACCATGTTAAGCATAAATGGAAGTTCACGCCAAGGCGGCTTATCTGTCTACATCTTTTATATAAACAGGCTGCTTATTTTAATGTCAACTACTTAAATATTTTATTTTTAGCTAATTTTCTTTGAAATCGCCAAATTAAAAATAAAAAAATAAAAAAAAAAATGCATTAGTATAAAAAAACAAAATGACAGCTACAAACTAGAAGATTTCTAGCATTAATAACAATTAAAACTAATACGAAATTAAGCGACAACCCTATTTTATTTTAGTTCATTGAAAACTGTTGATTTATTTTAAAGTTATTGAAGTTTAAAATTTCGTATTAAACGAGAATGGGTTAAAATTCTCTGTCGCTGTGAGTGTCTGTGTTTGTGTTTCTGTGTGTTTTTATGTGAGCAGTGAGTGTCAAAAACTTTTTAGTTATTACATTTTATATCATCGTTGAATTTTTCGTTGCCGACATTGCTTGCTCTCTACTCTACCAACGGTATTTTGTTTGTTTGTTTGCTGTTGTTGTTACTGTCATAAAAAGGTGCGAAAAAGGTTGCAACGATGCACAAAAAAAAGGACAACTAAACAAAAAGTAAACAAAAAAGTAAATACGATGAGAATGACAAGTTGAAATGGTAAGCTGAGAGAAAGAGCAAAGGAGAAATGAACAGCATAAAAATGTGAATGAAAAATCAACTCTTTTTTTTTTGTGCTGTTAAATTGCATAATTGCCTAAGAACTTATGGGTTTCATGAAAGCTAATAAATTGAAACAAAATTGAAAAAGAGATGGCATATATATGTATGTCACAGTGTGAGAGATAGAAATGAAATGCAAACTTAGATTTAGTAAACTAGCCAAAGAAGAATGTTATTTGAAATAGTAGGTAAACGAGAAAAGAAAGAAACAAATATCGAAAGAGGGAGTGAGTGAAAGCAAAGCACATCTTGCATTTAAAATGACCGTTCTCAAACAATAGTGGCATGCTCCTTGCTTGTTACAAAAAAAAAAAAGAAACAAAAAAATTAATTAGTGGCTGCTCAGCTTTGAAGGGAGAATGGTCCCAGTACTTTGTCGGCGTAAGCGAACAATTTCAATGTCGTGCAGTGTAAGCACACACACATACACACAAATGTATTGGTTCGTTCTCTTTATGCTCAAATCTGATTTAAATCTAAAACATAATGCAACAGTTCATGCTGATCTTCAAACATAGGATTTAACTAAGCGGTAATTTTCGAAATTCAGAAATAGAAATAAGATTGTTTTTTGAACACTTTATTTCTACTATGACAGCACAAGTTTGGAAGTTTGCAGTTCTCGTAGAAGAATGTATTGAATTCCAAGAATTACTGCCAATGTGTTCAGCAAATTCTCAGTCTGTGCACTTAATATTGGATGTGATAATTTCATATAATCTCATCATTTCCGATAATTTGCACTGCATTGAAAATATTTTTTACATTGCTTTAACTCACTTTGAAATATCAATAAACAAAATCCTTTCATTTAATTCTCGAAGAACCAGGATAACTATGTTTTTGCAGCACAAATCAGAAGCACAAATTAAGCAGAACCAATTCACCTTTGCACCAATTGAGTATATCAATTTGAGTAGTTTAACTACTGAACACAAATTCCAGTACCAAAAAAGGTACTTAAACTGCTTACGACTCGATCAATTATAAAATATTTATTGCAAATTAAAACATTGCGGCTGGGGCAGCAGATCTCATTAGTAAATACACGTCATTAGCATTAAAAGTCAAATCGTTATAGCTAAGTCTAAGAGATAGACCCATCAAACTTCGATAATTTGACTCTCCTTAACCATACGCAACTGAAGCTTGTAATTTTGGAGGTACTGGCCATTGCATGTTACTAAGAGTCTAGTGAGCTGTTTCCGTAACCAGATCTTATATGTAGGATTCTAACTAGATAGAAAAACTAGTTGTGTATTATAAGCGCTTTTCAGTTTAACACACAAGTTTATTGGCGAACAAAAAAAAATGTGCATAGAAGTTTTTAAATAAGCAAAATGGCTTCAAATTTTTATAAACTCAGTTTTGCGAGTGTACCAATGTTTTTGAAAGACACTTATTAGACTTCAGCGAGTCAAGCAAGCTCAACACTGCTATAGTATGTGTACTCCAAGTTGCGCTCTTTGCGGCGAACTAGTCTATTTCCTCTCTCTCTCTATCTCTCTCTCTCTCTCTCTCTCTCTCTCTCTCTCTCTCTCTCTCTCTCTCTCTTGTTGAGACGCTCCTCAGAGTATTATGTATTATCTTTAAACTCTACAATTATTTTTCTATACCATTAGCAAAACAAATTGTTCCACCAAAATTTTTCGTTCGAATTAATCAACCCCAAAAAAAGAAGACAAAAAACCAAAAGCCATAGTTCCAAAGTGATAAAAGAAGTGTTTTGTGTATTTTGCTTATACACTCGAATTCCAGAACAAGCAATTGAGACTAAAGAAATAAAAAATCAAATTTATTACACTTTTAAATGAGGCGACTTCCAAGAAGAAAAACTTTTTAATGCTGACAGCGTCGATCGAGAATGGCACATATGTCGAGTTGAGTTGAGTCGAGTATAGCCCAAGTGAATGTATGGATGAATGAATGAATGTATGAGATGGGTTGAAATGAATGTATGGATGGCTGAATGGATGGATGGATCGTTGATGCGTTTATAAATATTAAGCTCGTTCATTTAGACAGACATTTGGTTCGTTCGTTTGGCGCTAATATGCAAAGTGCGTGAATTGAAATTAGTTGGGGCCCCCTCTCTTTCTCTCTCTCTCTCTCTCTCTCTCTTTCACTCTTAGCGTGTTCTGTGCGAGGTTTATTGTACAATATAATGGCCAAAGATTAGACATTTGTTTAGCAATTAATTAAGTTTCTCGCGTAAACTTTACGATGTGGCAAAGGCAGCAATGTGCGATGTGTGCCTACGCACGCATGACACACGACGCCTCCATCAACATCAACTTCTACCAACCAAGAAAAACAAAAACATCGTGCGCCTCCAGCGCCCTCCACTGACCCAGGTCGCTTCTCTTTTGGCTTCTTTTCACATTTAAATTTACGCCCACTCGATTTGCAATGCTCTGTTGTCGTCGTCGTCGTCGTCGTTGTTTTCTGAGTCTTCCGAGTCGTTGTTGTAGCCGTCGGCAAAGATCAGCGCAAAGTGACTGTCGCTAATTAATTATGTTCAAAGTGGGCAACCCGGGACCGAAAACCCCGCCACCATATCTTTAATGTTTTTCGTATTTTTCGTATTTTTCGTATACTTTTTTTTCTGCTTATATCTTCTATACTACGTATTACACAGCAGGTGCCAAGCACAAAATGACGAAGAGGCGTCAGCATGCTCAATAAAATGCATATTTCAAAAGAAATTCCTCACACATGTGGCGAAGATGAATCGTTTGTGTGTTCGTACATGGGTCTTTCTTTGGTGTGTTTCGTATGGTATGATGAATATTATTTTCGGCTTTTCCAGCATACAACATACTTGTATACATACATTTGGTTTTTCTTTTGCATGATGGAACAACAACAAAAACATCTTATCAATTATTTTGTACTATAGTTTAAAACAGAACTCTTCGATAAATTGCAAATGCAGACACAACGTATACAATAACATAGTCAGTCATAGAAGATGTAAAGCAAAAGGTAAATAAGCTGCTGTCAAAGCCTAAACTTCGTCAAAATATTTGGAAAAATAACATTATGCAAATGAAATGCAACTATTACTGAGTTTATACGAGTAAAATAATTGTGATTTGCAGCATCCAAGTTTGTATTTAAGTATACTCTCTGACGGTATGAATTAAAAGGGTCAATTTATACTTCTGAACCGAAATTGACCCGGACTGGTGGATTTAAACCGAACCGGTAAACCGAATCGGTAATTTTTCTTCATAAATTGGCTGTCACTGTCATTGACATGCATGCCAAGTTTGAGCGGAATGCGATAATTAGTCTATGTTTGACAGCATTCTAAATGGTACAAAAGTGTTATGAGGACTCGAGAACGCAAGTATTTGAGTGGCATAAAACATTCAGTGAGGGTCGTGAAATCGTAGAAAACTTGTCTCATGCAAGTCGTCCATCCAACTCTGTTAACGACAAAAACATCGAAAAAGTGATGGAAAATGTGCTCGAAAATCGTCGTGTTGGCATTAGAAAGATAGCAGAGAGACACTCAACATCTCATATGGATCGACTCAACACATTTTGGTTGATGCTTTGGGTATGAAATGCGTTGCCGCCAGACTCGTACCAAAAGACCTGAAAGATTGTGACGGAGTTTTTGACCAAACATGAAACAAAAGTCATCGCACAATCGCCGTATTCACCAGATTTGGCACTCTGTGACTTTTTTTTCTGTTTACGAAACTTAAATATCCGCTCCGGGGAACGCGTCATGAGTCGATTGAGGAAAAAAAAATCGCTGAAGAAACTAAGGGCTATGCCGGCCGAGGCGTATAACAAGTGTGTGGAAAATTGGATTAACCGTTGGCATGCTTGTATTGACTCAAATGGAGCCTATTTTGAAGGCTATAATAAATATTTGTATTAAAATGAATGTTTCTTTTTTTTTTTTAACCAGTCCGGTTCAGTTTTGATCCGAAGGTATATACAATTATTCTTTTTAATTTGCGTAAATCTGCTTATTTGACATTTACAATTAGCAACTTAAAAAATTTTTTTTTTTTTTTGGGGCGTGTATGATACAAAATATAACAAACTAAAATAATTTATTCGTAGTACTTAGAGCGCTCGTAAGGATTAGTCCAACTCCTTACGCATTCTTTTCAAAAATTCGTTGATTTTCTTGTGCTGTATGGGATTAGCTTTACGTGTCAAAACCAAAGTTTGCTTAAAATTCGTTTCATCATCTAAGCGCCAATAGCAAGCAGCACGGTATAGCCATGCCTTCAAACATTTCGGATCCAAACGATTCAAAACAAAATTCACATCATTAAGAGCTTTTCGGTAGTTTTTAAGCCTATAAAAGAGAAAAAAACAAATGTAAAAATAGTTATTTTAAATACTTGTACTTTCAAATGCAACTCACATCAAGTAACACACAGCGCGGTTGCAGTACAGTACGGGTGTGTCGGGTATGTAATCCAGACCTTTACTGTAATTGGTGATAGCCTCGTTGTATTGATCATTGCGAAACTGTTCGTTTCCAAGGCTAAATATAATATTAAATATTTTGTACAAAAGAAAAAAAAAAAAAAAAAATAAAACTTTATCTGTCAAATCTTACGATCGAAAAACGTTTGCCATCTTTTCGCGCTCGATGCGCGTCTCAATGCGTTCACTCTGCGAAGTCGGAAACTGACGCACAAAGGTAAACTTTTCTATATTACCTACGCTTTGAATAGCTGCCGGGACTATTTGATGGCTGGCCCTGGTACTGAAAACTAACTCACTGCGTTTAGTTACAATGAAAGACATGTCGGCTACATCGGCGCTAGTTTTTATGTTTTTCGAGTCAACTTTTTTGCCCTGCCTGTGATTTTTTTCATTTTAATATGCAATTTCAAAATAAAATATGCAAAATATATAAGCGAGACTTACTCTGCATCAGTTCTATTAGTGGCAGCAATGTCTTCGAGCGATTTCATCAACTGTTCGACCATTGATTCTTGGCCATGCAGAAATTCCTCGGGATCAAAAGTCATTTTTAATTTTTGTTTTTTATTTATTTATTTTTTTTTTTTGTTTAATGCTCTTGAAGTGTAATGTGTACCTATTGAATATGTTTTGAATATTTATTCGAGTAGTGTTTATTACTTGAAATGTCTGAGTGTACTGAGTTTCTATTTCTAACTTTGAATTATATTCAAAGCCTATTTTGCTAATTTTGGAAATATTTTTTAAAACTCATCTCGTTGCCGCATTTATATCGTCTGTACAGCGCACATTTGGTGCATGTGATCTTCAGAAGATGTGTGTGTTTACAGAAAAATCTTCTATTCACAGAATCGCTGATAACTAATACTTGGAAACAGACGGCACGGTGCATTCATTGCATTTGCCTCCTTTTTTAGCTGTGTTGCGAGAGTAAAAAAAATACTGAAATACTGAAAACACTGGCTGCCGATACACGTGTTTCAAGTTATGCCACTAGTACCTATCATCAGTCGGCTTGGCCGCTTGGCCGAATGATTTTACTATATCATGCTTCATTGTTGTGCAGTGTAATGTTTTGGTTTCGCCTTAATGTCAAACTGCTTGCACTGGAAATTTTACAAAAATTGGTAAACGCTAAAAAAATATCGAGGTATTGTGTACTATATCTGTTACTGTATTTATAATAGACTGTGGTTCCAATTCGAACTGCAGTGCTTTTTCTTTAAGCTTACAAAAATAACTCCACAGAAGAAAATCTTCTACACAAAATTGAGTTAGTTATGCTCTATTTTTACTGCATTACTTGTCTAACGAATAATTCTATTAAGTTTTTTGTCATGAAATGCTTGCACAAAACGTTTTAATGTCTGTACTTCTCTCAGTTAAAATGCACAAAACGAAAAGCAAAAATGAATGATATTAAAAAAGAAAGAAAAAAGTAGAAGACCTCCATGGCAGGTTTTTATTATTATTATTACTTTTTTTTTTTTTTGTTTGTTGGCGTTACTTGTTATAAATAGCATGTCAAATAAAAGTAACGCCTCATAAAAAATCTTCAAAAAAAAAAAGCCAAAACAAGAACCAGGAATATGAGGTAACAAAATAGATGCGGAAAACGCGTGCGAACAAAAAAAATGAGGTGTGATTACAAGAGTCACATCAAAAAAATAAAGAAACGCAGCGTGTGTCAAAGAAATTAACGAAAAAAAAAAAAAACACACACACACAAAAAAAAAACCGATAACAAGCAAAAATATTTAATGCGGTTTTTAGGTACTTTGCATACGCTACAAAGAGCGCAGTAGTATGTTTCAAGCTTAAAGTGCAAATGCGGCACATTAAAATTTCATTGAAAATAAAGTTTAAATACTGTTATCAGCAAATTGAGACTCTGGGTATTCGATTAATTGTTTAATCGATTTAAATCGTTTGTTTTTAAAATTGTTTAATTCTATTTTAAAATTTTAGAATGGTTAAAGTTATTTTATAATATTTTTAACAATATGCGATCATGTGAAATTATGATACAGTAAAAATTAAATGCAAATAATCGATTATTTTCAATAAACAATTAATTCTAGCTTCGTTCGATATGCATATGTCTGTTACAAACTGTACAGTAAGCTAATAAGTATGCACTTTTACGCTATATGTAGCGTATAAAAAGTGAAATGTATGTAATTTGTTTTTGGTGCTTTTTGTCTCTTTCTAGATAAATTTTTTAAAAGCAAAAAATCGCAAACAGCTACAATAACAACTCTAATGATAATGACAACAATTACAGAAATTGAGGTGTGTTGCAGTGTATATGTATGTATGTTTGTGTGTGTGTGTGTGTGTGAGAGAGAGTTAGAGAGAGAATGAAAGAGCTAGAAAGAAAGTTTAGCATAAGCAAAGAAGTTAGTACAAAAATTAAACTCAGCTTAAGGAGTTGACTCGTTTGAAGTTTGTTGCATCTTTAAATTAAATGTTGTACTTAAGTGCAACACGAGCAACAAAACAACGTTTAATAAAAAGTAAACGCAAAGCAGCACTTAAAATGACGTGCTACAAATATTGTAGTTAAAGCGAGATAGCGATAACAGCAGAAATGAGTGAGCGAGAAGCAGTACATACTTATATAATGAAAACTAACAAGTTGATCTTGCTGTTAATGATTATGAGAACGATTATGTCTATGTATTTCTATCTCTCTCTCTCTCTCTCTCTCTGTGTGTCTTTGGCACTAACTTGCTTACACCATGCATTACTAAAACAAGAACTGTAAGAAAAATTCCAAGAACTTCTTCAAAATTTTCATTTAATTGAGAAATGTTCACTTAGTACATTAATTTAAATGTTGTTAACACTAACACACTTTCTAGAATACCATAAACTAATATAGAAACGGAAAAATTAAAACTTAAATTATCACAGAGATTTTATAATACTTTTTAAATGTAAAGTTTAAACCAATGCACTTGTCCTCCTGCAAGTCAAATGCAAGTTGGTCGACCAAGTGTAGCATTTTGTACGCTATTAGGCAAAAGCCTAGACTAGGCAAAAGCATAACGGTCATATTTAGATTAGAGTGTGTCATTTGTCTCCTTGTTGGTCATTCATATTTTCTCCCTTATCGTCTGTCTGCATTTCTACTTCTATGGTAGCGCTTTACCAGTTCTGTGTGTGCGAAGAGTGCATGTGAATTCTTGTACGCGCGCGCATTAGCATGCCCTGCAAACATTTTTCATTGCGGAAGTTAGTAATGCGATTCTTTTCCAGTAGGTATGGCATACCTCTGACGATATCGCATTTCTATTGCATTCTTATCTTCTTCCTTTTGGGAAGAAGTGAGCCAAGTAGTAACTATTGCTCTTACTTTTGCGCTACTTGTTTAAGCTTGTGCTGTTGACTTTTGCTTGTTCTTGTCAAATAAATACTATCGCCAAATTCGAGATTAGATGTTAAAATGGAGTTACCAATGTATTTTGTGTTTTTCTAAATCGCCAAACTATCTTCCTACTCTTTTTCTTTGCCTTCTGCACGAAAGTATCTGACAACATTTTTGGTTTATTTTCTTTCAATTTCTGTACTACAATAAAAGTTAGGTTATCTGCGTAAAAAAAATTAAATTTTGCAAAAAGTATAAATAAGTGAATAATGAACGAAATGAACTGCTCCAAAGTTGAAACTATTGATTCTACGAAGTGGTAATAGTCTCATGTCTAACAAATGCTAACAATATTTTGTATACATTCCCAAAGTTGAGAAATCTTCGCAAAATTGTTTTTGAGCGCATAAAACCTGCACTTAATTAATTTTTCACACCGCATGTTCAATTTGTAGTGCTACTACCAATACGTAGTACAAACCACAGCGATTAGATGCTATGTTTTTTTTAGTAAAACCTTGTTATTTTAAATTATTTAAAGAAATCCTTATGCCACTAAAGTGTATTGTCTGGCTTCACGAAGATTTCAAAGCTTAAAAAAAGAGAACAAAAAAAAAAAATGAAGTTAGTTCTGAAACTTTTGAATGAGTTTTGCTGAGCATATAATTCGTTCGTACATATAATTGCCTTTTGCTCCTCTGAGGATTTTGCTGCAACACCAAACTTTTAGTGTCGACTTGACGCGTGAGTGTTGCCATTTAAATTAAATGTTGCTACTATTTTTAATAACCTTTATGACTTCCACCTGAGGAATATCACGGTGACTTGTAGGTAATGTATCTCAAACATTCATTTGTATCTTTTTTTTTGTTTTTTTTTGTTTTGGTTTTTTTCGTTGCGTTCTCTTTTGGAGCATTTGTGGTAAACCTTTATAATAATTATTTTTGGTACAGTTTGGTACTTACGTGCATCAACTTCATCATCATCATCATCATAATTAGCAACACTTTGTTTTTGTTGCTTTATTTTATTGTTTTACTTGCTGACAAAGAAATAAAAATCCAAAAATAAAAAAAAAAAAATAGAAAAATATAAGCATTTTACTAAAAAAGTGTTTTTCTGCATGTTTCCCAAAAAAAAAAAAAAAAAAAAAATCCATTGAAGTTTTAGTGTGCAAAACTAAAAACACAAAACAGGAAACGCGCTTGCCGCACAATGTGGGGGGTTGGTGGTATAGGGCGTGGCATTGCAGTACATCACATCGTGCAGGGGAAACGTTAAGGGGATAGATATACTATAATTTGTGGCGTGTGGCTGGCGCACTTTGTGAAGTTCGACATCGTTCGTTTTGCTCATGAACTGATTTGTGTATTTCACTTTGGTGTTACTTGCTTCTTCACCTACACACCACCTCAGCACCCTATTTCCTCTACTGCGAGGCAGTGTTTAATGCATTTGCCACACGCAAGTGTAACATAAAATTTATTTCTCGTATTTAAGAAGTTGTTGCCCGGAAATGAAGATGATGTAGCACAAAACTGCGCATAAACATAAACTTACACAAAGGGATTTGGATTCGTGGCAAAAATGAATCTGAATGAAAATTGAATCTGCCGGTTGGGGCATGCTACGTTGAAGTGGTGGAGGTTATACTGAAACAAAAAAAAAAAACAAAAAAAACAAAAATGAGAAAGGCAACCATCGCGCATGTTGTAGTTGCACAAAATGTCAATTGGTATGAGCATAAAACAGTGTGGAAAAGCTGTACTGAAACATTCATCGAAATGTCTACAATTGCACACAGGAGCACAGGAGCAGAGTAAAATAATTTGCTTAATGTCAGTTCAAATCGAAGCTTTAATACACTTTGGTTTATATAGAGTTTATATTTGATATATTCTGTAGAAATGTATGGATAAAAACATTTTATTATGCATTAATTTTGAAATCATTGACTAAAAAATGTAGAAAAACGTATTTATATAAAAATATCACTTGGTACGGTTGCAAAATGCGTCATATCTTTAAAACTGTTAGACGGATTTGTGTGTGTTTGTATAAGATTTGAAAGCACTTTAATTTATCTCTTCAAATACATTTAATTGAAAAAAAAAAACTATCGAAAATTAAATGAGATAGAGTCGTTTGAAATACATAACAAAAAATTTTGATATATCGTACTAAAGTTCGACTTAAATTTTGAAATTTAGACTGCATCTATGGCTACCAGATGTTTTAAAGTACATATGTTTAAATGTTTATGGAATCGATTGTATGCGATTGATTTTACATATGTTAAAAACTAGAGAATATTATGTATAAGATAGCATTCATCTGTAATATTCTAGTTGAGCTTATCTGTAGTAAGATAATTATGTTAATATTTCTAGTATTGAATCTTTGAGTGTCTATTTGTGAAATTACTGTACTATGGACTGGTGAATTCATTGACCACTGGTAGTTAGTTACTTAGCTAGTTCCCATTCGTTAGTCTGCAGTTCAACATTACAGAACTATAACTACATGCATATGTACGAGTATGTGTGAAGGGTATAAGAAACTAAAAGAGCGAATTCGTAATGTTCTATGCTCATTTTGCATGACTGTAGGCGGAAAGTATTTGAATGTTAACAGAATTTCTAGCAACAAATTTGGGCAAAGATAATGTGCGGAGTTTGGTATAGGTAGCTAGCAAGACTGATGATGATGTTGCTGTATTTATTGCAAAAAAAAAAAAAAAAAAACAACATTAAAAAATGCTAAAACCAGCGACAAATTATAATAATTAATGACACCCCGAGTCAAGTCGATAAGGCGCAAAATTCAATTAGCAGCCAAAGCGAAGCGGAATTTGTGCGAAATTCAAATGAAATTTGGAGCAGCATGTGAATGACTAAGTGCAAAAAAGGACATTAAGAGCAAAGTATATGTATGTATGGCATATACATGAGTATATGGCATATTGATGGTGCGCTACATTTGCAGAGTTTCGTTTTTCATTTTCATTTTTATTTTTATGTGATGCTCATAATTTCACAAAAGATGCATAAAACCACAAAGGCTTTCAATGCAGGTATGTGTTACGTGTTGTAGGATCAAAGGTTGAGTGTAGAACAGATAGCTTTGCTTTTATTATTTTGTATATCCTTTATGTTTTGTTTATTTTATTTTCTTTTTTTTGGGAGCTAAGGCTTGGGATACGAATCAGGAACATCAGCAGAACGAACACTCTCTGACCAGTACGCTCATAGTGCTACAAAGTGAATATATGAATTCATTTTTGTTGATTGTCTTCACAAAGAGTGACTGACTGACTGAATGACTGACTGATGGACTGAAGTTGTCCTCCTGACTGCCAAACGTACCGAGCGATAAAGCTGCATTTGACGCTGACGTTGACAGAGGGCGGTGGTTGTGTTTCTGGTATTGAGGGCATTAAAGTTGCTTTACTTTATTTTTGGCAAGGGTGGTTGCTGACGCATAAAATCAGACAGAAAAGGTTTGTTTGACAACAGGGGAGCATTTGTTGCTGTTTTGGGGTTGTAAGGACAAGCAAAAGTGTTGAGTAGAGCAGCAGCAGCAGCAGCAGCAGCAGCAGTCGTCCCCAACAAAATATGAACTGAAACTAAAACTGAAATTATTTATTTTTTGTTTTTTTTTTTCTGTTTTTTATACGATGTCCTACAAAAATTATTACGATTTTACTTTTAGTATATGCCATGATAAATAAAATCTTTCTGAGTGCAATATTTATGAACCACTTATTCAATCTAGCATAAAGTTGCAATGAATCCTTAAAAAATATTATATTGAAAAGCAAATGCAAACAAAGCCTTTATGAAAATAGTATTCATATAAGTGTTATTTGGAATGTATAAGCAAAGTTATACGGATAGTTGAACCATTATCAATACACTCACAAATCAGCAACGATTTTGTTTAAGTGCTGATGTCATATCATTTAATATGGTTCTTGTTAGATGCAGTGGCGGCGCATAATTGCTAAAACTTATATCACACATACTGTACGCTCACACATCAGCTAGCATTTAGTGTAAGTGAGCGAATAAGAAGCGTTCAAAAAAATATATATTATATTTAGTTATTTGTGTTAAATGTCAAAGCGTCGAAGAATATTTGCTATAACATACATCACACACACATCAGTGCACTCACACATCAGCTGGCATTTTCTGTGAGCAAGAGTGGAAAAAGCGCCAAAGAGCGCGCATCAGTTAAATTGGTGTTGGTTTAATGCAGTGGCGATGCTAGTAAGCAATGTTAGAATAACATTTTAAATAAAATTTTTGTTGTTTTACCGTAATATATATAAGGAATAGTTGCTATAACATACATTACACATCAGTAAACTCACACATCAGCAAACATTTCGTGTAAGTGAGCGAGTAATATGATATAAAATGAATTAGTTGTTGTTTAACGCAGTGGTGAAGCATAATTGCTATAACTTATATCACACATCAGTACATTCACACATCAGCAACGAGCATCAAGAAACTTAAAGTCGAACAGTAAGTGAGTAGTAAGGAGCGGCGAAAGCTGCAAAGGTTGAAAAAACCGAGTAAACAGTGCCAATGAGTGCAAACGATATCACTTTAACAGTTCCGCTCGTTCCAATACTGTTTGGTATAACTAGGCAAAACGTAAAACCAAGCAAAACTAACAACTAACTAGGTAGTGTCCCAATAGCAATACATAACTTTTGTACTAATAACACGGAAATGTCAGAGTCAAAACGTTTATACTGTACAAATGTGCAAAGACTAAGCGCCGTCACCATTCTCCTTTCAGAGCTGAGCAGCCGCTAAGTCGTTTTTTTTGTGTCTGTGTCTGCATAAGACTTCGGGAGGGAACTTTTAACTGTCTTTTCGATTTTTGACAATTATGCTACACTACACTTACTAGTGAATAGTGTTGAGCAACACATATACATATGTATATTTGGTTCTTGTCTTTTTTTTTTTTTTTTTTTTTGGTTGACTGTAAAAAACATTAAAGTAATTAACAAATTACTTACAAACAAAATACAGCCACAGAAGTCCGTCATAAATGATGAAAGTGGTTGGGCAATGAGTGTGGGCGTGGCTGGAAAATGCAGTTACTGTTTGTTGTTCTCGTTGTTGTTGTTGTTGTTGTTGTTGTTGTTTTTGGTCTGGTTGATTTTGGACACGCAAAACAAACCAACCTTCAAGCAAAACTAGAAGCAATTGAAAAGCAAAGGGAAAGTTTTACATCGCAACCCAGAAGCCAAAAGTGAATTTTCTACCAGCATAAAAGAATATTTATTTTGTTGTTGTTGTTGTATGCTATGACGCTAAAAGGGGATCGTTGGGTTGGTGAGGAGAGGGGAGGGGATGGGGTTGATTGGTTAGTTGAACGCGAATAGCGTTATAAATATTGCAAGCCAAAGTTGATAATTAATTGAAAAACTTTTGTCAAATGCAATGATGACAGAGCAAACAACTTCAATACGTTAACACAGCAAGGACGAGACTGCAGCAGGATCTATAAAGCGGAAGTGAAGTTGGCAATGGCGTCGAAAGCGGAAATGGCGGAAAATAAAAGCGAAAAGCCTGCAAAACTTTTAGCAGCGATTCATTCGTTCATTCATTCATTGATTCACACACAGAGTGTGCATTATTTAATATTAAGGGGGGAGGTTGAAACATTTATAAATGTAGAATATGATTGATGAACTGTTGACTGATACATTCATGCGTTGCTTCACTCATTGATTGATTGATGGACTGACTGATTGATTGATTAGTGAGTGAGTTAGTGAGTGAGCGAGTGAGTGAATAAGTGTAGCTAAAGTTGAGGCTGTGAATTTACCATTTAACCTCAAAGTTGTGCTTTAATTGAATTTGTTGTTGCCGCTTTCGATGTATATAATTGTGGAAGGATCTCATGCCGTGTCCTGACAGTGTTAAAGTTTGTTGTTTTGTTGTAAAGGCGACAATTAGCGACGCGTTGCATGAACATTTTATGACAGTTGCTCTATAAACTTGCATTTACACTTTGTTCACGAAACATAGATGGTCAACTAAGTGTGAAAGTGATAGATAGAGAGAGAGAGAGAGAGAGAAAGACCGAGAGAGAAAGACCATAATAAAAAACGGTCGCCAGGAGTCAACTGCATATAACTTGGTTCAACTTTCAAAGTTGAATTTTCTTTCTTGCAACTGTCAGCCAAAGTTGTTTATGTTGTTGTTGTTGTTGTTGTTGTCGTGCAGTCACGTTATGCACAGGAAATTACATTAATGAATTTTCATATTTTGCTTGTTTTTCTCAACACTTATTTTATTACTTTTTATTTTTGTTTTTATTTGCATAAAGTCCTTCATACTTTCACCTCGCGCAGCACCGTCTAACAGGCGTCATGTCCTTTGAAACTGTTTTTGATTTGAGCAGTATTTTTATTTGTTTGCATCAACTTTGCATTACTTAAGCATGAAAAATATAGAATTTTCTAATCAGTATCTATATTTGTCGCTCTTTTAGGAATATGCTGCTAAAGCAAATTTTATAAATGAAAATCAACGGTTACATACTATGTGTGAAAAGCGATTTGAAAATATTATAAACACAATGCAAAGAAAAAAAAAAAAAAACAAACAAACACACGTACAAGCTCACGCACAAAAATTCACACGCACATAAAACAAGTGTGTTTTATGTTTTGCCCGAATACAATTTGCGCCACTATTGAAGTAAAAGTGCATAGAAGCGGCAGTTAAAACACGAACAAGAGCACGTAAAAGCATCAACCAACAAGGAAACAAATGACACACTCGAATTAAAATATGGCACCAACCTAACAAGGTTTTATGCTTTTGTTTTGTCTTTTTGTCTTTTAATTCTCTTATACGATGTACCCAAGGGTATGTAACAGGCAGAAGCTGTAGTTGCAGATCCCATAAAGTATACACTTATATACTTAATCATCATCAGAAGCTAAGTCGATACGTTCATCTGTCTGATAGTATGAAACAACAGATATCCGATCATAAGACAGAGTTGCGCATGCTATATGCTATTAATGTGCCTTTGTTTTTGTAATGCTCTTCAGAATAGGCCAAGTATTTTTTTTTGCCTTTTGTTTGTTGCCTATTTAAAGCAGTAATAATTTCGTATTTATTGGTATTTGCACTTTCATTTGAAACTTTTATGTATTTATGCCTTTTAACCATCCCTCCATGTTTTATTAAGAACAGATGAATGGAAAGCGCAAATTTTTGCTTTGTATTTGCACACATTTCTATCATATACATAGTTTCACCACGGTGTGGTGAATTATATACAAGTAGTATTTTACGCATGCTCACTTGTTTCTATTGTTTTTGCTATTTTTTTTTTTTTACTTTGGCAGATGTTCGTTCGAACAGTTGTGTTGACCGAATTCAAGTGACATCATGCGACACAGACAATATTTGTACTTTGCTTGCTCTCTTTCTAAACCCTCTCACACACATATACATACGCATATCATTGCATCCAAATACCGTAACGCGCCAAGAACCAATAGAAGAGCGATTGCAAAAATGCACTAAAAGTTTCCACTACAAGTTTGCAGTATTTCAAATAGTTTTTTTTTTTACCTAAAATTTCATTGCAGCCATATAACGAAAAAAATAATCACATTAAACCATCAGTTCATGAAACAGCGAAATAAAATAGAGCTGAGTATTTCAAGTGTGCAATTGTCATGCTTACAAAAACAAAGTAAAAAAATCTTTATTCAAATATAAATTCTCTGCTTCGAAGCTTTCAAAAATCATCATATATCACTCTATGCAACAAAAAGCTAATACGAAAAGACAAAAATTCCAAACTATCATTAGTAAAAAAGAAAAAGAAACAAAAAAAAAAGCACAAATATATTTTGAAAATCCATTAGGCAGCTAGCTTTGTAAAAGCAAAAATATACCTACATACATAGCCTATATGTACATATGTATGCATCTAAGCGATATTAATCGTCTAAGCGTAAATGCTTGGTGAAAAAAAAAAAAATAACAAAAATATACAAAAATCCCATACACAACTGACACCAACAAAAGGTGCCAAACTAAATTAACCTCAAATTTGTATGGCATCTCTACACTCTACATACATAAGAATGTCTGTATATTGTATCGCTATGCGTAGGTGTGATGTATCTACATATTGTGTATTATATATTATAAATATCTGTTTGTGTGAACTGCTTATCAAGTGATTTGTTTACGCTTTGTTCGATGTATTCAAGCGCAACTAATTAACACTGAAACGCGTCTCGAAGTTATTCAGACAAGGCTAACAGTTCAACTTGAGTGTACGGGTGTACTTGTATCTATATGTATATATGTATATGTATGTATCTTTTAGTGCATGCCCATTTTTGACAGCCAAAATTGTACTCTTTTTTAGTACGCTGCTCTCATTTATGTTACTTGAAACAGCAAAAATCACCTCAAGTCATACAAATATTGTCTGTCCAACATTTTTGTGTGCCGCAGGCAGCCATTTTCCTTTTTAAAATGTATTTTTTGTTTTTTTTTTGTGTTAAAAAGTTTTTTTTTTCATTTTTCTTAAAAAAAAAAAAAAACATTTAATGCAGCAGCAGTAAATCCAATTTCTACGTTGATCTATTCAAAAAAGCACTACCAGCAGCAGCGGCAGCAGTAGCAGCTCAAAGTAAGTATGCAAAAAAAAGTTGTAAAAAATCATAAAAATTTATACAAAATACAAATTCATCGCATTTTGTATGCCGTTGATGCTGATGTTGATGCGTACAAATTAAATCAGCAACTTTTCTGCCGTCAGACGTTTGGTACTCTGTACTTCGTCCTTGCCACTATTGCTGCTACTGCTGTTGACAATTTTCAACTCGGAGCAACAACATGAACAACGTGAAAAACTTTGTGTTGTACCAAGAAATGGTTTAAAAATTTCAAAAAGTTCTTAAAACGAGCAAGAAATACAAACAACTCTAATACCATTCACAAGAAATTTGAAATCGTATTGTAAAACATTAATGTGAGGGGTTTAAAAAGGGGCTGCCCCCAAAAAGTGGGTGGTACACGCCCATTAGTAGATGTGTATGAAGCGACCATCTATAAGATGCCTTCATATCGAATTTCAAGTTGATTGTTACGTTTTTTATACAAATGCATAAAAGTACGCTGTGGATTTGTATGGGACTAACTCAAAAAGTGGGCGGGACACGCCCATTTGTATATGTATATGAAGCAGTTGTCCATTAAAATCCACTAAATCGAATTTAAAGCAAATATTAATTTAAATAAAGAATTTTTTTTATAAAAAAAAAACAAAAGTGGGAGGTGAGTTTGTATGGAAGCCTACCCATTAATGTATATGTGAAGTGTCCATCTACTAGAAGCTACCATAGCAAATATTCAAGTTGATATTAACTACAATAAAATAGTTGTTCATACAAAAAGTCAAAAGTTGGCGGTGGGTTTGTATTGGGGCTAACTCAAACTCTATTAAACTGCAATAATTAGAAGTGTGTGTATAAATTTTCAACTGAATAGCGTAAAAATTGGTGCCCAAAAAAATGCGTAACAACATACAGACAGACAGACAGACGGGCAGACAGACGGCCAGACGGACAGACAGACGGGCAGACGGACAAACAGACAGACAGACAGACAGACGGACATGGCTAGATCGACTCATCTCGTCGAGCTGATCAAGAATATATTTACTTTATGGGGTCTACGATGCCTCTTTTAATGCGTTACAAACTTTCAGACAAACTGATAATACCATTTCACACTATGTGTGAATGGTACTCGTATAACAAAAATAGAATTTTTCTATGATAAAAAAAAATTGTCGGCTAAGTTGGGACACTGCATATAATACGAAAAAAAAAACTAGCAAAATTTAGGCAGCAAACTACATTTTGATTTAGTAATTTGAATTTAGTATTCTATGGAAAGCAAAAAGTTTACTATTGTTACAAGTTAAGTATTGTGTCGCCTAATTTGGGACATCGCATATAGTACTACAAGAAAACTGTCCCAACTTAAGCATTTTGTTAAAGTACATAGTTTTATGACAGTAGGCATATTATTTAAAGATGTAAATATTCTCTTGCTCAAAAGATTTGTCGGCTAAGTTGGGACACTGCACATAATACGAAAAAATTGCACAACTTTGGCGACGGAACACATTTTGATATAGTTATTTGAATTTAATATTCAATTGAGGTACAACTTGTGTTATAAATTTGTCGTCTAAGTTGGGACATTGTATATAATATGAAAAATGTGTTCCAGCTTTGGCATTGAAACATATTTTAATAAAGTATTGTTGTAAAGTTTCATAATTATATGTTTTGTAGTTAAGCTTCAAATTATCTATTGTTTAAAGACTTGTCGGCTAAGTTGGGACACTGCCTATAATACGAACGCCTTTAATAGTATGAACGCCAAATGACACTATCTGATCTTTATGATGTGCTCTGACAAATGGTCTAGAAATCTTACTAATTTCTAAGTTCTGAGTTTTCGTTTCGTTTTATATTACTTATAAGATTCATAAACACTACTAAATAACTACATTTTAATAGTACTTTTAAATCAAATCTTGTACAAAAACAAAAAAAAAAAATAAGAAGGAATACTATAAAACGCAAAAACGAGCACAGAAAACAAGCGAACTTTAATGGATACAAGTATAACAGCAGAGTACGAGTGTGTATTCAAAGTCAGTCAAATATCGCAATAGTCCACACACACACACACACACAGTACAGACCAAAGGCCTTAAAGTTCTCTTAAAGCTTCACAATTACTAACAGCAATCATGATAATGATTATGTAATTGTAATGTTGTTAATGATGTTGTTAGCCGTAAAAAGTCTTTCAACTTAACTCGCTAGAACGCAATTCAATGTAACGCAATGAAAGGCCAGACAAGCGCCAAGGCAAAACTTTAGCACGGCATCAAAAATGGCATTTCGCGTATTGAATTTTCTTTCACCCTTGAATTTGTTCGTTGTTGATGAAAAGCGCTTTGGAAAACGCAAAAGATACGCTGTCCCATTCTATTCTATTCCATTCTATGCACATAGTAGGCAGCCAGGCCGTCAGTTCATTTTGAGTTAGATGTTGTCAATGATGTTGATAATGATGTTGAATATGCTTTATGGTAAAAATTTTGTAGCAATGAACACTGTGATGCCTATAGCACAATCGAAAAGATAAAAGCATCGAATGTACATACTCACTCGTTTATTGTATATGATGAATAATGTTGGGCTTAATGAAAACATTTGTTTGTTAAAAATATTTTAGTAGAATAAGTAGTTTCTATGAAAAGGTTAGTAGCAATGCTAGTGTTTGATGTTGTATTTCGACAGCTGATATAAAAGGTTGAAAGGCAGTTAGTATTTGATTATATTGAAAGAGAACAGACATGAAAACCTTTTGATGTTGTATTAAATTAATCAATATAAACTCGTATAGTTGCCAATACGTGTTCAAGACTGTACAAGAAGCGGTTGCGCAATTATGAACAAAAGCAGTTGAAAAAATAACAATTTCTCATTGCTGTACATTATGATACACGAATTGTTCATACTGAAATGTAATGCAAAGCATATCAAAAACGAAAATGTAGCAAAGTAAACTACTGATGAGGTTTAGCGACTGTATTATATAGCATGCTTTCCTTTGATTAGTTGAGTATTGTATTGCATAAGAGTCGACTATAACTTTAGTGCCGACTAGAGCCCTGCATGAGTGTGGCCAGAACTGCAAATGTCACATTCACACTAAAATGAATTTAAATGAAAGTGGCATATTCTTCTAATGAACGTGAATTGAATGAATGAGCTTCTTAAGTTCACATTCATTCTAATTCATTCGTAGCTTGTGAATTTTTGATGTTTGAATGTTTATGAAGTTGAACGTCGTGAATGACTGAATGAATGAATACAATAGTTTCGAATGTTATGAATGGCTTTACGTTAGTGTGTTTGTTTCTCCCTCTCCCAGATTTTAAAAGAGAAAGGCGTGTTGAAATTTTGTTATGCAGAGTATGTCGAATTATTTTTAGAATACAATAAGTAATTGTACAGTAATTACTTTCAAGTAAAAAAAAATATCAAAAGATTTTATCAGAGTTTAAAAACACTCAATTACGATCTGTCCGTTTCACTTCATTTCGGCTCTTGCTCGTGAATATGAGCTCACATGTTCGGTAGCAGTTCATAA
The DNA here is from genome assembly GCA_035044765.1 of Leucophenga montana. NCBI lineage: Eukaryota > Metazoa > Arthropoda > Insecta > Diptera > Drosophilidae > Leucophenga > Leucophenga montana. Next base: position 289,216 of record JAWNNQ010001096.1, on the reverse strand, counting down.
GCACATTTATTTGAGCTTTTTGTAGCCAATCCATTCTAGAAAATTACGTCCTAACACAACTCTTTCATCAATTCGTTGCGGTTTCCTCCAGTATTGTTTAAGATTTGTCGTAAATTTATGTCAATCAATTAATCAATCCTGGGAAGGACATTGTAGGAAATACATGTATGTTCTAATGGAGTTTTGGAATCAGAATATTTAATGCAAGTGACAAGATTAGTGTAAGGAACACTTTTTTTTGTTAAGTGAGCTCCATGATTGGGACTATCACCGATTCTCTTCGTTTGTTTCTTGTAGCAGTTCTACCCAATCCTCTCCAGAAAATAACACCAAAAAAAAAAAAGCATGTTCAAGTAACTGCTCAAGTGACTACCTAAAATACCATATTGAGTTGAGTTAAGATGTAATTTTCTACTAAGAATTTGTTACAAAAAATACGCACATTCTCACTGCACACACCAAACGCAAATGACTTTATTGTCGCGTCTTTTTTAAGGATTGTTTTAGCAAATAGCTCTTCTCTCATTTCAAAATCTCTTTCAATATCTCGTTCCATCTCGTTTACTCTGTTTATAAGCAACTAGCTATCTGTTGCTAGCTACCATCCGAACATCAGTTCGGGTGCAGAAAGCCTTCGCCTGCTGAAAGTGTTCGTGTTGATATCGTAAGCGACTGAATTTATTCGAATTTATTCGAAACTTCAACGCATTCGAATGAATGAATGAATGTTTCGGTTAACCTTGCATTCATAGTGAAATGAATTGACATTTCATTCAGTCATTCAAACTGAATGTTAGTGAAGTTGAATTTATTCTGCATTGAATGAAATGAATGAAATGATATTTTAGAATGTGTTGCATTCATGAATTGAATATAAATGAGTGAATACTCATAAAGTAGCTTCAATGAATTAAGTCATACAGCACTCTAGTACCGACTCTAATTAAATATACTAATAGACGCTTTGTGTATGCTACTTCTATAAACAAATTATCAGTTTTATTGCAACTAAATTTAAATTTAAATTTTTCAATAAATCGACTGTAAAACCTTTATAATGCAAAATCCAAGTTATCGTCGATTTTTTAAAATATAAAACCGATTATTATTAATTTAAATATTTCATTTTAGTTTTCATATAAAATACTATTTTCATTATTTATTGAATAATTTTTAATTTTCTCTCTTTACAGGTTCGTAAATCAATGCAAATTTAATTATTGAAAATAATATTTTGAGTAAGTTATACGATTTAAATTATTAATTAGCTGTAAAATTTTGTAATTAAATTATCAAATGCCTAGAAAAGTAAAGTAAAGTATTACGAGTCTGTTTTTATCCAAGCGATTGCCTTTTATGTACTATACAGAACACTTTATAAAAGAAAATCTTAATCAAAAAGCGCGAAAACTTTGAGCTACATAAACTATATACATATATAATCTATATATTGTGTGTGCCAGAACGAGAAGCATATCTAAAGAAAAGCATCATGCTGAAGATAGAATATATACAGGAGATGTATGTGTTTGTGTGTGCGTACACATTAAAGAAGTTTCAAGTTGGGAAAACAGCCGCTGGTAAAATTTCAACAACAACAACGAAAACGAAAACAAACATACATAGCTATAACAAATTAGAACAATATCAGTAAATGTTTTAACACACATACACATACACACAGATACAGGGATACACAGACACACACTAATACCATTACGTTTCAGATGTGCTTTTACTTTTTCTTCTGTTTACACAATGACTTCCTATGCTGTTCAATTATCCTTTTTCTTACTCCTTAATTCAAACGCTTGTTAAACTAGTTGCTTGTTTTTATTGTTGATGTAGTTGAAATAAAAGCAATTTGATTATTCCGATAAATGAATGCAAATATTATGGAGTGAAAGTTTTACTCTTTAACAGAAATTGCTTAAGACAAAAAATGAAGTTAAACGAAATTCAGTACAGAAATTTAAATTAAAACCCGGTTAAAATTGTTATGAAAACGAAATCGAAAGAAAAAAATCTATGGTAAGAGCGAAAAAGAGAAAGGAAATTAGAGGGAAATGATTTCAATCAGTGATGGTAGCACAAATGCTTGCCTGGGTGAATAAACGAAATTTAAGAAATCAGAAAACAAAATTGAACCAAAGTCAAGCATAATATGAAATATAAAAACAAAATGAAACGAACAAAATTCAAATAAACTAGAATAGAGCGAATAATAAACGAAATCAGTGAGGTTATGGAATAAATAAATGGAAAAAATGAGCGAGAATCGAAATCGAAAAGAAAAACTTCGGTGCAGGAGAAAAAGCGAAAAGTATATATAATATTAAACAGAAGAGAATCTGAAATAGTAGACCAGAATATCAGATATCAGAGATCATCTTCATTCAAAAAGGGAGAAATATATGAGAGAGAATAGAAATAGCAAAATGCACAATCGATGCAGGCGAAAAAATAAAGAGAACATAATCAAAAAGCGACAATAGGTGTCAAAGAGAATCTAAAATCAGAGAAAAACTTAAATTACAGAATGTAAGCGAATTTGATATGCGAGCGAATCTGATATCAGAGAAAATTGTAAAGTAAGAAATCGCAATAGAGAGAGAGAGAGAGAGAAAGAGAGAGAGAGAGAGAAGCACAAAATAACGAAAACATAATAAAGAAAGAGATTTAAGAAGGATATTATCAGAAATCTGAGAAAATCTGAAATCAGAATCAGAAGAGAATCAGAAATAGTAGAGAATCTGATATCAGAGACAATCTTCAATCAAAAGAGAGAGAGAGAGAGAGAGAGAAATAAGAGAGATGAAATTAAAATTGAAGTGAAAGAAATCGAGATAGAAAGATAAAAGTACGCAACCAAGTCAAAAAGAGAAAAAGATTTTAGATATAAACTTAAAATAGGAGAGAATCTGAAACTAAAAACAAAAAAAAAACTGAAATCAAAGTGAAAGTGTTGTGAAAGAAAAGAAAAAATAGAGAAAGTGAAAACAGGGTAAAATTTAAGAGTAGGAAATAAAGCAATGAGAAACAGAGACCACAAGAAAGGAAAATAAATTGAAATTGCAAAAAATATAAAGGATTTGTTTAGAAAAATATGCGGAAAAAAAGAAATGTATGAAAGATGTTACTACAAAATATCAAAATTCTGCTTGAGTGTCGAAACACTTCCGCCAGCGACTCTTCCACGCTTCGCAGACTGTCTGTCAGTGGAATTTCGTAATGTACTTCTCACGCCGCTTTCGCGGCAATGTTCTTTGCGAACGGTTTTAATACTGGGGGCACAGAAAAAACTACACCGGGTCAGGTCGGGCATGTATGGGAGCAGAGCAAGCGTTGTGATAACGCGCTTGGCGCTTGGTCAGCTAGTCTATCACCAGAAATCTGTTGTGAGTTGCTGCATATTCCGGATGCAAATTCCAATTTGCAGCACTTCTTTTCAAGCTTTTCAGTTATGCCACGTAAAAAGGAGCATTGACGACTGCCTGTCTCTGAGATACAAATTGTGGCGCACCATAAATTTTGCATTAAAAATGACAATCAGCATGAACTGCACCACACTCTGTCGAACACATATTTAAACATTTAGTTTCACTTCAAAACTGCAGATAGGCTATAACTTCCAAATCGTGTTCAATGTCTTTGTAGCGCTTAACCAGGGCATCACTAAATAGGGCATCCAACAACAATGCAACTTCAACAGCACATTCATGAATACCATTAGGCTTTGGGGCTAATTACAGCAAAAATTTGTGCACACTACACCCTATTTACTTGCTTACTCTGACTAGCGTTTAGCTTTAGGTTGATACTACATTCACTACTGGCTTTGACAGCAGCTGCTCCTGCCGCTCTTAATGTGTTTGTTTAGCACACCTTTTCATTTTCCATTTGTGCTTCAGCTTTCCGCACCTCTCTCTCTCTCTCTCTCTCTCTCTCTCTCTCTCTCTCTCTCTCTCTATCTCTATCTCTCTCTCTCTGCAGCTTACTCAAATAAGAACTGCTCGGCAGTTTGCTCGAATACGCTACTTGCTAAAAGCTGACTTCAACTACTAGTAGTAGTCCTATCAACTTTTGCAAAAAAAAAAGAAAAGAAGAAGAAGAAAAAATGAAATGGAGCAAGACAATGAAAGGAAACATGGTCTATAATATTGTTTACTTTTTAGTGACAGTGTGCCACAAATTGAACAAAGATACACACTCACACACTGATACAGTGCACTGTATCTGCGCTGTCTCATTCGCTTAGCTTTACTCTGGCGTATCCTTCTTGGCCTTGTCTGTGGCTGTAAAGTGGCTTTGATGTTGTCCTTGTGCTGTTATTTTTCGATCAGTTTATTTATCGCTTCGCTTCGTTTTCATTTCAAGACGCTGCGCATGAGGCACCTGCCTTCTTCTTCGTCGTCTTCTTCTTGTTATCCTTTTGAAGCATTTTATTTATTTATTTATTTAGTATTTTTTTTTGTTTGTTTGCTGCTTTTTTTTTTGTACTGTGTATTTGATTGTTGAACATGCATTTTTGCGCCTTTAATTCGTGGTTTTCGCACATTTTATATATGTACATAAAAAAAATTTCGTAATTTGTATTTTCATTTAATTTAGCTACTTTTACTCACGGCCAGAATGCCATTTACACTTTAGCTACCACCGCTGCGTATAAATTATGCCAGAGTTTATTGCATTTAAGTTAAGGTCCGTGCCAGAAAATGCGTCGTTTTGATTCGTAGAAATATACGCCATAGACAGGACAGCAAATTTGTAGACTCTAACTTGATAAAAATAAAAAAAATTGAACGATTACTACGCATTCAATTATTTGTAAAATAATTGTTTTTTTTTATGACTTACTTTTTAAATGTCAAATGTCAAATACAAAGTGGTCGGCTAAGCAACATTGCAGCATTTTGCACGGAATTCTACAAAAGCAGAATTGAGAGTTAAAAAAAAAACAAAGCAATTGCAAAACGGATAAACTCTTATATTTTGATAAGAGCACGTCTTTTGTTTCCTTGTTGGTTTATATATTTTTTTTTTGTCTCACTTGATTAGCTGTCGCCACTGTGCTTTTTTTTATTTCTATGAAGGCGTCACACCGTTAGTGTGCGCGTTAAGCAGAAAAAAAGTGTAGGAGTGTGAATTCTTGTACATGAGCATGTACGTGTATTTTTATACCATTCACAAATAGTGTGGAACTATATTATTTGGTTGAAAGTGTTTAAAGAATGCACCGTAGACTCCATAATTTTTATATATTCTTGATCAGCTCTAGCTCTTTCCGTCTGTCTGTTCTTCGGGATTTTTCGCATTTTTCTACTTTGTACAATAGATATTTGAAGCAGGGTATATTGAGTTTGTTAAGATGTGAAAAATGTGTATAACAGAGTGAAAGATTGGATAGCACATTAACTATATGTATATATTTCTGATCAGCACGATTTAGACGAGTCGATCTAGCCATTTGCGTTTGTCAAGGCCTACTACAAAACAAATATGCTGTATAGAGGCTATAATATATACTTCTCGACTGTAACTCTGATTTGTTTTTGTATCAATTGAGATATCTGACTGAAACCCAGCTAATGCAAATAAATAGAGTTGACATATTGACATCATGTTTGGCGTAAACTGCATGCATAACATCCGCGCAATTTACAGTTTTTTTTTTTTTTTTTATTGCAGTCTTATGAATAAACGCTTCACATATACTTATATAAATAGACGTGTTTACTCCACAATGTGTTGTAACCCCCATACAAACCACCTGCCTAGTTTTGCCTATTTGTATTTATTACAGTCAATATCGACATTATCTTATGGATGAACGCTTCACATAAATGTCAAGAGTTGTGTTACGCCCACTTTTCGGTGTAGGCCCAAACAAACTTCCCAAACGTTTAGGCGTTAGGGTTTACCAGTTTTTTGCTGGCACAGCCCTTAACTGCCAAACTAGCACTCAGTGATATCTGCTTTTAGTTTTTCGTTTTTTTTTTTTTTTCACTACTTTTCCAAAGCTTATCGTCCATTTTAGCTTACTACCACCCGTCGTCGTTTGCACATTCATTCTACTGAATGTATTCTAAACATTCTGAAGTGCAGCTGACTTTTAGCCTTACACTGGCATCTTTTTTTTTCTTTTCTTTTTTCTAACGCAATTTCAAGAAGATGATGATATTGCAACTGATGTTGATGGTGTTTATGTATATTGTATAAGGTCTGCTACATGTACTATCTGCGCGCATCGTTTGGCATTCGCGCGCAGACATTTGCGGTTTTAATGCGTTTTTAATGTTATTTCCATGCCACATTGCCGCCAACTTCAATTCCAGCTCCAACTGCTTCACTGGAACACAGCTACTTTCAGCTTCATCATCATCATCATCAACATCAACATCATCATCCGCATCAGCATTGCCATCTTTTGCAGCACGTTTTTCGCATACTTTGCCCACATCTCAGCACAATTCATCGCAATCCATTCCATTTCATCGCAACTTAAGCCAAAGCTGAAATCATAGTCCCATCACAGTGCCCACTTTTGTGACCCGCGTGCTCATTTAAGTCTCTCCGTCCGGCATCCAAACATCTGTCCATCCAGCCGTTTGTACGAACGTATAAACTGTCGGCTACTTAAAGCGAAAAATAGCAAAAATATTTTGCATATTTGCTTTGAAATCTGTTTTAGCGATAACGCGAATATTTCAGGCTGAGATTCGAGTTCAGCACTTGAAACGAGCACCTTCCCCACTGAAATATGCAAGGGAACGGGGCAAGGAGACGAACAAAATAAAACCCTCCCTCCCCACAGTGAAAAATATTAGCCAACATTTCGATTTATTGATTCCGATGACGTTGAATGGATATTGAGAATTGGTAAACGAGACAGCTTGGTCCTCTAAATGGTTTGGGTAATTATAGAATACGCTGAGTGCGTCCTTGATTTATACTTACATTTTACTTTTCATGTGTTTCTTGTTTATGTTTTTGTTGTTGTTGTTGTTGTTGTTGTTGTTGTTGCAAATTTTAATTCCATTAATTCAGCTTTGCAAAAAATAAATGAAAATATGCTGAAGGAAAAAAAGCGGAAAGTGAGTTTACAAATTAAACTGTACGAATTAAACTGGGGAAAAGGATATCCCCAGGATTGAAAATTTGTAGCATTAGGAAATATTCGCGCATTTTTATCTAAACGTAAGTTGGACAGACAGTCAGACCAACTAAAAATTGGATTACATGGGTCATACTGAACATTTTCAAAACAATTTTTGAATAGAAGGAAGAAATTTCTTCAAGTGTTCATGGTATTGTTGTAAGCACAGAAATATGATTAACAGTTTGATAATTCGATGGGTGTGCCAACCATTGAGACGTTAAGAAGTTAGAATACGAAAACTAGTTCCTTAATTTTTATCGCATCTTTCTAAAAGCTGGTATGGAGACTCTCTAAAAGTCTGAACGAATTTCAGTAGCTCGAAGGCGGTATGTCACATCCCATTGAATTACACCACTCACTTTGTGAATTTGTGGATTGCGTAACCACTTAAAATACGAAATGTAATATTTAGCAGCATTGGTTCTACCAAAATTAACATTTTTTCTTCTTCATTGTTTTGTATACCGAAAAAATTATCAAATACATTTGTCCTCGCATTCCCTTTCTCTCCTCACAATCGCTCATACCATGCAATAAACTAATAGCGGCACCTACTAATTCTTGCGCTGCAACTCTGCCGTTATAAGCAGCATGCTGTATCGTGTATGTATCTGCAATGCAGGTAAAGAAACAAGCAAAGGAGAATTACGCAAATCTCACATGTGTTTGCTGTTGTTGCTGGCTGCTATGTTAAATGTGCGCTCTCTTTTCCCTTCTCAACGCAACATCGTTTTTAAAAACATTTATTTAGTTTCACCTCGTATATTGATTTGTTTCAAATGCTGTGCATTAGAAATTTTAATTTAAAACTAAATAGCAGCTATAATTCACAAATAGTTTTTACATACTTTTTCACTAATTTATTACAAACGACTGTTTGTTTGATAACGATTTTCTGTGGAACACATGTATAGCTAAATTATAAAAACTTATAGGCAATGCAATTTAGTAGTTGCTCAAAATATTACTACACGTTTTATGAATTTTCTATTGAGTATTAAACAAATTCTGTGTTTTGACTTTGACTTTTCATGATAAAAGAGAGAATTTACAAATCTGTTAACAAATTGTGAATTATTTCGTTCGGTTTAACAGACTGCATAAAGTTTTATAGTTACGCTTGCAAAAAGAAAAAGCCGAAAACTTGGCGCGTCATATACCACAAGGCAAAAGGATAACACTTGGATCGGTACAAAAAAAGGCCGACGATGGCTACGACAACGATATTGTTGCCGCAAACAGTGCTGATATTTAAGAACATTTTATGGTGCAAAAAAAAAAAAAAGAACAATGAAACAAAAAAGTACATGAATATTTTTTCTAAAGCCAGCTACTAACTACTACTGTATTAGAAACTAGCGCTTTGGTGCTTATAAAACATAAAAAACAACCAATACTACGGCACTGTACACCTATGCAATCCCTTTGTCGGTGATTTATTTCGCAATATGGCAGCATTGAACATGTAAGCTAGCGCGACTGAAGCCATGATATTACGTGATATATGCGCGATACATTTAGTTAGTTTCGGCCTAATGCAGAATGTCCACTTCACCAGTTTACTATTTAAATATGTCTTAATATAAAAACAATAGAAAACGTTAACTTCTATGCAACCGAAGCGTGAATACTCTACACACTTGCAATTTTTGCGCGGCAACGCTGCTGTTTTATTTCACTTATGAAAGTATATGTAAAAACTATTTGTGAATTATAAGTGCTATTAAGTTTTAAGTGTATGGGAGCTGCTATTTGTTAAATAGTGCCCATTTTGATATTTGTGTTATTTATGGTTTATTAAAAGACTCTATACCAATTTGCAAAGCAATATTTCAAAACATTGAGGGCATAGGGCTGGGACCAACGAACAGACAGACGGATGTGCTGATCCCGAATATATACTTTATGGGTTCTCTCCGATGCTTTCTTTCATGCGTTGCAAACATTTTGACTGTATTACAGTACTCTTCATACACTCTGTGTGAAGAGTATAACAAATTTGCAAAGAAACGAACTGTAATAATATGCAAACAAAAAAAAAATTATATTCATTTAACCGAAAGGTTTAAGTTACTTTAGATTTCTTAAAAAAGCAAGTAAGAACGCCCCTGCTGCATACTGTCAGCAGATATTTTAATTGCTGTATCTCATTACATGGCAATTTATCAAAGGGCACAACAAGCAAAAAAAGAAACAAAAAAAAAAAAAATAACTCAATAACAACAGATGTTCAATGGTTGCCATCTCTTACTATGTATGTATTTATGCATTCTTACTGTCTATAAAGAATCACATCATATAAGAAACGTACAAAAACAAAAAAAAAATCGTGTATAAACACACAAAAAAAAAAAATCCTTATCAACAAGTTGTAGCCAGTAGAAGTTACGTACAACTTAAATTAGGGTGCACTCTGTAGATACATAGATACATTTTAAGCACTTCGAACCGTACATTTCACATGATGCACCCTTGATCATGCTTGTACCTTTGAGCGTAAGCAATTTGTAATTCGCTACGCAATGTTCACAGGCTCATAAATCAGACGTTCTCAGATACTCAACGCTCTGGTTGCCTGAATGCGTTTTTACTACTACTGTCAGTGATCGTTATTATAGGTGTTCTTGTTGTGGTTGTTGTTGTTGTTGTTGTTGTTGTTGTTGTTATTGTTGTTGTTGTACAAGTAGAACAAGTATAACAATATCAACAACAACAACAACAACAACAACAACCAGAATAAGAACAGCTACCAAATATACATATACCTATACCTACTTCTGTATCTGTATGTACCTACCTACCTACCTACATTGCATTTAACTAAGGGAGAAAATACTTATAGAGTTAAATGCCTTTAGTGAAGTAGTTTCGCTGTGCAAATATTTTTAAAAGCAAGTACAATATTAAATACATGGGGTATTATAATTAAAAAAGAGCAAAAAATCGTTGCACTGCATGAAACATGCAAAAATTCATACACCATTCATACGTACAATGATTCAGTGGCATTTAATTTCTTTAACTTACTACTATATACATGTATTCTAAGCAGAGAATCAGCATTAGTAAGCAATATACTACTACACCACACAGTATATGCAGATGCTGTGCAAAGAGTCAGATTATACATTTGTGAGTCATAAAAATTCGAATGCATTCGTTTGCTGTTTTGAGTACACTCGTGTATTTAATGAGTTATATAATAGTTAATGAGAAATATAATTAATATATATATATATATATATATATATATATATATATATATATATATATATATATATATATATATATATATATATATATATATTAAGCAAAAATTAAACAAAAGTTTTCGCTTGAAATTATCTCTCTCTCCATATACATATGTATGCTTTTATTTCATCAACTGTGTTGTGTAGCTAAGTAAAGTATCTACATGCATATATCTACGAGTATACGCAGTTGTCTGCACTGTGCTGTGTTCTACGCTGCGTCGTTCTCTGCTGGCTGTCTACTGGTCACAACAGCAAAAGTTCTTCAATTGTACAGAGGGGCAACGTATAAAAAAAAAGAAGAAAAGTTGTTTGCTTTGTTGCATGCAACAGCAATATTTTTGTGTTGTTTTTGTTAGTGTTGCTCTTGTTGTTGTGATCTGTTGTTTAGTTTGCACTACTCGTACATGTTATGAGCTGCATCTACTAAATTGTAAACAAAAAAAAAAAAAAAATAAGCGAAAAGTATCTACACACTCTCCCCCGTTCATGCCTCATACAAACACTTACATGTTTGTATCTTGCTTCAATATATAACGACAGTGGTTCTTTATGAGCCTCTATCCCTTTGTTCATTCGATCGTTGGTTGGTGTTCCTTCCTTCGCATGTCTGTCTGTATGTCTGTCTGTCCGTGTGAATTATGTCCATTTGTCGATTGTAAAGTGTCCTTCTTCTTCCATTAAGGTGTTATGGCAACATGTTTCGGTTACGTGGGATCGTCAGATTGCATAGTTATACAGCGACATATGTTCTCCAATAACAAACAAACAAAAAAGAAGAAGAAGAAAAACAAAAACAAAACTGTTGAACAAACCACTTCAAACATTAAAACAAAAAAGTAAGTAAGTAAAATTGTATCTAAGTGCATATTTATGCTTGCATGTGAAAACCAAGAGCACTCACTCACGCTTGTTTACTTACAATAATTAACTTCTTGACCAACTCAAACGTTGAAAAATAGCTTCTATAATTGGCTGCTTATACTACAGAACCTGAGTTACATTAAATGCACTTGATACTTTTTCTTGTTCGATTAGTAAGTATGAGTCCTTTATATGGTTTCGTTTATTTTTTTTTTAGCTTTAAGTTTTTTATTGCAGAAGGTTCAAAATGTAGAGAGCATTTCTATTCGCAGCAGATCTGAAGCATTAACGGTTGTAGTACATCAGCTTATTATTTTGGGATTGACACTTGTGCTTCATTTGAGAATTGACCAAGCAGAAGTCTGACAAAATGTTGGAACATTTTTTTGACGTCGTTCTATACCTTTCTCTAAGTTGTTTTGAAAACTAGTTCTGAGTACATTGTGTTGATGGAGAGTGATGGAACAAAAATTAAAAAATATTAATAAGCAGAAAACTTGTTCAACATGAATTCTAAAATGCAACCTAGCGGCAAATATATTTCTCTTGTATTGCATTTGTTTGATATTTGCTTGAATTGTTTATCGTTTCATATATGCACGATGTGATCTTAAAATAACCGAACTTTTTAGTTATGAAATAAAACAAGCATGGTATTCTGTTTCAAAGCCAATATTTATACAAAATACGATCCATTCAACTCAATACAACGTTTGGATCGCTCAACCAATTTATCCATAGACTTTTTTATACCCGCTTCTTGGGATGTTCTTTAGCACGGCTGCTTGTATGGCTGGTATGTCATCGTAAAAAGTACCTTTTATTGCATTTTTCATTTTTGGGAAGAAAGAGTAATCGCACGGTGATAGATCAGGCGAATACGATAAGAAAAATCTGTTTTTTTTTTCATAAAAAATTCATTGACTTTTTTAGTCTTGTGATAAAAACAGCTGCTTTCCTTTGAAATATTCAGGCCGGGCCTACCACATAGAACTCTCGACCACAAACTATGTAAAACTTGTAATAACTTTTTTCCATTGACAGTTTGACCTTGGTTCTATGATTCTACCCTTAGAATCATTGAAAGTTATCAACATTATCTTGAGTCTTGACTTCTGAAAACGCAATTTTTTAAGTGTTGGCTCGTCTTTTGACTTCCATTCTGCAGATTGTCGCTTAGTTTCAGCATCATATTTAAAACATCATGCTTCAACACCAGCTATGATCGAATCAAGAAGATCTGAATCGTTTTCAGCTGTTGAAATGATGTCTTTGCAATGCTCTACACAAGCGATTTTTTGATCATCATTTAACTGATGTAGAACAAAACATGCACACACCTTTCTTTTACCCAAATCTTCTGTTAATATTTTGTAGATTGTACAGTAAGATGAATTTAATTCTTCTGCCAGCATTCTCACAGTGAAATTTGCATCGATACCGATTATTTCACTTATTTTTTGCTCTAACTCAGCACGATTAGATGTTTCGGGCCGTCCAGTATCATCATTTAAATCATCACGACCGTTTTTACATTGTGTACACCACGTGTAAACTTGAGTGCGACTCATACAATCACCACCACAAACTTGTTTTTAACAATTAGTAAGTCTCAGCAAGTTTTTTACAATAAAATTTAATATTTGCTCTTTGTTCCATTATGTTTTTACAACATAACTACAAAAACTGTGTGTCATTTTCTAACCTGTCAAACGATTAGCATGAACTAAGCTGGTTTTGAAAGAAGAAAAATGTACCTTTCTAAAATTGCCAACATTTAATAGATTGCGCTAGCATGATTTAAATTAAAAGTTCGGCATTATTTAGATCATACCTTGTATGAGACAAATGACCTTATTATATGCGTATTAGGCGTAGCAACTAAAAATTAAAGTCTGGATGCTTTACCTTTTGCAGTCTCCGCGATCTCATTGTTCACACATACCCAGGACGGACAGACGAACATAGCTACATCGATTCGGCTTTTGATGCTGATCTAGAATAAATATCGCGACATAACACTTAAAGTGCACAGCGAAAATTTAATTAATTAATGAATTCAAGCTGCTCAAAAGCATTTTTCCTTATTAAATTTGTTTTATATTTAAAAAGAGCGCATCATAAGCTTTTCAGAAACCTATAATACTTATGTATATAATCGTTTCTATTGTAAAAATTTTTTTTTTTTTTTTTATTTATTATTATTAATTTACAATCTATCAATAAGACAATAAGTAAATTAGTTGAAAGTTCATAATATAACAGAAACAGCTGTACTCCAGTGAGAACAGCTATTATATTCAAAATTCTATAATTAAGAGTTTATTTACAATATATACAAAATTTAATCTCTAAAAGGTAAATCTAACTTTAAGTCTTCGAGTTGTATCGCTATTATCTAGTAGGCCTATTGCCAAAACATTTAAATGATCATGTAGTCTCTCAACATACCTTGTGCTTATTCTACGTATTTCATCTTTAATGTATGGAGTATTTAAATCTTTGTGAATTTGGTCATTAGTCACAAACCAGGGGGCGTCAGCAATAAGTCTAAGCGTTTTGGACTGATATCGTTGAAGAATTTCAATATTTGATTGGCTTGCAGTTCCCCATAATTGGATAGCATATGTCCACACAGGCTTTAAAATAGCCTTGTAAAGCCGAACTTTGTTCTCCAAACTAAGCTGCGATTTTCTCCCAAGCAGCCAATACATTTTTTTTTTGTTTTTATGTTGAGTTTCTTTGTCTTGCCTTTAATATGACTTTTCCAAGTTACTCTCCGATTTATATCGAGTCCAAGATAATTTGCGGAGTCACTATGAGGAATTTGTGAATTATTTAAAAATACTGACGGACAATCTCCTCTTCTCAGAGCAAATGTGACATGTTTCGACTTCTCAGTATTAACCTTTATTTTCCATTTCTTAAGCCATCGCTCTATTTCAACTATTTCATTTTGAATATCTTGAGATACTTCTGCCGCAGTGTCTTTAGATGCAATTATAGCTGTATCATCAGCATAAGTGGCTACTTGAACATCACTGACAACAGGAAGATCGGCAGTGAATATGAATATTGTGTAAAGGACAGGTCCCAGAACACTGCCCTGTGGAACACCAGCATGGATACTATATAGTTTCGATGTTTTTCCTTCCATTTGAACATAAAAGTGTCGATTGCTTAGATACGATTTCAATAAGAGGAAAAATGGAGCAGGAAGCAGTTTTTTCATCGATATCTCTCGATACAGTATCTCATCTTCCGAATCCACTGATTTCCGGATGAATTGTCATCCATGTCAACCCATAGTTCTTTGAATCAGGACCAGCGAATACGGTGGACGAGAGAATATTTTCAGGCTTGTTTGGTTTTGGAATCATTATCACCTCCGCACATTTCCATTGTGTAGGAAAGTGATCCAGCCTCAAAATCGCATTGTAAATTAGTGCTAAAAATTTAATACACTTTTGAGAGAGCATTTTCGTAACTCTTCCGTCTATTTTATCATAGCCTGGTGACCTTTTTTGATTCAGTTTTGCGAATTCTTCTTTGATTTCAGACACAGTAATTCTACGAATTGGCATGCACATTTGACAAGGTACATCCAGAAACTCTATTATTTCAGTATCTTCAGGCGCAAGATTTGAATTTGGTTGAAATGTTGAGTGTAAATGTTGTGCAAATGCCTCAACCTTAGCTTTGGCGGTTTTACACCATTCTCCATTATGATTACGTATAGCAACATTTCGTTTTGCAGGTCGTTTTAAATATTTGGTAGCTCTCCAAAGGCTGTATTCATAGTCTTTCGTGTTAGGATCCAGACTTTTGAAAAACTCTGCAGTTGCTTCATTTCTTACTTCGTGCAAGCGTTTTTTAAGTTGGAATGATGCTGTATTGTACCTAGTTTTATCTGCTGGACATCTACTGGTTTGCCAATTTTTCCGAAGCTTTCGCTTATTATTTATAAGGTTCCTAAGCTCAGCTGATATAAAAACAGTATTCGCTATAGAACTTTTGGCTGGTGCAGTACACAACAGACCTGCTTCATGTATAATGTTTGTAAATGATTCCACAGCCGTATCCACTTCTAAACCAGTTTTGAGAGATATATTAGTATTTAGTTTCGCATCTATCCAATCTTGAAATGCTAAAATATCTGTCCTAGATGTGACAATTTTATATTTATTTGATAGTGCTGGAAGAGCAGTGCCATATGTAATTATAATTGGCGAATGGTCTGAACTTAGGTCGTAGTTGTCCGAAATTTCCAGATGATGCCGTGGTATTCCAAAATAAACTGCAAAATCCAAAAGATCCGGTATTTTGCGGGGGTCTGATGGCCAATACGTTGGTTTTCCCGTAGACAGTGTTGAAAAATTATTGGTATTTATGCATTTATATAGCTCCTTTCCTTTGGGATTTGCTAACCTTGATCCCCACCAAGGGTGTTTGGCATTATAATCTCCACCAACAATAAATTTACAACCAAGTTTTTTGAAAAAGTTACAGTAATCTTGTTCTTTAAAACAAAATCGTGGTGGAAAATACACTGCACAAACTGTAATATCAAATGACATGCATTCAACATTAATGCAAGCAGCCTGTATAGCATTTTCTTTAACTATTTCCATGATATTATATTTAAGCCCTCTTTTAATTAATATTGCAGAGCCGCCATGAGCTCTATTATCTGGATGATTTGCAACTATTAGATCATATCCATGAATTTTAAAGTGTGTCCTGTTGGTAAAATGAGTTTCTGATACCAAGAGGATATCAATGTAATTAGATTTAAGGAAAAGTTTTACTTCTTCTGTGTGGTTGGAAAGCCCATTTGCATTCCATATAGCAATTTGAAGATCTACTTGCATATTTTTGATATTAACAGAGATATCATGTTGAGGAGGTTGTTTGTTAATTCAAACTGTTTGGCTAATAAACCTTCGATTCTTTGGAAAGGGTCTTCGTCATTTGAACTTCTGTTTTCTCGTAGTACTTGCGCATAAGATGGGCGGTTTCCGCTAGTATTAAACTCATTTGGTCTGTGCGAAGATGAAAAGCTATGCTCCTGAGGTGGTTTGCTTGAATGCTGACGAGAAGAATGGCTATTAGGCTTCTGCTTTGCAACTAATTCTTGATAAATTTTGCATCCCTTGTAGCTGGCAGCGTGATCTTGTAAGCAGTTAACACATTTGGCAGGCAAATCCTTGTCTTTCTGACACTCTGAAGTAGGATGGCACATTGAACACTTAACGCATCTAAATGTTTTTGTACAATACGTCTTGGTATGTCCAAACTCTTGGCATCGAAAGCATTGTACAATGTCAGTTACTTTCCTGGGAGGCTCTACTTTAATTACTGCATTGCTTAGGCATTTCAGGTCATAAATTTCTGCATTGTTGTTGTTCGGTTCCAGATCAATAAAGAATATGTTCAATGGATGCTTGGTAATACGACTCCTAACATTGCTTATATTCCTTACGCAATGACCTAACTCTTCAATTTCATTTTTAATTGAGTCAATTGGTGTAGAAAAATGTAGATTTTTAACTACGACTCTAAAAGAACGCTCTTGTTTTAACTGGTAAGTGTGAAACAAAACCTTATCTCTCTTAAGTGTTGTTATAAACTTTCTATAACTATCCACAAATTTAACCATAACGCGTATTTGACCGTTTCGTTGGGACTTATAGGTAAAATCTTCTTTCGAAAGAGTTTTGGTAATATAATTTATCATACCATTTATGTCATTAACATTAGCCAGTATTATTGGCGGAGGCTTCAGAGTAGTATTTCGCTCAGTTGATTCCTCTTTGTTTTTTCCCAAAACTTTTTGAGGTAGGCACTATAAAAACAAAATCTGTCCCAACTTAGACGACATTTTTGTAGTGACGAAACCTTGTTGAATATTAGTTACTTTTGAAGTGAGGCTTTAAAATATTTTAGGTTTTTGTTGATTTTCTCTCTACTTTTCTCTCTCTTTCTCTCCGTTTCTTTCCCTTTCTCTCCCTTTCTCTCCCTCTCTCTCCCTTTCTCTCCCTTTCTCTCTCTCTCTCTCTTGCTGCCGTTCTCTTTCTTTTTCGGAAGTGCGCGCCATTAATATTATCGATGTGTGAGTGTCGCGCCATTGTGTTGCTGTTTAAAAGTGCAGACGATAAAAAATGAAAATCAAAACAAATTTAAACCAAATCGCATTTTTATTTTTGAAAGATTCTACGGAATGTTGTAAGCGTGTTCGGAACTTGAAATTATTTTATTTTCTGTTTCTATTTTTATTATTTTTATTTTTTTGTGCGCTATAACAATGCATAAATATGGAATCAGAGCTTTGCATTCACATTCAATACGAAAAGCAAAAGAAGTTGTTGTATCGATATAGATTTTATTGTTGTCGAAAAGAAATAGAAGTGTGCATAAGTCCTTGTAACTGTGTGTGTGTGTGTGCGCGCTGGTATGTATGAAGTATCTGTAACTGCTCGCATAAACCTAACGAAATTCAATGCTTTGTGCGCAATTTTTTGTGTGTTTGTGTTTTTTTTTTGTATTGCATACGCAACAAAAATTCGGAGGCAACATATTTTTCGTAGATTTTTTCACAAGAAGTTTTTTTCTCCACTTTTTTTTTTATTGTATTTTTTTTTGAACTTTTACCTTTTGCATTAAAAATTCGAAAATCCATTATCAGAAACATGGCGCAGTTGTAGCCGAGTCCTTTGCGCTATGTTGCCAAGTTGTAGCTGTCTCTTCTCAACCACCATATTCGCTCAGCTACCATATTCCATTTTTTTTTTGTTATTTTCATTTTTTTATCTTTAACTTTAAGTGTGTGTGTGTGAGGTGGGTTGTGTGGGGCTGTGGCTTCGATTCAGTTTGCTCTTAACATACACAATACCTGTGTGTTCATATGTAAATGGCTTTTTAATATTTATGTTTGGTTTTTATTTTAAATACACAAAGCGCACAGATACACCCACACACATCCACACACATCCACACACGCACACACCTTATGAGAGGAAAAGATACACGGCAGCTTTCGCAACGCTCTGTACCTATGTATGTATGTATCTCTGTATCTGTAAATTCAGCC
Organism: Leucophenga montana; assembly: GCA_035044765.1. Classification (NCBI taxonomy): domain Eukaryota; kingdom Metazoa; phylum Arthropoda; class Insecta; order Diptera; family Drosophilidae; genus Leucophenga; species Leucophenga montana. The sequence goes on along the minus strand of JAWNNQ010001096.1, from coordinate 270,852 downwards.
TTGCTGCACGTCATCAGCTTTGGCATCATTAACCTGCAAAACATTTTTGTCAGTTGCTAACGAGCTTGGTATGCTATTCTATGCCAAACTTTAATGTTTCAACGATCTAAGCACGTAGATACGAGAGAGTTCTTATGAAAGGAGACGAAATAAAATCGTAGTAAATCAAAAATGAACAAATTTTATTATAATTAATTCTTAATGTATACGCAGAATTTCAACTCAATTGCAATTGTGGAAGTGTATCAATACAAACTCGTTAAGCTTTTCATATGTAGTAATAATATTTCAACTTAAAACAAAATGCTAACTTTAGTGAAATTGAAGCTTTACTACTCTTGAAACTTCAACATTTTGCTCGACACTGCTGGGGTTTGCTACAGTTTTTACGTTTTTGAAAGGATGCTTAGATTTACATTTTTTTTTTTTTTTTGAATATAATTCATATTTATTCATATGCTTGGCATTAATTTCGCGTCTTTAGCGATTTTGCATAATTTTGTTGCGTATGAAATTAAAGCATATTCCGATTGAGCTGGGCATGAAATGAAATGTAAGCACGCACTAGACAAGGTTACAATCAGAAACCGAATTAGCAAGATATAGTAATGAAGGATAGTGCCTCTATTGACGCTATAGAACTAAGAGAGGGCAAATCGTAGACAAATGCTAGAATTGGTAATTCAACGATCTCAAACTACTATAGTTAGTTACAAAGGCACACTGACTATTCTGTTTCTAAACAAGTTTTCAAAAAAAAAAAAAAAACAAAACACTGCATTCATATACTCAGATAGTCCAGCAAAACTAAAATCAAAACCAAAAACCATTACTGAATGCCGAAAATCTTCTAACGAAATGACTCAGCAGAATATATAGTATCGTGCAGCAGCTACGCTGAGGTGGGCTTTCGTCACTTGCGTGGACTACCGTCCACAGTGATACAACACGTTTGTGTACGAAGGCACAGTGAAATCGAGGAAATCTGCAGAGTAGCCGAAATTGCAAGGCATGGTACCATCGCCCAGATGTTGCCCAGTAATGCCTTTGTTAATTCATCACCTTGCCCAGCCACATATGGTAGCTTCAAGAGATTTCTTGATTCTAATAGGCATCCTCAGAAATGAAGAAAAACATCGTAATTGATCTCTTGAACTCTTAAATTAAAGGGTAAGAGTGATACTAAATGATGTTACTGGAGAGACAGAACACAAACATTTTTTGCACCATGTACATAACCTCAAAAGTAGGAAAAAACGCCGTTTTTCGGGTACATAATCTCAAATATCGCAAAATCTTGACGAATTCTGACCCCGGATTCGTATTCTACGCAGCAAATTACTTCGGAAATGACTTGTCTAAAAATATTAGTGCTAAATTTGTATTGATTCTTGATTTTTGTAGTCCTTTCTTTTTTTTTTTTTGCATACTTAAGTAGCTTACGTACGCACATAGGTACTATATATGCTATATAGATTTTCGATACAGTTGGCAACGTGCTTTAATTAAGCCTGGACGTTGTTGCCAACCATTTGTGCTGCTTGCATTGACTTTGTATGGCATCCCTGCTAAGTGCGCTAATGCACGTTGTCAACAGCAGCAGCAGCAGCTGAAGCAATGGGAGGAGTAGGCTCAGTTATGCTGCTGAAGGCATAGTAGTGTATTATCCTTGTGAGTACATTAATTTACCAATCAGTATTTGCTGCTTCTTCTTTATTATTTTTTTATTTTTTTTTTTTTTTTGATGACACGCATTTTGTTACTGTGTTGCCAATGTACTAAGTAAGCATGTGTAACCTTATCGCATCCTTTAAAGTAGTCGAGGCATGAAAGGAATTTGTATATAGTACATGTTTATTTACCCACACTTGAGCAGCTCTTTTCGTTCCCCTATCTCTCGCTCTCTGTTCGTCTGTCTGTCTGTCAGTCAGTTTATCCGTCTGTGTGTGTTTGTCGGCGTGGCTTAATTCAAAATCCACTCAATTACTTGTAATTTTAGCCTCAACAGTCAATTTATTTGTACCGGCGAGCATCTAACCAAGCGCATACGGCACCGTTTTTATACACTTGTCGCACTTATACATTCTCTAATTCTATCTCTCTTGCTCACATAATCTCTCTCTACTTTTTTTTTGTTTTTGTTTTTTTTTGTATGCCTGCTGCCGCTTCCTTTGTCTGTCCGAAAATGCCACCGATGCTGCTTTCTCATATATCCTTTCATGTTCTTGGTGTGTGTCTGTCTGTGTGTGTTAGTGTAAATTTTTAACTTTGTTTTTCTTTGCTTAATTTTTATACCCTACACACATACATAGATGTATGTGCGCAGCGTATTTTGTGTTTGTTTAAAGCAGTGTTCGGAGGCCTCTTAATATCTATATCTACCTTTATCTGCTTCATGCTAGAAATTAAACTAGCCATGTCCGTCTGTCTGTCCATCCGTCTGTTTGTCAGTCTGTCGGTAGATCTGTCGCATAGATCTCCCAGACTATTAGAGCTAAAGGCATTTAGTTTTTTTTTTTTTTTAATGCGCTTGAACCAGCTTACTATCAATTTGCCCCATTTCTGTGCAAAATAATATTTTAGTAAATGCTTTTCGTACTATTACAATATTACATTTGTGAAATACTCGTAGCTCTCTTTGATTAAACATAGTCAAATTATTCTAGTCAAAGAAATTTATTCAATCTATACAGAGTTTCTCCTTTTCGTTCATATCTTTCAGAAAAAATGATCATTAGTAAAAAAAAAGTATTTTTTTTTTTTTTTTTGTAAAAATTTTGCCCATTCACACTCGCAGCTTGTAGTGTGCATTTGCTATGTTTATACTGCATTTAAATTTTATACGTTCTTATTTTTATTTTTATTTTCACTTTTTTCTTTTTCGATTCAGTGTTTCGATTTAAGTTCTTCCACTGCCACTTTTTTCTTGTTTCCATTGGTTTGCTGTAAAATGTAAATTAATGTTGTTCCTGCTGTTTTTGTTGTTATTTGTATCTCATTTTACATTTCAGTGTGTTTATACAACGCTGGCACGCCCCCTTACCATGATCAATGTAGTATATAACGCGTACACGGTTATCCTCTCAGTCTGTCCTACTTGTTTTCTCATGTATGTTGATACATATTTATATGCATGTACAAGTATGTGTATATTATTGGAGTATCCTTTTTTATTTTTTTGGTATTTTGTATTTCATGCTTAAATTGTTGTAATTGAAGTGTAAATTTTACATCTGTTAAATATGCATTAAAAAGTTTTGTATCTCTTTCTTTTGCACACTTGATTCGGGTCGCACCCTTGACGTTCTTTGCCTGCCTGCCTGCCTGCCTGCCTGCATCTACTTCAAAAATACAAAATATATTCGATGCTCTTGAATACTGTTTTTAAATAGCAGCGGTTTTCGTCGTTGTTGTTCGTCAACGCAAAAAACCAACAAGCAAATGTTTAAATTAATTTATGGAATTAATTTTCGACAAAAAAGAGAAGAATTCGTTCAAAGAAAACCACATAAATTAAAGAAAACAAGTGGAACCTTAATTTCAATAGTACCGCAGCATTTATATGTATATACTTCACACAGCAAAAGAAAAAAAAAAACCATACGTTACAAAGGACTATCTGTTTTTATGCGTACTTCATTAATTTATGAACTTTAGAGAAGTCCAGGTATGGTTGGGTCAAAAGTTCTGATTGAACTGCTTTAATATGGCTCTGTACTAAATATCTGATGGTAGAAGCGAAGTCTACAAATTACACGAGAAGACTCATTTGTTAGAAAATAGTGCCAATGTAGCTTTTCTGGTGACCCCGACTCTTATCTTGAAAACTAAAAAAACGTGGTTTTGGCAAATACGTGAAACGCACTTGTATAGGCATTCGATGGAAAAAGTGCAAATGTAACTAATAAACTTGGTATCGCTTTGGTGACTCCGACTTTTATGTTGAAAATTAAAATAAGTGGTCTGAGATATACGTACAAAGCAGTAATTAATACACTTTTATACTTATTTGGTAGAAAATACTGCAAATTAGTAAAGAAATTTTGGCAGAAATGTAGCTAATTTTTTTTGACCCTGACTCATATTTTGACAACGGGCATAAGTGATTTGGGAAGTACGTAAATATAAAATAGTGCAAATGTAGCTAATAAACTTTCAAACTTTTAAACTATTTTTGTGACCCTGAAATTTTATTTGAAAATTAAAAAATGTAGTTTGGAAAGTATGTGAAAAGTAGTTCATCAATGCACTTGTAAATATATACAATAAATAAATATATACTACTGTACTTTCTACCGCTTTGGTGACCCCAGTTTTCATCTTGTAAACGAAGTACCGTTTTGGTAACCCGGATGCATATTTTGACAACAAAAATAAGTGATTTGGGAAATACAATACATGAAAAACAGTTTATCAATATACTTGAATACTGATTTAATATAAAATAGTGCAAATGTAGCTAATAATCTTTGTACTTTGTACTTTAAAGGAATGTAGCTACTTAACTTACTACTGTTTTGGTGAGCTCGACTTTCATCATAACGAATATAAGTGCTTTGGCAAATATGTATGTAAAAAGCAGTTAACGGATGTACTTGCATGATTAATTTGTTAAAAATAATAAAAATATACAAAATTAACTAAATACTGTCATGGTGACCTCGACAGCTTGTATATTGAAGATATGCATTGCGAAGTACTATGTGAAAAGCAGTTCAAAAAGAAACTCTGTATGCTGTATGCGGCCGAAAGTGCCGCTAATAACCAAACTATACCCTACCTGCATATACATAAACATATATATGACTATATGGAAATATAAAGAGCGCACGGTAAATAATTCAAACGCTGTATAAGTGACTTATATAGAACTTTAAATTTGTACACTGCCTTGCATGCGAAATGAGGAGAATTTAAAATATATTGTATGCTTATTTTTGTATATTTCTTTTTTATTTATATATTATATCTATCGATCTATTGCCAAAAAGGATTCACTTCAATAGGTTAGGACACTGAATGCCAATTTTAGCCAAACGGCAGCATACTACTTTGTATAGAGTGCTCCTCTGACTGTCAGTCTATATGTCTGTCTGTCTGTTTGCACGTCCATAATTTCATTCATTTTATGCCATTCAGTATTCATACTCATCGTTCTTGTTCTCGTTCTCGTTGTCGAATTCGTTCTCGTCGCCAATAAAGTGATTAACATGAATTCATGAATGCGTGAAAAATTATGCTTCGTGCACATTATCCAGTTAAACTTACTCATTAACATGGCCTGGCAATGGCGTAAGAGCAAGAAAGAAAATATTATGTAAAAGAGATAGATTGTGGAAATATCCTTTATTTTTATTTTTATATTTTGTTCTTGTTTCTTTTTTTTTTTTTTGTTTTGGTTGTTTCTGTTGTTTTTGTTGTTGCTGAAGCTCCTTGGGGGCCTTTATACGACTCAGTACGGTTCGGCTCGATTTCACGCTAGGCTCATTTCGCATTTTGTGCTCATTTTTCGCATAATCTTTTGCATTGATTTGCGAAACAAGTCACGCACGAAAAATGACGCGGACGGGGCACACAAACGAGTATAGCTAAAGTATGCCAAAAAAGGACGACAAGGACGGTGGTGATGATAATGATGATGATGATGAGAACGCTGACATAAGGAGGTCTATATGGTCTATACGGTCTATAGCGCTACAAACAAGAAAAAAACAAAACACAAAAAAATAGAAGCAAATATGTGAATAAAACTTTTCTAATAATAACAACGACAAACAGCTGCCAACAGTCAACTCTCAAAGGCACTCGCTCTCAAGTAGTCAAATAGAAACGCAAAAACGAAAAACTCAAATACGAATATCGAAACAAAACCTGAGGCTAGAAAGGGTCTGAAGAGATTTAGGCGTAGTATAGGCAGGATAAGTGGTCTGATGAGTTTGCTGCTGCTGCGCGTCGCTTTGAGCAAAGTTTAACTAAATTGCGTGCAAAATTAATTGCGTGACTTGGAAAATTTTCTACATATTTCACTGATTTTCATAAATATATATATATATGTATTATATATAAAAACATATATATACAAAAACATATTTCTTTTTGCTGGCTTAAAGCCTACACATAATTTAAAAAAAAAATAACAAAATTCAATTAGTTTTTATAAACACCTTTCATTGAATGTTAATTAAATATAGTAAATAATTTAGTAGTTTCAAATTAGCAAATTGAATGCGTTTAGTTTTGAATTTTTGTTTGCAATTAAGTTTTTAAATACAGTTGTAAATTTAGCTAAGCTAACAAATAAGTTGGGTATTGTAAATGAAATTAAATAGTAAAAAAAAAAAACAACACGAAGATATAGCATACTTTTGGGCAGCATTGGAAAAACGGTTAAAATGAACTTTGAGAGGTTGACAGTTATTTAGTGCTGGACAAATTTTACAACACATTAAAACTTCATGTCGAAGTTTTAATTGTTGTATACAATTCTTGAGTATGTTTGTAAATGTTGCTTTACTGACGCATTAAATGTGTTTTGAAGTAGTATGCAGATTGCATTGTTTTCGAAAACCGAAACCATTTGAACGAAGTTTTTTACATATGTACGTTTCAATCCAACCTCGTGTTTAATTATAAAATATCAACAAACAATTGTGTAATTAGTTGCATTTCCTACAATACACACCTCCACTCCTAGAGTATTACATTCTATATGATTATGCCTACTCGTAATGCTGGAAAAGCTGTTTTGCAAATGTAATTTTGTAATTTTCCAATTTCACAGCCACACATATTTTGCGCCCCATCTCTGACTCTGACACTTTTTCTATGCATTGGTTTTATGGGAGCCAATTTTGCAAAAATTTTCAAGCAAATCGCTTCGACATCGAACCGAAAGTGACAATTTCATATTGCATAATTTAATTTTTTCATGATTACTAGCTGCATTAACATGGGAGATTTGAGGTTGTTTTTATTTACTTTTTGCTGCTTCACCCCACTTGTCGACTTCACATAAATTGTGTAAACAATAATTATATTAATTCTTCTCCATTTGCCTGTTTTTTTTTTCCTTTCTGTTGTATTTATTCACTGTTTTTTTTTCCTACTGTGCACTACACTCGGTTGTATATTTCAAGCATAACAATTTAATTGCAGAATTTGTGAACTTCTTGGCGAAGTTTTGCATATACCAATTAGCAGCATGAAGAAGTTTTGCGTTGTATTTGGCACAAATGTTACCTGAACAAAGTAATGTTGTTTAGCAACGATTTGCAGTAGTGTATCAAAGCTGCGACTACAGCTTGATTATGTCATTTCTTGCATCAACTGATTTAATGTACATTTTTGCGCTACTTCCTCATTTGTTCACAGTAACACATGCACTTTAGCTTTCCCAGTCAATCTTTTGGATGCTTTCAATTTGTACAAAAGTTGGGCGTGTGTTTGTGTATCTTTTGTGTATTTGCGTAATTATGCTAATTGTATTTTCAATAAAATTGTGTGCTTATTTATTATTTCTGCTTTTACTGGCATTTTGTATGTTTAAAAAATATTTTTTACATCTTTTTTTTCCCGAAATTAATATAAAAGTTATGAAAAACAATTGAGAGCAGATGGCTTTTGATCGGAAATAATGAAAAAAAATATATAAAAAACAATTTATTTTTATTAATTATGTCTGATTGACATAAAGTGTTAACAACTTATATACATTTTAACGTGGTTGCAATTGAGTGGATTTAAAATAAAAAATTAAATTTTTTTTTTTAGGTTAAATTCCATAAAAATAATTCTGCAGAACAATTATTTTGGTAATATTTTCCATTCGAAAAATAAAAGATAGATAGATATATAGATAGATAGATATATAGATAGATAGATAGATAGATAGATAGATAGATAGATAGATAGATAGATAGATAGATAGATAGATAGATAGATACTTCGATACATAAATAGAAACAAGAGAGTGAGATTGACTGTATTACAACATAAAGAGAGCATTCTGAAGAACACGCATTTTAGTAAAGATCATACGAGTATGAAAAGACTACTTCTCACTACTTTTTACGCAGCCTTTCAGCTTTTTGCTGTTCGTTTAGATAGTATTAAGTACGTCTAGTTCCGTCTTTTTTGTACTAACTGATAAACCAAGTATGCAAACTTCCCATTTATAATGACAACTACGTCGTCTGCGTAAGCGATTACAATAAAACATGCCAGTTTCATTTAAAGCTTGTTCACCGCTAAGTCCAATACAAATCTTCAAGTGGAAGATATACCTAAATCACAGAGTTAACAGCGACTAAACCCTACAAGAGATTGTTCCGTCTAAGACTGAATATTATTAAAATCATCTTCCACATAAAATCAGAAAGGCTGAAGCTGTAAAGCAGCTTCAGTAAATTTAGCTTTATTGTAAGCGTTTTGTGTGAGCTAGAACAATAGAATTAACTACATTTAAAATTTAAATGCGCTTATAATACAAAACTAGTTTTAACAGGCTTAGTAGTCAATTTTGCTGCATTATTATCATGCAGAGTAGCTGCCGGTATATAGTGACACAACGTATTGATGAATCTAGTGCTTTTAGCAGGTCTTATATACTTTTGAGTATGCTTATCAGACTTATTATATTGTTTGCTGTTTCTGTCTTTATCTCTTGTGATTATTTGTTTTCAACTATAGTTAGTGTCTTTCACTCGTCTCCACGTTAATTGCTGCTCTATGAGTTTGTATCTGAAAATCTATGAACTGTTATGTTTTGTGTTCCAACTTTTTAGTGCAGGTAGCAGCTACTGAGTTAATTTTCATTTAAACTACCTAATAGTTTTTATCACATGCTCATGGGCAAGTGAATATAAATTACTACACTAATGCATTTTTGCAAAATCTGCTCGAAAGTGTAAATTGCAATAGACCGATAGAGTGCATCAACTTTTAAATTGTGTATTATTATTCTGTATTATATACTAAATTGAATTTCTTTTTGGAATGCTTATCTATCTTTTGAATGCCCCTGAATGCATTCATATCAGTTTTATAACATTCTGCACTCATTTTGTCTGTTTTTACCATTTTGTTTATTTGTTACTAACTAACTTAAACAATTATTTATAAGTTTAAATGAAATGGTACTTGAGACAATTTATGTAACGATTTAGTAAATGAATCATACCAAATCAATTGAGTAAATGATTCATTTCGCATGCATTATGTAATGAGTCATAGCAAATCAAATGAGTAAATGATTAATTTTGAAAGCTTTAGTAAATTAGCCAATTTATATCAAATGAAATAAGTAAATGACTCAATTGACTGCATTTACTATACTAGCCAACAGTTGGTATCATTTTACGATTACAGTATTAGATAAAGAATATCTTCTTTTATATACAATACAACCTTGTTTAACCTATTCAGAATCATACTACTTAATTTTTCACTACTTAGTTTTTCTTCTTTGCCTTGAAATGTTAAAACAATTAAACAATTTTGAGTTTCAATGACATTTTTGAATTCCTTTCAATTCGAAAGAATACAAGTACTTATTTTTGAACAATCGAAACTTTCAGCATAATTTTGCACGCTAAACGGCTTCATTGCTTCCGTTTTTTATTTTTTTATGAGTATGCAAGGCATAAAATTTGAATGAGTTTCACGCTTGGGACTCGGTAGAATTCTCCATGCTTGTCAATACACAATACTCGAAACGTTGCGCGTCGTAAACTTTTTTAAATGATCCGTAAAAAAAACAATTACGTTCGCACTTCATTAGCTATGCTTCATTTTCTCTGACTGTGATTTCAAATGAGTGAGTTAACAAAGAAGAGGAAAAACTGACTAAGACTCGTTTACTTATTTTATGTAGTACAATAGTTGAAAATGAATAATTTGAATGCAATTACTTTGTAATAAACGCCGCTAACTATTTTGTTAATTATAGTTTGTGTATAGTTTATGTTAGTTAATAAACACTGTACATTTTGTACATACATATATTTTTGCAATGTTTTTTAAGTCACGTACAAACTTACAGCGCTTAATTTTTATTTGCGCAATTGGCAAATTTAATTAGCTACAATATTTCACAATGCATTTGTTGAAATAAATTTTATTTAAATAAATTAAACTGCAAATAGTTTAAACGCATTCGTTTAAATGAGGAAATTTATTAATAAGGAAATTTTTAAGTACAGCTAATTTAACGCTTCAACGTTAGCTGTCTCTCTCTCTCTCTCTCTCTCTCTCTCTCTCTCTCTCTTTATCTCTTTTTTTGTATTGTCAACTCACTTGCTTTTTTCGTAAAATATTCACACGCGAAAGGACACTTTACGCTTATGCAGGCGCTTGATAATAATCATAAAAATAAAAATGGCGACACAAAATGGCAACGGCGGCCATAAGGATGCAAAGGATAGCAATGGCGACGTCACATTCAGCAACAAATTATGCTCATAATTATGCTGAATTAATTGCGCGCTGATCCAGCTCACTGGCACGCTGATCCTGCTTGTCGTCGTCGTTGTCGTCGTCCTTCTGTGTCTTCGTCGTGCAACAATTCAGGTGCGTTTTATAGCAATTCTGCTGCTGCTGCTGCTGGTGATGCTGCTGCTTTACATAATCAATTAAGTTGTGCAATTTGCATTATTATTATTATTATATATTATTTTCACAGGAGCGCCACTTGACGCTTAAATATTTAACAATGGCGCCGCGCATATTCGTCAGGATATTCGCGTATATAAGTATGTTGGTATTTATGTACTACTTGTTCATCCAGTCCAATTCGTTTCACTCAAATGAACTTATTTGTTGACTTCCTTTCGTCGCACCGCATGGCATGGCATGGCAAGTGGACTATAAAAAGACAAGCGGCATTTGCAATAATTACCTTGCGTATTTATCAACGAATCGCTTCCATTTTATTTACTCACGTTCAACGATAAAAAAAAGAAAGAAAAAATATTAATGAAAGATGGCGCATAATTGTTGCAAATATATTGCAAATGTGTTGGTAGCAAATGTTGCTAGGAATGTCGACTTTGTGCTGCCTCTGCTATTCCGACAATGAATTCATTTAATACAATTAATGTTTAAAATTCGTGCTTATAGATTATAGCAAATATGTAGTTCTAAATGTAGTACACAACAAACATTGATATGCACAACAGACAAAGGACACAACCGATTAACATACAACAGACAGAAAACTAAACAGATAGAAAATACAAGGATACATAACAGAAGACGTAGACACAAGAGTAGCAAGACACAAAGACAACAGACAAAGAGAAAACAGACACTACAGACATCGGCATAGTCATAACAGACACAATTGTTACAAACATTAAAAGCACAGACACAACAGACACAACAGACACAAGAACAACGAACAAAACCAGCTACAGTTTTGTAACGAATTGAGCCATAGAAGGCACCACAAAGTACTGTAACTCGATGACTTGGCATGCTTGCACAACTGTTTTTCCCTTGTACCAAAAACGCTAAGTCACCAAGTCACCGTTTTTTCCTTGGTTTCGAAATCGCAATTGCTATCTACTTATTCTTCGACGAGATGAGTCGATCTAGATATGTTTATTTGTCTATTTGTCAGTCTGCATTTGTTGTTGCACATTTTATTTGGTATAGAATTTTGAGATATGTAACTGAGGTACGGTATGCAAGCATATTTTGCTCCTAACCTTACATATCCCATCATACATATCAGTATGCCTCGCCTAGTTTAAGCATAGCATCCATTTAAAACCAAGGCATACTTTTGGATTTTTCTAAGAAAAACTTTTCTATTAGAATAAATATCAGAGGTGCGATTTTTTAAGAGGTATAGAACGTTAAATTTAATAAAAACACAAACATATAATAATTTTATGGCATTAACTAACTGGATGTTAAACTTTCCCCCACTTTTTCAATCATTTGCGGCGGTATCTCGCAAATAGTACGCTCGATATTGGCTTCCAAGGCTGAAATCGATGCTGGCTTATCTGCAAAGACTTCAAGTAACTCGAAGTAACAGAAAGTAGTCCAACGGTATCAGATCACACGATCTCTTTGCTTTCTGGAGATTATGTTGATCTCTTCCCTCAATAAGTCGCAAAAATATGACATCCTGTTGAATGTAAATGCTTTCCAGACTATGTTCACATACTTTCAGCAACCAAAAATAACTCATAAATACAACAAAAATACAACATAACTCGATATCGGACGCCATTGACGTTGAGCAATGTATTTTATTCGTTTTTAAAGATGTCACCAGCAAATAAACTGCATCAAGCCGTGCATTTTTTGGGGTGTATCGGTCGCTGATGGAATTTGGTTTAGTGACAATGCCATTGAGACAAAACAAAAATTTTGTGGTATAAATTTGGATCGACTTCTAACCATTCAAGCGCCCATGTGGCTTTAATTCTTGAACTAATTGAATCTTGTAACAACGTAAGCCAAGTTCTTTGCGCAAAACATACCACAGCGTTGATGAATATACACCAAGTTCTTGTGAATGATTTCGAATTGATGAATTAGCATCTTCCTCGACTCTTGATGGTGGCTCCAAAAGATTATACGTGCTGCAACATTTCGCAATAGTTTTTCGAATAGCAGCCCAAATGGGTAATTGGCTTTTCGATAAACGATAAACTTTTCAAGTGTTGCCACATTAAAAAAAAAAAAAAAACTTAACTGCTAAAATAACATTTCAGTATTTCAGTTAAGGTTTTCCATTTTTTTTTTTAACATAAAACTTTGCCTTAATTTGAACTCTATGTAATTCAGATATAATTCCGGCCATTCTTTCTATTAAATATTTATTTCAAATAAAATGTTGTCATACAATAATAATTGTAATTAAATTCAAAAAATAAATTAAAGCAAAAATCCAATTGTAAAATAGTATGCATACACACAGGAAAAAAAAAACGTAGAGATACTACATAAATACACCCTGGAGATACTATTAAAATCGAATGGTAAAAAAAATATAGTAATGGAACATTAAAACCCAAACAAATAAGTGCCACAAAAATGTTGCAGCCAGAGTAAAATGCAATTTAATTGAGAACGAAATATGTGCGATGCACAACGATTCCAAAGTAACAAGTGTAAAGTTAAATGCTTAAATTGCTGCCACCAGAATTCAATGGAGGGTTGAAGTTCCAGTTGAGTGTTGGAGAGTGTTGGAGAAAAACAAAAAAACCGGAGAAACTTTGCCTCGCTAAAAAAAAAAAAAAAACGCACACAAAAGAGATCAGGTGGTTTTTCAATGGTTTTGCTTTAACTATTGGTTTAATCGCACTTAAGCGGTTCTATTTATTGCTTAACTTATTTTATGGTAATGGATAAAAAAAGTGCACCAAATCCGTAATGAAAAAAACTAAAGCGTAAACAATTCAAGTTTCATTAAATAAACAAATTATTGGTTTTAAGCCATGAGAACGAAACGAAATACAATTTTTATTGAAAACTTATTTTGCTTTTTTGTTTTTTTTTTTTGTTTTTTTGTTTTTTGCTGCACTGCCCAATTTTTGCTGCATATATTTGAGCGCAGCTGTGCTATCAGTGCAATTACCGACTTTATTTTCCGAGTCAGGCGTTGATTTTATACATATATTTGACAGTTTTGTTTTATCAATACCCTTTATAGAACAATTTGTATGAAGCATATTAACTGTTTGGGCTGTAAGTTGTGTAACGCGCTCTGCTCTGTATAAAGATACGATTTGATAAGCGATAGATATCTGCTTCCTTGTCTTACTGTTATCGCTTGGCTCGCTGCAATGGAACGGTAATGCTTTATACTGTCGCACAAGTACAAAGCACAGAGCGAAAATTGTGTGCTTGTATAACGGAACAGCATAAAACTGTAAAAACTGTAACACTTGCAAGCGCCTGTAATTCGTAACTAGTTTAAGCAATGTTATGCCAATTTAATTACGCTGCACAGTAAAATAAAGTTTCAAGTGCAACTTTTACAAACATATTTAAGTAGAGTTTTATACGGAGTGCATAAATGCTTCGGTTTTGATGCAATTATTTTCATTTTCATTTTTGGAGTATGACAAATCGAATAAGTTGCATATATAAAAAATATATATATATATTTTTTGTTTTGTTTTCTGTTTGCACAAATAGTATAGCAGAATTGCAATTTTTGCATTTATCACACCGCACTGACATACATATCAAATGGGTTATTACGACTAAGAGTGAGTGCGCGCTGTCGCGTAAAATGTATGCAATAAATTATTTGATGTTCTCTAGCTAAAGCCAAATTTTGTTGTTTGCAAAATTATTTACAATAAATTGTTAAATATTTACTCTGTTGGCAGTTATCAGTGCGATTTCCGTTTTTGCCTGCCAATAAAATGTAAAGAGATTAAAATTAAAAACTGCCAGCTAAAAATTGTAATTTCGTAGAATATTTGAAAAACATATTTTTCATGTTTTTCAAGCGTGCAGTAAAATGAAAAAACGAAAAACAAACAAAGTAGAATCTCATATGTGATTTATTATCTAAGCTGTAGATAATTTTTATACAACATATTCTATAAATTTTTATACCATTCATACATAGTGTGAAATGGTATTATCAGTTTGTCTGAAAGTTTGGAATGCATTAAAGGCCAAAGCCATCGTAGACCCCATAAAGTATATATATTCTTGATCAGCTCGACGAGACGAATCGATCTAGCCATGTCCGTCTGTCCGTCTGTATGTTGTTGCGCATTTTTGGGGACCAATTTTTATGCTATCCAGTTGAAATTTTGCACATATACTTCTTTTTATTGTAGTTTAATAGAGTGTCAAGATTGACCTGTCACGCCCATTATTTGGGGTAGCTGCCATACAAACCTACTGCCCACTTTTGACTTTTTGTAAGAAAAACTTTTTTATTGAAGTCAATATTAGGTTGAAATGCGATATGGTGCCTTTCAAGAGACTGCCGCTAAACCTACATAGACAATTGGGCGTGGCCCGCCCACTTTTGTGTTTTTTATAAAAAAAAAATCCTTCATTTAGATCAATATTAGCTTGCAATTTGATTTTTTGGATTTTAATGGACAACCGCTTGATATACATATACAAAGGGGCATGTCCCGCCCACTTTTTGAGGTAGTCCCATATAAACCAACAGTTCACTTTATATACATTTGTATGGAAAACGTCAATATCAACTTGAAATTCTATATGGCGGCATCTTACACATCTACTACATCGCTTCGTACACATCTACTAGTGAGCGTGTATCACCCCCTATTTAAACCCCCACTTTTATGTATTACAATACTATTTAAAGTTTCATGTGAATGGTATTAGGCTTCGGTTCAACCGAAGTTAACGTTTTTTCTTGTTTTAATTTTTTTTTTGTTTGTACAGCATAAAATTTTATGTTTTAATACGATTATTGCAAATATCCTCGAATTCATTTTTTAGATGCATTGATTTATTAGCATTTACTTTTGCAGTTCAGTGTAATATTTCCCCTGCTTTTTTTTCAATATACATATTTCATATTGCATCCTTTTTTTCAAGCCATTGGAGAATTGCTTTACATAAAATGGTTCAATTCACGATTTTGTTTTTCATTTTTAAACTTTGTTGTCTGTAACAATTTTAAATAATTGATTCATGTTTATTTAAAATTTATATATTAACATAAAAAAAATCCTTTGTTTCTTCTTTATAGGTAATTAAAATGCATTTAACCCAGCTAACGAAATTCCATGATATCAGCTAATGTAAAAGGTAATTGATATAAATTGTTTCTACATTTTTTTTTTATTTTTTTTTATAATATAAACATGGTTAATGTTTTTTGAGATGAGCTGAAACGAATGAGAGCGATGGAGATAGAGAGAGAGAGAGAGAGAGAGAGAGAGATAAGAACTAGAGCGCGCTAGAGTTTAAGTGACCTACATACAACTTTACTCTAAATTTTCTTAACATGGAAATAGTATTTAACATTAGCCAACGCTTAAAATAGCATGTACCGTAGTCATTCTTGAAGTTCAAGTACATCTAAAACATTTACATTTCATTGATAGATCACAGTTCTGAGATCTTTTGTACAATATTGACCACATCTGATTTACATTATAAGAAGCTTCCGAAAAATTAACGTAACAAAGCAACATGACACCTTATGTCTACTTAAGAAATGCATTTCGAATTGCTATTCATGTTAAGTTACGCACTTCATAAGACTGCAACATGAAACTGCTGGAGAATTATCTCTTGTGAAATTAATGTATAATTAATTTACACCTCAACGAACGTAATATACTGCAATCAAGGGTAAGACACAGCTGAAAAATTTGTAAGATTGCTCTAATGCCTCGTTACATTGTTATTCTAAACTTACGTAAGAAACCCACGAATAAATCTGTGTTTTCTCCATCAATTCCACAAAAATTAATTCTTCAAGTGTTTTCTGTCCGTGATCAGACAGCTCAGATCTTCGTTGCCAATCATACTTTCAATAACTTTGGTAATCATTGACTTGAAATTGACGGCTAGAGATCGCAGTGTCAATGTAAAACCGGCTTAATTAGTGTTGGTTGGCAACAGTCGACAGTGATATCTTCCTATAACTTGATAATATTTTTTAACTAAAGCTTGTTACTGAGATCGATAAAAATGTTTGATACCGAAAAAACTTCATATAAAAAATATAAAAAACTGTCAACAACAACAATCAAAAATTTTCGGCACAAACTGTTTTTCATCGAGTACTCACATAACAAAAATGTTTGCTACCGTAAATACTTCATATACTCCAAAAATATTGGAAAAAGAGTGTGACCTTTTGCATTTCCGTCATAAAAAATCAAAGAAAAATCAATATGTGTGGACTTTTCATCCAATAAATATCTGATTTTAGTATTTCATGTTGATTTTGGAATACTATTATTTGTTTGTTTGACATTGCAGTAATAATTTACAATTTCGGTAGCAAAAATTTTCATCGATCTCAGTATTGGGCTTAAGATCTTAACTGGTTGCTAAAAGAAGTTTATCATATATATTCTAAACATTGAATGGAGCATATGCAAGAAGAAAACCAAAACTTCAGTCATAGAAAGTTGCCCAGCTGAAGTACTAGTAGCGACTGTATACTTTGACGAGTCATGAAAAAATTCAAGCCCTATGAAGAAATTCATTGAAGAAGTAATACTTGATGTTGAAAGAAATGATTTAAAACGATGTAGAATGTACTTAATTAATGATATTTATCATTTAAGATTTAAATTTATGAGCGTCATCTATTGTGCACTGAATAATAGTTAAATATGGAACAATATTTTATGTTGCTAAGTCTAAGTTTTTCTCGAAATTGGGTGAGTTGCTTTGAAAATTTCTTACATGTATATCAAATGAAATCAAAAAAAACTTTTAAAAGAGGAAATCGAAAGTGCTAGAGGGGACGTTTTTGAAATAATCAGGAAGAACGAGCGCGAGAAGCAAAGAACTTTTTGTGCACAAAATTAAATAATAAGAGATGAGCAAAGACATTTTTATTGTATGAGTGTATATGGTAGATATTTGCATATAATGGTGTAGATTTGATATAATATCATACCAAAATTCTTTGCATAGTTTTACTTAAATGTGTTAATATGCAAAGTATAATGAGAGATGCTTTCTTGAATTCGTTTGCTATGCTTCATGTGTACACTCGTATATAGGAGATACTCGTATGTGTTTTGTATACTAAATTTAGCATTTGTAAAATTTGCGCAGAGTACTTTCACTACATTCGACGAATCATGCTTTCAAATTGGTTTAACAAAAATACAAACAATTTTTCACTACAGCTGCTCGAAACGCTGTCGGCCTGCAGCATGCAGTCAATTTAGTTGGCAATTTAGAGCAGCCTGCGCACTCGCCTACTTCAAATCTTTGTGGATGCCTGACTTCCTTCCTGGTTGCCAGGCCATGTTGAAGCCTGAAGCGTTGCGCGGTGGCGGCGACCACTCTTTACTTGTAACTACTTGCAATGCAGCTTGATGATACCAATTTTGCCATACATCATGTAGTATAGTAGTTGAATGCGCTACAATAAACTTTGCAGTAGAAATGCTGTGGATAGTATGTGGGTGAAGGTGGGTAAAGTCACATGAAGAAGTTGCTGCTGTTGCTGCTGTTGCTGCATATAATGGCGTAGAATCGAGTTGATTCGACTATAGTACTAGACTATAGTAGTGGAGTGGCATGGCATGGCATAGTGTGGCCTGGCGTGGTGTGCCGCATTCAATAACACATTTGCCAATCACTAAATTGGCAATGAAAATCGAAATGTGTTTGCGCTGCTTAACCTCTGGCAGAGAGTCAGCCAACTAAACTAACCAGTGAGCCGCTTCTCATGCCGCGTATTCCAAAATGAACATGAGCCGCCAGATCCAAGTTCATTTACTACTTCTGCTGCTGGGATCCATTCCATCCATACATGAATGTTTGGCTGACTAGAGCTATTAATAAACTTCACTCGCCGCCTTCTGCATTTTTGGTCGTCATGGCGGCATACTGCAGTTCAGTTCAGTTCAACTCAGCTCAATTCAACTCAACTTAGCTCAACTCGATTGCAATGAAAGTTAAATGCTGCGCGTTCATTCGTCGTCGTTTGCTTCAAGTTACTTCGACATCGTTTGCTCGCCTTTAAAAACTTATAAAACAGCGTTTATTTATCGCAAACATTTCGCTTTAGGATTTCAATTTTATTGCATATACTCGCTCGCTCGCTCGCATACGCATTACAGATACAGATACAGATACATTTGCAGCCACAGCAGCAGCAGCAGCAGCAGTTCCAGTTACAGACATACTACTACTATTAGTCGTGCAAGCAAGTCGTAGCAGTCGCATTCAATTTATACAAACTGCTGTCGGTGCCAAGTCAGTGAACATTGGAATATATCTACTAGTTACTAATGCGCGCTTCAGCAGTGACTGAAGAAGGCCACAGCTAAAGCTACAAATGCTGCTTCAAATGTTAGATGCACATCGGCAAAAAAGGAACCAAAAAAAAAAAAGAAAAACAAAAAATAGAATAGAATACTTATGGAATTTGAAGTGGGTGGGTGAATTGTGGCAGCACTCAAAGAAGTTAAACTTTGTAGCAAACAAACAGAAAAAAGGATATTCCGATTTCAGTACACCTTGTTATCAGTGCACTTGAAAAAAATAAAGAAAAGAAAAACCATCTGAAATGAAATTAATATTATTATTTGTTACATTTTCTGCACTAAAACTGCACAAAATAAGTAGCCAAGATTACCATGCTGCTAAATATAAACATTGTGAAATCCAGCGAATCCTTTCAAATGTTTTTAAAACCGTCAGCACAGAAACTGCTTCCAATATATATATATATATATATATATATATATATATATATATATATATATATATATATATATATATATATATATATATATAAAATCATGACTGTTAGAGTAATTACTTTGATGTGCAGCAAGTTGAGAAAAGTTACATTATTTTTCTTTTGAATAGCACAAAATTATTGAAAACAAAATCAATTTAACCTGTTGTAGGATGTATTACAAGCTATCATAAAAGTATAAAGAATCTTTTTCCATTTCTTCACAAAACCATCAACTCCATTCATGATTTTCTTCACTTGGAAAAAGTTCTTTGATGTACTGCCAGCTGACAAAAGAGTCCGTCAATCATGGACGAGGTGCATAAGCAGTTAAAAAAAAAAATGGTTGTCTGTAAAGTCGGTTTACGGACTATAATTTTATGTGATAACGTCATAGGAAAACATTGATGAAAAATTGCATACTTTTATGAATTGAATTGAAATACAAAAAAGGAGTTAATTGCAAAGAAAAATAGAACTTTTCAAATCATTACTGGTTCAAAAGTTACAGGCAATTGTCCAGGGTAAAACGTTCTGGAACCACTGTGCGTCGTCGTCAACGACTTTTGTGCACTTCTATAGTTCTCTCTTATTCGCTTTTACACTCATTATTCATTGATCGCGCATTTAACTATGCGTGCGTGCATGTGTGTGCATGCCTATGCAAGAGTAGCACAGAAAATACGCCAATAGGATATACATATGCATATACAAAGAGACTGACAACTTTGCTATTATCAACATACACAGCGCCGCACCCCACCGCGCGCTAATTAACACTAATACGCAAACACACACACATAACTACAGCTTTCACAAGCCGATGCTTCACAAGCCGAACGCTTAGGCCGATCGTGCCTCTCTAGCGCTTGTTCCGCGCTCTCGCTTGCACGCACGGCTCAAATGTACGTGACAAATGAGTCATGCTTTTTCGTACGTGCAGCCGGCGTTCATCAATTTATGAGACGTTATCACGTCAAAACGTTTTGGCCGTACAAGTGGTCTTATGCGGAGAGCATAGCTAGTAAGGCGGAGAAAATAGCAAACGCAAAGCAAAGACAAAGATCCACTTGCACGCTGGAGAGAATTCTTCGAAGTCGGGGAAGTTGTTATAGAAACCACAGACATTCTCTCCATAGAGCAGCGCCGAAACCGCAACATAAGTATTTCTACCAACCCGTCTGCTCAAGATGAAATAACACTGGCCTTAAACAAGCTCCAAAACAAAAAAAAAAAAAAATAAGCTGCCGGGCAGGTCGGTTTACCAGCTCAAATGAAGCGCAAATACCATCTTACGCGGCCTATATCCCATTGTTCGCGAAGTGAAGATCATTATCCACAAAAAACTGAAGTATCCAGTGAAAAAACTGGTGGAGCGCAGTACTTCATTCAAAACATTCTAACTTTCATCATCTTGCCGAGAATCTTGCCAAGATTAAAAAGATGGTGCGCCTGGATATCCACAGTGGAGCCTGAAGCATAATTGAACTATGCTGATGACATCTGCTGAATGGTACCGCAGTAAAGTTGAAGATATTTGAAGCCAATACTCGAGCAGTAAATCTCAAAATCAGCATGTCGAGCTCAGCGAAAAGTAACAAAAAAATAACTTATTTAGAGATGCTAATCTTCTTTTAATAGAACAAAAAATTTGTAAAGTAGCTTTTACGTCTCAATCTCTGCTACTGCACCAAATTTGCCTATCTAAATTTTAGTTGCAATTAAGAATCCACAACTGTTGTGCATAGATACAACTACAGTATATAATAAACATTTTGCTAAGTGTATTTAACTGCTTTTAGTTACTAGTATCATTTTGCAGTCGTTTATTTTTTTCTCGCCTTTCACAGTTTACATAGAGCGCACGTATAAAATGCCAAAGTATGCTATTCACTCGCCAGATTGAAGCTACAGATACAAATGCAACTCACTGGTATAAAAAAAAAAAGCTAACAAAAAAAAAAAGCAAAAGAAAAAAGAATGAAAATTGTTGAAAAATGCGAGTAGTAGACGTAGAAATAATACTAAAGGCAATGCAATGTTGAGCGACATTGAACGACGAACGTACGTCGCAGGATATTGAGCTGCTGCTGCATTCCTTGTAACCAAACGCAAAATCATGAAAAAGCATGAAACGAGTGAATAGTAGAAATAGAAGAAGAAGAAGACGAAGAAGATGAAGATGAGCGCAGTGTTGCATTCGCATACATTTCAACTTGACAATGAGGCCAATCAAGTTCTCAATAAATCTTTGCGTGTCAGTTTGTCTGTCTGCTTGTCTGAGTGTCTGTCTGCCTGCCTATCTATGTGAGTATCGAGTACAGGCGGCGTAACATTTTTAAGCGTAATGAAGCTCAGCAAAAGAAAAATAGTAGCAAAAAAAGAAGGTAGAAAATATTCAGAGAAATTGTATTCTAGCTGCGCAACAGGAAGGCGCTAGGTGTTAAAAGCACTTACACAGATACAAACACACACACACGCACACTCGCACACACACACTCGCACTCAAACACACACGCAGAAACGCAATAAGATACATTGAAAATATGCCAAACAGCTCAGAGATGTCACGCGATAATTGTTGGCATCAAATCGCGCGCGCGTGTAGCAAAATAACAACTGGTAAATAAAAGCGTGACATTTTTCAAGTGGTGTGAATTGATATGGCTGAACACTGAAGTAGAATTGTTGCAACATATAGAATTACTCACATACACACATTTGCAACCACGCCCGATAATGATGTTGCATTGATATTCCGAACCGTGTCAGTACTTGTATTTCTTTGTTGTTGCAGATAGTTTCCGCATTCGCAGTTTTAATGAAGCGATTTCAGTTTATGCATTGAGTTTTATTTGTATAAAAAATTCGTTTGATTTACGCTTAAATTTATATAATGACAAAGGTAAATCAAGAGTGAGCAAAAGTGCAGCAAACAGCAAAAACTGCTGATGATGGTTTTGTGCCAAAATCCGAAATAGTATTGTTCAATTTGTTCCATTTGCATTGAGTTTGTTTGAGTTTAATGACTATTCTGCGCTCTTTAATGATAAACACATAAGTTGGCAGTTCTTTTACGTACTAGCAGGAAAAACTTTCAAAATCTCAATTTAAATCTGTTCTGCTGTACTTGCTGTTTAATGTCACAGAATTGCTTGAACGTAAATTCTGCGGAGTTCCATAGTAATCCTAATGGCATGAAACTTTTATTATTTTGTACGATGTTCCAGTGGAATCCAACAATGGCAACGTTGACATTTACACACAGAGCATGCAAAGTAAGCCTTTAATACAATAACTTCCAGTGCGATTTTAATGCGAGGTAACATACTCTCGCATCAATGGAAGAGCTCGTTGGTGTGAACCTTTCAACGAAACATTCAACTCGGCGAGAATTGAAACACGGCATAGCCGACTTCAATCGAAACCACGAGACATCAACGAAACCACCAGACTTCAACAGAAATCGTTCATGCATTAAGCAAGCACAAAATAACAAAGAGGAAGGGGGGCTCTTTTACGCCTGGTAATTGCAAAATAGTACCTATTCTTTCACGCATATGGGCAAAAGAGCATCTGCGAGATGTGTGACTTCTCGGTATCCCTAATAAAAATTCCAAAGTAGACTAATCTGAGCTGAGCTTATGTGAAAATTACTCTAGCTTAACACTGCTCTCTGTCCCTTTAAAAATACATTCTTTCCTCAGGAAACAACAAGCTGAATTCTGCAGTTACTAACCATATCAACACTCTAAGTATGGTTTTGAAACACTTCAAGGAAAGACGTTCCACACTTCAGCTATGCTTTATAGACTACTCATGGTAGCACGTGACCATATATTGGGCACGCTTAGATGCCGAAGACTCTCATAAAGATTCATTAACCTTGTAATTTGAAAATTTTTGCATAGTGGCGAATTGGCAGAACTAATGCTTCGGGCTTTTCTCTCCGGCACTCTTTCTAATCGTATTGAAATAGAAATTGAATAAGAAAAAAAGAATTAACATCAACATCTGAAAAAAGAAGTGTCTCCACCTAAATTCGATCAACAACTCTTTTTCCTTCAACACAAAATCCTGCCCGATCGTAGAAGTTCCCAACTTCATTTGTCTGGGTAGCGCGGTTCCTTCAGATGTAGGAGTCGGGGATAATGCGAGGCTAGCAACGGCCGAAAAACCGAACTTTATCCGAATGATTTAATATAGCACGAAACGGGCTTTCTCCCTCTCTCTATCTCTCTCCCTCTCTTTCTCTCTCTATCTCTCTCCCTCTCGTTCTCTCTCTCAATAATAGAGTGAAACTTTCACTGTCAACTTAAGTTGTCACTGTGCATTAATGAGTTAATCGCAACTTCAATCTCTTATTGAGTAAGCGTCGCCGCTCACATAGAGCGGAGTTAAGTTGAGCTTACCCACTTCAAAGTGACAAGCTACGCTAAGCTATCAATGCTCCGCACACAGAGAGTGTAAGCAAAGAGTTTTGAATTTGCTATCACTTTCTAATAGCTGCAGTTGTTTTCAATTCTAAAAAAAGCAGCTCCGCTCTTTGTGTGCCCAACAGAAAAACAACCTACGATAGGTGTCTTATGGATAGGTACAAGTGTACACCCGGAAAAGTGTAGGGCTTGAAGATCTTTCCTATCTTTCATATACGTGCTCAATAGCTTTCAAACACTAACCTAATGATGCAGATTGCTCAAAATTTTACAGTAGTTTAATAATGGGTGGTGTCACTCAGAAAAATAAATTTTTTTTTACAAGCGCCATCTTCTGTGATTATTTTCGTAACAGCAGTCTTGCCCTCGAAATATGTATATTAAAGACAGAGTAGGTCATTGATTGAACGCACAAGTAAGGAAGTTGTTCTTAATATTAACCCAGAATAATCGGACTGTAAGCTTTCACTCCATACAAAGTAATTTAAAATCAGATTTTATATAAAACCAAAATTAACAAAGTTTAATTCGTGCAATTAACATAAATCTATCCATCTATCAATCTATCTATAAAGTTCTCGCGCTTTCAAGTTCTCAACTGCTTTTCTTTTCTTTTCATACTACATTGAATGCATCATTAACACTTTGAAGTTACAATTTGTAAAGAATTGCTCTTGATTGAGAAAAATAAACTTGAAATTCATCATTGGCGGCAACACTTTTGAAATCCTGCAATGCGAAATGCTGCTGAAAATTAACTACATAAAGAAGTCGTTTTCAAAGAAAAAAGTTTGTAGTAGATTTGGCATGCTTACTTTTCTCGCGACTCGGTGACTTTTTCTTTCATGCCAGTTTATGTGCCATTTTATGAGCATTTTCATGGCTGTACAAAAAAATAATGCGCTGTTAAATTGAAATTAAATTATGCACTTGCAAGCTGTGAAGCAAGAAACTTACACATATTACTTCAATAGTAGGTACAATATATGTATCTAGATACATTTACGTACGGTTATACCTATGGCTGTGAAACTGAAGGAGCGACTACGACTAACGACCTCAACAAGTTTTCAATTTGAGTGCTACAGCTTCAGCTTTATTTGTTTGCGTGCCAACTATTAAACTTTAACGCCATTTAAGCACACACAGATACGCACGCACACACACATACAGTTGGCATGAGTCTGTATTTGAAAAATGCCAACTCAATGCCGCTTTACAGTTCGGTTCAAACACACAAAATTCTATCTTCTACCTACTATGAATATATGTACTATACTTACATGGCTCTCAGCCTGTCGACTGGTTTGGTCTGGTCTGCCTGGCTAAATACATGACAGACTGACTGCCTGCCTGACTGACTGACTTGACTGCCTGCATGATAGCCTTGTCCTCTACATGCCACCTCAGCTCATTCCCACCACCCACTGCCGCACTTGAATGCCTTCTGCTGCGTTGTCTAGCGTCCATACATTGGAATGTCTTGCCAAATAAGATTGATCGATAGTTTGCTGCACCAGCTTCAGCTTCTGAAGCTGGCTACTCTATTTCAGTTTGAGCATCAATTTCTTTCGTGCAACAGCAGAAATACCGTTTGCATGCACATCCATGAAATGTTTGCTTGTGGCATGCTGCGTTACAACGGCCTTCTTATACACTGTAACAAATCCGGGCACGGTTGCATGTTTAAATTGCAGTGCAATACAAATGGATGAGAAGCGGAGCGAAACGAAACGAAATGATAGTTTTGTGCACTGTGCTCGCATGGTTAAATTACAGTGAATTACAAATGGGAGTAGGAAACGGTTCTCAAACGGTTATGTTGCAGTGGCTCACAAATGGGCATGCGGGCAAAAATTATAAGCTTGCAGTATGTGCTCTGTATATATAACTGTATAACTGCATAAAAAAACTACACAGTTAATTCTATTAAACGTAAACGAATATTTCCATATGTAAATATGTATTTAAATTTAATACCGGAAGTTAAAAATTAAGTTCCTTTCTCTCAGTGTAATTCACTGATGTCTAACTGACTGACTGTCTGACTGAACAAGTGAGACTCTGTGCATGCTTAGCGGCCTCGCTAGACGAGCACTGAATAGATGCATTGCTAAATGCCTGGCTAGCTGACTGACTGAATAGCTGAATGACTGACTCGCTGGCTGGATGGGTGGATGGATGGTTGAATGGATGGATGTATAACTATTTGATTCGCTAGATGGATGGACGGTTTGACTTGCGTATAAGCTGAAGTTAAGTTGGACACGAAGTCGATGAGCATTTGAGCGTTTGAGAGCGAGTTAAAAAGCTGCTGTTCATGCTGCTCATTCCAATGACGCGTTTTAGTGCCTTCGTTATACATATCCTGTTTGTAACTGTGTGCGACTGTTTGTCTGTATTTTACCAAAATGCGCATTTTACGACAATTTGAATGTGCTATCTCTTTTGCACTCACTGACTCTGACTGCCTGTTTGCCTGTCTCATATGCTACATTTCGCGTGCGATGCATTCAATTTCAGTCAATCTTTACCAAATTTTCATTTGATTCCATTCCATTTTGAATATACAGTCTTCAATTGAATTGAAACGAATCACATCAAATTCAATTTTTACATCTTTAGCACACTGTTGTGCAAAATTTAATATAATATTTTCAAGAACTATTTAATAACTTATAATAACTTAAGAGAACAGGCAAGCGCCAATACAAACAGAATTCTTGTACGCTGAAGGCTTAGCTTTATGTACTATATAGCTCATATATTTCTTTCGTTCGTTATGTGTCTTCGTTCATTGTGGAAGTGAGAGAAAGAATATGAATTTAATTTCTCTATTGCCGTTCATTATGTCCTTCGTTCGTTGCGAGAGAGCGAGAGAGACACCAGAAATTAAATTTTCCCACTTTGAATTCCATGTATATGTTGTATACGAGAGTGATAAAGAGAGAGAGAGAGAGAGAGAGAGAGAGAGAGAGAGAGAGAAATAAAATATGTGTATGTGTGCGTGCGTATGTATTTCATGTGAAGCTTGCGTGTGTGTGTTTTTTTTTCGGTGTGTGTTTTTGCTTCCATACAACACAAAGAAGCCGCAGATTTCATATTATGCAATTATCACTGACTTATCATATGACCCTCGTAGTTGCTCGTCATACGTGACACTGTCTGCCTATATAAACAATATCTTTATCTATCTCTTTTACGCTACACAGTTTGTCTCACTGTTTGCGTGTGTGTTTGTGTGTGGATTAAAATCTCGGCACACGGTTTATAGAAAATTCATAAAACATGTTAATGCTCTGCACGTTCAAACGTTACACGGCTTTCTTCGCTGCTTTTCCAGCTTGAGTAGGAGCAGCAGCCGCAGCAGCTCCCCCACAATCACACACTCTCTGTCTATCTCTCACTTGCCGCCAAACATAAACGTCATGGGATTTTTGATGTTGCAACATCTTGAGGCAAGTAACTTGAAAAAGAAAAAAGTAAAAAAAAAGAAGAAAACTTAAATTCGAAGAGTTTTACGCAGTTGAGTTGCAATGGGCAGTGGATAAAATGTAAGACCGCACGGACAGATAGACGGACGGACATACATACATACATATAGATGTGCATACAGATAGTATTGTAGCTGACTGCCACAGCATGGTTGCTGCTGCTGCTGTTGTTGCTGCTGCTGCTGCTCACGGTGTGCTGTCCAGTGTCGGTTTTGCTTACTTTCCTGTGTCGTCTCGGTTGGTCATGGACAACGTTCGAACGTGAGCGTAAACGTGGTTGTGAACGTGGACACGGACGTAGCCTGCGACGTGAGCGTGAACTAACTGACTGATTGTCTGTCTGGCTGTCTGTCTGATTGTACGACTGTGCAAAGCAGTGGCAAGTGCTTGCTTGGTGCATTCACTCACTTGCCACAGCGCAACATGCCGCACCATCAGCATGTGTAATGTCCGAGTGCAAGAAACTTTTGAATAACAAATGAATGCACGTAATACATGCGCAGACTTTTTAAAAACTCCAACTTTAACTTGCAACTTGCAACTGGCAGCGGCGGCTACTTCCACTTGCAGCAGCAACAGCAACAAAAACTACTTGCTACTACTCAGTTGCATGAAAAACCGAAACCGAAACTAACCGACACGAGAAGTGGTTGAGTTGAAACTTTTTGTTTGGCGGCAGCAGTAGCGGCTGTAGCAGCGTTCCCAAAACGGGCATAGGGGTTGTCTGTGCAGGAGCAAAGGGCCGCATGCAGTGATGGCTTGTGGATGTTTGAACCAATGGGCGGCAATGCTCGCTTGTGGTCAGCAGTTGCAAGCAATATATGTATCAAGTACATGTTTTGATTTTTTTTTCCATTTTTTTCTTCTTTGTAATACGCTACACATGATATAAATTGTTAGCTATATAGTTTGTTGCATTGGGTAGATGTATTTTTTTTTTCGATACTTTAGTCCAAAAAAAGTACCGGGAATTTGTAATTTAAAAGCCTTATATACTTATATCAACGCGTTTGTTTACATCAGCTGATTTAGTTAGTACGTCTCAGTAGTCCGTCAGTAGTCCCGACTGAGAGACCGTTAAAGACAAGCTTCGTTCTGGAAGATCTTTGAGAAGATCTTCGAGAATTGACGAAAACATCGCAAAAGTGCAGAACATTGTGCTCGATTATTGCCAGTTCAGCTTAAAACAGATCTGACCATTTTTCTCGGCACGTTTCAAAAAGGTTGCATTTTTTACAAACAGAGTATTAAATTTCACCGAATTCAGTTCAAATAAAGCGGCAAATACCATCGATTAACCGACAAAATACTCACCCAATTTGGCATCGTGTGACTTCTTTTTGTTCCCGAATTCGTTTTGAGTCGATCGAGGCTGTAATAGAAAATTCGTGAAATGAGTTGAAGACTATACCGAAAAGCTTCTATAAAAGATGTTTCGAAGACTGGTAAAATCACTGGCAAAAGTGACAAGTTTTGACTCAAATAGAACCTAATTTGAAGACGACAAAATGAATTTTGACGAATTAATTGAAATTGTGTTTCTTTTTTTGAAACTATTCCTATTAAATTTTTGGCCAATGTATGTTCATATGTCTGCTTATATGTGTTACTTGAAAGCTCAATATGTTAGTCATCGTACAAAAACCTGGTATATTTGATATGTCCATTTAATGAAGCCATGCCGTTCCACATACAGTTCCACATAACCTTCAATTTTTTTTTTTTTTTTTTTGTAGCGTAAAGAAACTACGTTTATAATACAAAGTTTTTATATTCTTCACACGTAATGTATATACATATATATTCTTGATCAGCTCGACTAGACGAATGAAACTAACCATGTTCGTCAGTCCGTCTGTCTGTGCGAAGTAAAACTAGTCCCTCACTATTTGAAATAACGACTTAAAATCTGATATGAAGACTTTAAATGTTCCTATGTTGAACATATATCATAATGACTGTGCCATGCCCACCTTTGTGGGTAGTGTCCATACAAAACGCATCACCCATATTTCGGTTTAGTATGAAAACTTTTGTAAATCAGTGAACTTGTAATTTGTTATGGTTGATTTTTATGAACGAAAGCTTTGCATACATATTAATGGGCGTGTCGCACCCATGGGTAGCCATACTCATACAAACTCACAAAAACTTTCTTACTTTTCAATAAACCGCCTTAAAACTGGCTTCCAATCGCTGTTGGATTAAAAGATTTTAATTTCTTAAATGTTTGTAAAGAGTATTGAAGTTTCGTTTCTAACGAAGTTTTTCTGTTCTTTTTCTCTCTCTCCCTCTCTCTCTCTCTTTTAGTTGCTACTGAAATTCGCTTGTTGGTGAAGTTTTGCTCGGGTATTTTTTGTTTTTGTTTTTTTTTTTTTGAGTTTTGAATTTGCTTGCTCATATCATACTACAATAATTTGTGAGCTAAGCTGCATTTTTAGAATGTTGTCTTTTTAAGCACTAGTTTGTAAGTATCTAGTATACTTGCACTTGCTCTACTCCATAGACATCCTTTTAGAATCTCTGCCCTCTTTTTTTTATTTTTAATTTCATTGCGTATTTATAATCAGCGGTAATGACAGATTTATTGCCTTCTCTACAGGGATTTAACTTTATTATGCTACTAATTAAGCAACAGAAGAGTAAAAATTAAATAATCTTGTAAAGGCAAACACGTCCATTGGGTATTTGTTTCGTTTGGTTTGGTTTTTTCGTTGGGAATTTTTGCAATTAATGCAATTGAAAATATACTCAAAGTTGGCAGTTGGAAAGATAGCACATAGATTCATTTTTTTTTTCATACACATAAACCTGGTTAATTAATAATAAAAAAAAAGAAGTGTGCGGGTTTATAAAATCAATTAATTTGGCAGATAAATGCAAAAAAAAAAAAAAAATTTAAAATAATATTAAATAACTTGTTTAAAGAGCTTAAAAACTCTATACAAACAACGAATGTGGTGCTTCGAATACTTTATACAGAACAGCTGAGATATTTTACTTAATGATGTGTTGATTCTACTAGTTGTAGTTGATACTAAAGAACGATGTGTGTATGTATATATTATGCTGCAGTGAAGTGGAGTGGTTCATTGAGTGGAGTGGCTCACTAGCCTTTTTTCGCCTACACAGTTAGATTAAACGAAATACACAGCTAATTTGGTTCTTATTATTAAGTCAACTGATTTTTGAATAGCTATCAAACTGCCCGGACGTACATCAATCAAGTCGTTGTCGAAAAAGGTTCCATAAAAAATGTACCAAAAGTTTTTCGAAGAGATGATATTGCATAATGGCGGCAATAAGCGGAACAACTTTTAACATATTATTATTAAATACGCCTAAATATATAAT
Organism: Leucophenga montana; assembly: GCA_035044765.1. NCBI lineage: Eukaryota > Metazoa > Arthropoda > Insecta > Diptera > Drosophilidae > Leucophenga > Leucophenga montana. The sequence goes on along the minus strand of JAWNNQ010001096.1, from coordinate 240,166 downwards.
ATTGTTTTAACTGTTTGAGTAATACGTTGTAATAGAAACAGTTTTGTCCCAATGGCGCTATCATAACAAATATTTGATTGTATTTTTATACTATCTGCATTATCTATATACACTAAACGGAAATGTATTCAAATCTTTTATAAGCAAATGTTGCAAAAAAGTTCTAGAGCTTATATCAAAAATTAGACGAATACAATACAAGAATCAATACGCTGAAATTAGCAGCCTCAAGAGGGCAGTGATGCTGTTAAAGGTATGTAATGAGTATACTCGAGTAGCTAACTATACTATAAATTAATTCCTTCTGGTAACTATAGATTAGGTTCGAACATCCTTTTTACTTTAGCTGTACTACATTATATATCAATTGGAGGTAACTTATCTTCAAGAAGCAACACTTGTTATAATTTGCTCGACGATTTCTGGTTGCTCTTCACAATGCGAAAAGATAGCTTTTTGTTACACAGACAAATGTTTACACGTGGTTCGAACCCAGCCACTAAGTTCTCATCAGTAATCAATTTGTTTGTTACTTATTACATGCTTCTCAGAAAAAATGCGCAGTGTATCATACAAATTTTTACATACGTATTTAATAATAAAATACAAAAGTCACAGCAGACCAAGTCCAAGTTTTTGACCAAAATTGTGAAGTTTCAGAACAAACTTCGCTGCCACATTTTTTAATGCCTAAAACAACCGAAAAAAATGCACCGATATGCCCACATCCGGAGCAACTGCTCTAATAGTGTTTCGAATACTTATTCTCCATAGCAATTTTCTTCACTGTTTCAACGTTTTCATCGCTTGGTAACGTGCTGGAGCGTCCATCGTCATTAACATCTTCTCGGTATTCTGTAAAGAGCTTGTTTACAATTTCAAGCGTTCTATATTATTTTGTATTCTTGCAAGTGCGTCTCTAGAGAAGGTACATACTTGAAAATGCACACAATCAAATTTTTCAGGCATATAGTAAGAAAATTAAAACTGACCATAAACCAGGAGTAAGGCGAAGTAGTATAAAGACACACAACATTGTTAAAATCGTCATTTTGGAAATGCTCATTGTTGGGTTCATCACAGTAGGTGACTGATTATGTGAACTATAATATTCCCATATGAATAATTTGGTTGAAATTAAACACTAACTTTAATTCTAAACTATCTGAAATCCTTAAATCAGCTACTGGAATTACACTTAGAGAAAAACTTTAAGCATAGACTATAGCCTAGAATTGCTTAAGCAACTATTTCTCATAGGTGTATAAAGTAAGTCTACAATTTGTTCCCATTCTTTGTACGACACTGTGTGATAGAAAAGCAAAAAGAAAGTAAATTTAAAAGCACAACGTTTGACACTGATGGTTTTGAAGCAAATCGAAGCAAATGTCGAACGAATTCAATCAAAATCAAAATGGTGTCAATTGCCAAAGAGGAGCTGAGTTGAGTGCAGAAGTTGAGATGTTCTCGTTGCATTTTCGTCTAAAATATTTGCAGTTTGTTTGAAAATGCAAAAGTCGTCGTATGCAGTAGCTGCAACAGCAACAACAACAACAACAAGAACAAAAACAAATGCTTTTAGCACAATTATACGCATGTATGGCCAATCAACAGCAAATGCAGCAGCAAAAGCACTAGATGAAAATGACAATGGATAGCATGTAGTGTGCTGGCAGTGCTGGCAACGAGTGGCAAAAACCAATGAAAATTACATATAAATGAACTACCTACCAAGATCGGTACAAACGGCTACGAAACGACGAGGCAGTGCCACTCAACTGAACTGCACTGCAATAAACTGAGCTGAGCTGAGTCAAGTCTGTAATATGTCCGTCTGTCTTGTCTTTTATACTACAGTCAACTGTCTAACTGCGGCATGCAAGGCATGCAACTCATGCTGCAACAAAAAGAGCAAAACAAAAAAAAAAACGACGTCTGCTGCTGCTGCTGCTGCTGCTGCTGCACAAGTTCAATTACCCGCCAAATCAAAATTCAATCAGGAATAAATCAAAGCAAACGAACGAGTAGTAGACGTTGCAAGCTCTGATGTTGCTGCTATTGCTGCAGCAAAGACAAAAACGTACCAGAATGTTGCATGTGAAAAATCAAAAATTCCAAGCGCATCGCAACAACGACGACGTCCAATAAGAAGACAACAACAACAACTACAACTACAATAAGAAAGCAAGCAGCGTCAAATTAAAACAAACGAAAACGAAGCTTGCATACGCTACACACATTTTGTATTCAAACTTTGTTTAGAAGCATCGATACTAAAGATAGCATTTTTATATGAGCAATTGTCTAGTTTTAAGCAAATATTTCATATTGGCGCCATAATGCGCAAAAACTTTTAATACAACATTATAAAATACATATTAATATATATAAAATCATTGACAGTTTGTGTAATACGCAACAATATGAGCAGTTCTGCGCCATAAGACATAATTACTTTGGAATTAGATTTTTGTTAAAATGCCAACATAACGTATATATATATATTTTTTTTTTCTGGATCTCCAAAACCTACTTCATTGCATGACAAACTGCATTAAAAAATGTGTAGACTATGCACACTACATGTGTAGTGTATTACAAATGGGCGAGAAAATGGTTGCAACAGCAAAGCGCAGACAATAAGAAGAAAAGAACTAGAGAAAATAAAGTCGATTGCAAAAGCGGCACTAAGCAGCGCTAAGCTGTGTGTCGTGCAACATGCGCTTGTACCCCGGCAAACTTCTCGCTTAACTCTATACAACATAGAAGCCCCTACACTACTGAACATCTTAGCTAAAAGTGATGCGAGCGCGCGTGAGACAACAACAATGAGAATAGCAAACAAACATTGAAGTACATAAGCACTGCTAATCCCAGCAGAGTCAAACCAAACCAAACCGAATCGAATCGAATCGAATGTATTCAAATGGAGTCAATTCGAGTCACATGCGAGAACGCGATTTTTTACTAAAAGAGATTGATACGAGCAACTAGAAATGAAAGAGTTAGAGAAGCATGTCATCATCCTTCTACATTGTAGACTTCAATGTAATTCAAATAAAAAATCAGCAAGCATTTCAGCAACTTCAACAAACTACACTGCTGGCATAAATGTCGGCATACGATAGGAAAATTATTTTTTAGTTTTGTTTTATATAAATTTCTGTTTATAGCATTAGTCTAAGTAAGCACAAATTAGCAAAAATTAAGAATTTCAAAAGTTTTCGTTTATGTTTTTACGACGCCATAGTTTTAAAATTGGTTATTCGAACATTAAAAAAGTGGCTGAGGTAAAGAAATTAGCGCTGTATAGCACTACATTAGAGTCATTTACAGTTATTTATTAATATAATAGTTAAAAGAATCAAAATGCTCTAAACTCAGATTACATTAGATAGATAAATGTTTGCCATAGCTCATTAACATTTGCATTACTCGTATAACTGCTTTTTTAAACTTGGTTCTCTTCTTTTACTGCTATCAGTCGCTTAGCTTAATAGCTTTATGAGTGCAGCACATAAATTTTGAATGCATTACATTACTACCGACTTACAAGCTCATAACACTCTCACTCTTTTCAAACTAGTTTTATAGTAAATTCAAGAAATGTAAAATTAAAATCAATTTTGCCGCTGATAAAACTGAAATCCGATTTAAAAATACGCGCTAATGCACGGCCAATAAAGCTGGTCTCAGGCTCAGATTGCAATGGAAACAGCTGCTGCTGCTGCTGCTGCTGCTGCTAAAATATCGTATATTATATGACTTGGCAACGCTGGCGACAATCTGACATCTGGCAACAACAGAGTACCGCGCCCAACCGGGCGGACAACCGGGCATCAGGCCGGCATGCAGGCCAGACGTCAGCAAAAGATTAAACTACATATCTGATTTGTTGACTACCTTCGTTTGCCTATATATATATATATATATATGTATATATCAGCAGCACCGTGTCGCGTAAATAGCTTTAAGGCTTAGCATACGACTCTATGTATATGTATAGACCGGCTACGCATGCGCCGTCTTGTATCAGTGTTGAAAAGTGACAGCAGCCGGTAATTGCAGTTGCGTAGATTTATTGCCGTTGCAGCACACTGAATGCGTTTCGCTTTTGAAATTAATACTAGATACAGAAATGTTTCTCTTTGCACTTTTGTTTTTTTTTTTTTTTTTGGTAAAATATGCAGTGAACTGATTTTGATTAGATGCAGCAAAGTTTTGCAATAAATCAAAATTTCTCATATGCGCTCCAAAGAGTTTCAATTTGAAGGAAACCTAATTTTATTGTAGTTGAATTCTTTGAAAGAAACATGCAAAAAATTCCAATGTAATTCGGTTGGCATATTATTCTGCAATCGAAATTGAAGCATGCCTGCACCACACCATTTCAAGCTAAATTCGTAGAAAAAAGAGATCAGTACTGGAACAGCTGTTGAGATTTTAAAAGATTTAGCTTCTGCAAGAGATTGTTCTAAACTCATGATGCAAATAGCAATGCATTAGCCTTGTAACTTGTAAACATTTCGAGGAAATACGCAATTCCAGTTTATGTTTTCTTTAAAATTGAAGAACATTTAATTTTTCTTATCCAGTAGATAGAAAGATGTGCAGTACTCTGCATTAGTGTAACTCTAGGCACTACAGCTTTGAGCGCACTAAACGTTCTATTTGACCAAGCAACGCCTTTGACCAATCAAGACCTGAGCTTTCTCCCTCCCTCAGCTCTCTCAATTTGCCAAAAAAAAAAATTATAACAAAAAAAGTCAAAGTGAGTGACGCCACAGCAATAATAACAGACGAAAATGTGTTGTTTTGACTTGGCCGTGTAAACTACCGGTGTAAATACACAAATACACATTATTTTATAATTGCGGATTAATTATTGAAAATAAATTGCTCACTTATTGCCGCTCTCTTTTTGGACGGTCTTTATTTAGAGCATCCACAAATGTGTTCGTCCCCATGAGAATATGGCTGGACAGCGTTTATTTAAATGCTAAAGAGTTTTCTGTGACACTCCTGTATTATTACTGGGTACTTTTAAAATAAAAGATCGAGCTACATCCACCTCCAATATATTATAGCAATAAGAAGGTGAAGGAAAAGAAGGAAAAAGGCGATGGAAAAGACTTTAAATGTCACATAATGTTTATAATCCATAATCATAGTTATATATGACTATAGTATTGTATGATCTTCAGGTTTTGTGTGAGAATGTTTTGGTTTTTTTTTTGGGCTTAACTAGTAACTACAGCGTTCAACACAATCGACCAACTTCTAGATAGTTTTTTAAGAATTAATATTTAGATTAGAGCGAGTTGTTTGTTTCTTTGTTGCATATTTTTCTTTGGTGAGACTGAGGATTCTTGTACGTAAGCATGTAAGTGTGTTTTTTTTAACTTTGTATTAGTAAACTTTGCAAATCGCTTTCAACACATTGTACTACCTTCAGCCGAAACTACCATTCGAATTTCAACTTTTATTTACTTTATTTCAATCGTAATTTTCACAATTTAGCTCACTTATAAATTGACATAAACTAAATTAGTAGTAATGTATCGTATATAAAATTATAAAGCTATTAGCATTTCTTTCATATGCGCTGCTAAAAATTCCTTTATCTGAATGCCAGTATAGATGCGCACTCATGCGCCCGTACTTCACTCTGCCATGCACCATTAGCTACGTTTACATTGTCGTGCACATCAGCAATCAGCGGACAGTTTTAGTTACTACTTACAACGTGTATGCTTCATAAATTCCAACAAGTTATTTTGCCATAAATATATAGATACGTCGAGAGCGCTGGAATTGAAGCTGGTGAGCTTGGACAACAGGCGACAGCTTAAGTGGCATCATTGGCTGTTGTTGTCCTTTTGGTCCTGTACGCTTATTTTTTGTACAGAGACACAAATGATTGCATTGCGCTGACTGGCTGGCTGACGCTGGCGTAAAAGACATGTAGCTGTCAGACATTAAGTCCTTTGGGATACAATTTAAATTGGCATGGAACGCGCCGCCGACAGAGTGAGAAAGAGAGAGAGAGAGAGAGAGAGAGAGAGAGAGAGAGAGAGAGAGAGAGAGAGAGAGAGAGAGAATAAGGAACTAAAGATGTGCTCGTATATAGAAGGGAAAGATGTCAAGTTTGTCGCTGTCGCAACTCATTTCACAAACAAGCCAAGCCAAGGGAACATGAAGCGTCGTCGTCGTCGTCTTACCTCATGTCATGTAAAATGCACATCGGATGCACACCCAATGCAACATTGTCTACCTTAATCGTTTCGACGCTTCAGCACACCACACCGCACCGCACCGCTCGATACGTTTTAGCAATTTTCGTTTGCGCCGTTGATTACTAAATGCTTTTCTTGACGTTGCAAACTTGCGACATTCCCCAAGTTAAATTTCTTATGGTCCGTCCGATATCTTTCAGTATACATATTTTCTGTGCTCATCATTATCATTATCCACAACGCTTATCATTGCGATATGCGTTGCTTAACGTTACAATGCATTCATTAACTCGAATACCTTGAATGCATTGAAAATCATTTAACCTGCTATGTAAATTTGATGCGCTACAGCTTAGTGTGTAGTGTATATAGTGTATTCCCAAAGCAACAGCAACGAATTTGAAGTAACTGTAAAAACTGACTGACTTTAAGCGATAAGAGTTCTTATTAGATTGTCGCTTCTTTGATTGTAACGGTACTTTATGCAAGTGTTTGTACTATAGTTGCCAGTTCTGTTTTAGTTTGCCTAAGCAAAAGTCTTCCTCTTTTATAGATCCATTTAGATCTTAATATATTTAGAAGCACATTTTCTTAAATTTTATTCGAGAACAAAAATGTTTCTTATGCTTCCTAAAGAGAGTATACCAAAAAAAAAAAAAAAAAAACAGTTTTGAACTGATGAATTGCAGCAATTGCTTTCTTCTGCAAATCCAACATAAGCAAAACCATGGTGATGAATTTCTGATGATTTTGGCTGCTTTTGGATATGCTGGAGTGTCTCCGCTTTGCTTCATATCAAACAGAACTTGTATGTAGACATGCTAGATAGTGTGCTCATTGATTTCATGAAAACTTGTATGGGTATAATTGGATATTACAATCGGATAATGCTCCCTTCATATTGCGTGTACTACAGAAGAATTTTCGGAATCGAGGAACTGTAGGGAAATTTTAGAAGAATGGACGGCAGTTCGAGAGCATAAATTAGCTGAAAGAAGCTTTAGTTAAAGAGTGTCATCAAGTAGGCCTTCTACTCTAAAACGACTAGTGGACTCCATATCCTAATAAGTTTTATTATTAAAATAATTGTTTTATTAGAAATAGTATAATGAATATAATGTTTTGTTTTAGTTTGGCTTACTATTCATTAGTACTCTATTTTATATAATGAAACTTTGAAAGAATCCTTTTGTTTTGTATACTTCTTTCTCTGAACTCGTGCTGCAGTTTTTGGAGTATTGTTTTTTATTATTGAAATAAATATCGCTTTACTTTATATATTTTTATTTATTATATTTTATAGATATCACTAAATATCTCTTCATTATATCAAAGTAGAGTGCATAAAAAATACGTGTCTCTATAAAATGGCATGTTTCATCCTAGTTTAGCAACAAATCTTTACGCTTTTTACGACTCTACGTGCGTCTGTCTGTACAACTTATCTGTACATGGTTTCATGTAGGAACAACAAGATCATCATCATCATTGTTATTGTTGTTGTTGTTGTAGCCACGTAATTTGTAGCAGTTGTGCTACACCTGCAACACACATACACACATACACACACACACATATACACAAACACACACACCCTGCACATCCTGCAGCAACCACAAATAGAAACGCTTCGGCCTCAACTCAACTAAAGATGCCTTCTTTAGTTACTGTTCTCCACAGCTTCAGTTCTTTCCAACTACTACGCATCCTTTGCATCAATTTCTGTTCTGTGCTGTGCTGTTTTGTTCTGTTTCATTCCGTTTATGGCATCTTGTTCGATATCTATGCGCGCATATCTTGTGCGCTTGTTCATTTTCATAAATACCGCATTTAAGTAGTTGTTTAATGTCCCCAATGCGATGCAATCCGAAAAGATGCTGTTCTGCGTTGTATTGCGTTCCTGCACTACGCAGTTCAGCTAAATGACATTAAGTCTTCATGGATACCGCTCTGTGCTTTCATCAGAAGAAAAACTTCGAGTTTATTACCGGTTTCGCGAAATGCATTCGCAAGATACTTATATTTACGTTGTTCTTGTTCTTGTTGTTGTTGGTGTTGGTGTTCTTCTTCTTATTCTACTCCTGTAGTTCTTCTACTCCAGAAGTTCGAAGTCCGAGCTTCATGCTCGATACTCCAAGCAGCGTAAATGCATCTTTGGTTTGTCTCGTTTTCAAATCTCGGCATATATTAATTTTTTTCTGTTGCTGCTTTTGTCATCCTTGTTGTTGATTTTTTTTTTCAATGCGATCTACGGTAGTAGCCAGTTGAAGGAGCATTGATGATTTATGGCAAAGTTTGTAACATACATATTAAACTTGCAGTTGTCTGGAGTACATTAAAAGTACATATATAAGTTACGATCAACTTCTATTTATCAATATATCCATTTATCTATCTATCTATCTATCTATCTATCTATCTATCTATCTATCTATCTATCTATCTATCTATCTATCTATCTATCTATCTATCTATCTATCTATCTATCTATCTATCTATCTATCTATCTATCTATCTATCTATCTATCTATCTATCTATCTATCTATCTATCTATCTATCTATCTATCTATCTATCTATCTATCTATCTATCTATCTATCTATCTATCTATCTATCTATCTATCTATCTATCTATCTATCTATCTATCTATCTATCTATCTATCTATCTATCTATCTATCTATCTATCTATCTATCTATCTATCTATCTATCTATCTATCTATCTATCTATCTATCTATCTATCTATCTATCTATCTATCTATCTATCTATCTATCTATCTATCTATCTATCTATCTATCTATCTATCTATCTATCTATCTATCTATCTATCTATCTATCTATCTATCTATCTATCTATCTATCTATCTATCTATCTATCTATCTATCTATCTATCTATCTATCTATCTATCTATCTATCTATCTCTATTATTATTATTATTATTATTATTATCTATCTATCTATCTATCTATCTATCTATCTATCTATCTATCTATCTATCTATCTATCTATCTATCTATCTATCTATCTATCTATCTATCTATCTATCTATCTATCTATCTATCTATCTATCTATCTATCTATCTATCTATCTATCTATCTATCTATCATAGTTATTGCCTCCTACAGCCACACATAATTCGGCCCGGCTTTTCGATATATATCATCACTTTTTGGAGACGTTCTCACTCTCTCTCTTTCTTTTGATGCTGTAGTGCTCCATGGTAAAAATTGTTCTAATTCAAATTGTCCAATGTACGTTTTCACGTGCTGATATGACAGCTGAGTGACATTAACTGAGTAACATCGAGTACCACAAAAAAAAAAAAAAACCAAAACCACACGCACATGCTTTACATGAAATGCATACACAGACACACATATTTTGTTCATCTTTCTTTCCCTCACGCTCTTGCATATACATAGATTTCTATACAAATAAGTGTAGTGCAGTGTGTGCAGTTACACCAATGCGCAGGCGCGCACATAATTTGTTCTTTTCTCTCTTTCTCTCTTTCTCTCTCTCTCTCTATCTCTCTCACTCTTGCTCTGTCGTTCGTAGCATCCAATGAATGGAGGTGCCCGTTAGAGAAATTCAAATCGTTAGCTCTCTTTGTTTCAACGAAAGGAGTTGCATAAGTAGCAGCAATAGAGAACCTTAAGAAATATATAAACTACTTAGCGGTACTTTAACTACCGATTGACTTTCATAGGAACTATCTAAAATTTTTGCGATACAAAAAATTCTGTACATTACTTTGGGTTTGTGTGAAGCTCATTAAAGCTTCGTTTTAACCGCTTTGCTGATTTTTTTCTTAACTTTTTTTTTTTGTCCAATATATTTTTCTTTCCAAAGGTATTTATTTCAATTTTTGTAGCTTGTGAAAATCATTCTCAGTTGCAGCTAGTTTCAATCGTTTAGTTATGCTCATCATCAACATCATCATGAACAAAATCGGCATTATCATCGTCATCAGGTTGTCGTCATTATCATTGTTATAAACATTAAATCTTTACCTTCCAGTGCCTGCGCCTTCCGCCACACTGTCTAGAAATAAAGATGACGACAATGGCGTCTAGGATCGCTCTGGTCCTGCTCTTACAGCTAGTTTTTACTATGCTAGCCATGCTAGCTGCCACATCTTCTGCATTTCGCAGCGCTTAATAAATGAATTACAATGATTGCCGCATTAAAAATGTATTTCGCTGGGCTACCTTAATGACCTCAGACGAATCTGTACGTCGGTAGTTCGGTAACCAGAACCAGAAGAGGCAGACAAACGGCAATCATGTTCATAGATAGACAACGCTCAACTCTCAGACTTTTCAAGTCATCAGAAGAGACACAGTTTCGGTTCAGTTTCAGAGTCCCAGAGTTCATTCAATGTCCATCTTGCAACTAGCATCGATGTCCAACATTCTGTTCTGACGTTTTGCTGCCTTACTCGGTATGCTGTCTGTCCAGTCCGTCTGTCCTGTCTGCGTTTAATGTTTTGTGGCACGTTGACATGCAACAAAATGTCGCATGTCGCATTTACCGTCTCCGACGTGGACGTTTACCGTTTTTGGAGCTGCTCCTTTCGTTCTTCAGATGTGAAATGGAATGAGTTAAGTTAAGTTGAGCTGAGATGAGATGGATAGGATGAGCTGCGTTGAGACCAACGTCCAAATCACTTGAGCTGTGCGCATTAAGTTTCATATACTTCTAGTTCGTGTCGAGCGGTTCTGTTGCTGCTGCTGCCGTATCTGTATCTGTTTCTCTTCCTGAAGTCATTTCGTGCGCTTTGATTTAGTTTAAGTCTGTTCGTCTCAGTCCGGACTGAATGGAATGAGACGGACAGTATGCCATTTTGTACGCCTTTTTACTTTTGTTTTGTTACTGGCATTCCGTTGTCCTTATTTAGGTTGCATGCCGTTGATAATTTATTATATACAACTCCGGAGATCGCTCAATGCATTCATTAATCATGGCTAAAGCTTCAGTTTTGCAGGTTTAGCCACTTTAGCATTTTGTACGAATTTAAGCTGACATTGGTGCGAGATAAAACTCTGCACTCGAATCGATTATGATGTGCATAATTTGCTGTAGCATTTTGAAGTTGAATGTAAACGCATGAGAAAGCAGCGGTTGAGATAAAATAACAGCATATAGTTGTGCTTGGGCTAACGAAAGTTCGTTAAGTTGCTTTGGAAAAAAGAGGAATATAAACATAGGCTTTTTTATACGCTTTATACGAACAAAATTTAAAACATTTCGTATGCAAAATACAAATTAAGACTTATGTTTGGTTGGTGTAATGTTTTGATTAGAGTGTGTCGTTTGTTTTCTTGTTGGTTGTTTATTATTTTTTCTTCCGTTTTTCTTTTTTAACTGTGCTCTTCTACTTCAATGGTAGAGCCTCAATAATTGTGTGCGCGCTTAGCAGAACGAGTATGTGAAAGTGTGAATTCTCTTACATTAGCATGTACGTGTGTTTTTTTTTTAATATTTTAGTAACATTTTCAATTCCCTTCCAAAGCGTTGTACGTAACCGTTTTAAATTTTCATTGATTTTCGTGCAGTCAACAGCTAATTATCTTTTGAGTGGTGTATCATTAATAAAAAATAATTTTAGCCTCCATTCGAACTACATTGTAATCATCGCACGGTGGGGTAACGGTGCAGCAATTCACACTTCTGTCAGGACATTACAATTGTTTCCATTTGTCTACTTATTACTGTAAAAAAGTTGGATGAGGTGTCCCTCCTGGAAATAGATAGATTTTATATTTTTTTCATAAATTCTCAAAAAATTAACTAAAACTCTTCAATATTACAATTCACTATTGAAGTGCGTTCTGTAGCTATAAATTGTTATCGTCATATATCACAAAATAATATTGAAGCGCAGTTTATACTGAAAAAGAGAGATAATGAAATATTCGTATAAGCAACAACCTAAACGTTACAGCGACGCAGGTAGAGAGGGTAGAGGAGAGAGAGAGAGAGAGGTAAAAAATAAGTATGCATGTCTAACTGCCATGTATTTGCTGTTGTTGTATGCTACAACGTCTCATGCTATCTATATATTTCCCTTTCTCTCTTCACCAGAACTCTTACCAAACTGTAGTTTTGAGTACGATTTCTACATTCACTCACAAGCCAGCCATAAATAGTTTCGCTATAAAAAACCAGACTAAATATCTCTATTTAGATTGACAGACAGATGGACATGTCCATTGAATGTAAACCTATACTTTATGGAGTCTTCGAGGCCCGGGACCTTCGCGCCTTCAATCCATACCTGCTGAAGAAAAAAAAAACGTTAACTCAGGTATTTCTGTTGGAACCACATGTTATTCATATTCATATCATCGAATTTAGGCCAGAAGATATTTTTATTAATCGATCGGTAATGCTCTCCGGTTATGACAATGCCAACGTTGTTTACGAAGAAGTATGGATCGATGATCCCGCCTTGTGCATTACCATCGTCCCAAATTTGCTAAAATTTTGCTTGCTCATGAAGCCATTGAGCCAGAAATGAGCCTCGTTTTCCTTCAGCTCTTCGTGTAGTTGTATTTTGAACGGATGTAACTCAAGTCACGCCCCAAAATTCGTAAAATTGTTATCTGCAAAGGGCCGGATTTATGAGCGCGACTCGAAGTTGCCATGGTGATTTGTCCTTGGTGTTAAGTCGCCATTAACTGTAAAAATCTAGCTTGGAACGCTTCTAATCGGAGCATATTTGTAGACAATTTCATAGTTTCACCGCTTATGTAAGCGTATCTTCCACAATACTTTTGATAAGTTTTAGCACGGATTTTAATGTTGGTATTATTTGAAAGCGATATAATAATAAAATTTTAAATATAATCATACAAAAAACTTATGCAAACTTAACTAATAATATACTTTTTCACACTTTTTTCTTTTGCAGGTAAATTTCGAGCTTATGAAATAAAATTGTTAAAAAATATTCGCTGTAAGTAGCTCAAATGAAATACGAAATGCGACACATTTTTTCTATCTAAATGCCAGAAAATGCTAATATCTCAGTTAGGTTTACTACTACGACTCATCCAAAAAAAGTTCATAAATTTTAAGCAGCTGCAATGTTATGTGCCAAAGACAGTAAGTAAAACACATTCATTTTATTGTAGTACGAGTAGGAGATGGAAAACTATTTACTACTTAGAATTCCATATTGCTAACAAATTTTGATAACTTCATGACTGGAAAGTGAAGTACAGTGAAAAAAATGATGCAAAAAAAGAGATGGAAAACTAAAAATGAGAACTGCAGAAGCGCAGAAAGTGTAGAATCACAAATAGTAAAAGGAAAATAATATATAGAAATTAGGAAAAACTACAATATGAAAAGTTGTAAAATCGAAAGGAAAAAAACTAAATAATGACTCACAAAGTTGCTAGTGCAAAAGGTGTGTTGTTGTAGTAGAGGTCGTTGGATAGTTGAACTAGAGAATTTTTCCTTTTTTTTTTTTCTAGAGTAGGTGTTGATACATGCTCTCTAAACAGCGCAAAGGGACAAAACTGCCAAAGGAATACCGACAGGTTTCCGCAACAAACTATTGTAGTGCATTTGAAGTTGAGTTGCGATTCGATAGCCGACTCGGTATGGTTGCATATAAAAGTTATATTCAGCATATGGAATGAAATTGGTAGAAAAATACGTTATACATTTTACACTTGCCACAAAAGAGATTTAAATAATATGGTAGCACAGTGTACAATAGTAATGAATTAAGTGTAAGTTTTGTATACACAAACATTTACTAGATAGAAAGTGTTAAAAGTACAACAGTGAGCAATGACGAGAGGTGCGCTGGCAAAAAGAAACAGTACTTGTGACATAAAGAGCCGCTCTCGCAATCTCACATACTGTGTGTGTGTGTGTGTGTGTGTGTGTGTGTGTGTGTGTGTTTCAGCCGCAGCCGATAACGGTTCAGCAAAAAAAGCAAGAAAGGCAAGAAAAGCAAGAAGTGATAAGCGTGCATAATGCAAGTGTTAATGAGGTATTGCAAGCATTTAAGTTATATATATGCTGAATATAGAGTGATGCGTGAACACGTTTAATGCTACTGGATGACTATTTAAGCACATATAGAAAGATTATAAAAATCAGCGAAATGTTGTATGGAATATGTGTACATAAAAAAGAACAAAAAAAAAAAATAAATAAATAAATAAATAAAAAGGAAATGTACTCGTATATCAAAACAAAGTGAAAACAAACGTTCTAAGTCTTGCAACTGCAACAACAGCAGGATATACGCCTGTAGGGTAGTGCTGCAGGCGGCATTGTAAGAATAGGAAGCCTGAAGTCGGCGCTAAAGTTGAGCAGCACAACAAGCTTATATCACAAAGTATCATAAATTATAACTACTTTGGTGCGCCTTTTGCAACACTAGTACAAACTGTGCTGCCAGTTAGCAACTCTGACTCAGATTCTGTTGTTGCAGACACTTCATTCGCATGTAATTTATTATATTTGCTACACGCACACACACACACACACACACACAAACACAGATACATATACATATACACATATGTGCAACACACACATACACACACAATAACAAAATGCTGCTTGTCCTATGACTAAGTTCAACTTTAGCACTAAGCAACAAAAATTTTTGCACTTTGACTTTTGTCGTTGTCGTAGTCGTCGACGTCCAAGTTGTGGCGCTACTTCATCCTGTCGCCTGAGTACCAGCATTGCCTCCTACTACCTACCTGCCTGTTTATTTAATACTGCAATACAAGTAGCAAGTATTCTTATATAATATAGTATGGTATGGTATAATATATATTATCGAGTGCACGAATGAAGCAAGTTGAGTTTAGTTCGGTTCAGTTGAGTTGAGTTGAGCTCAACTTGACATTTAACGATAACATGCTCGAAAAGTCATACTCGACAAAAATGTGTGCAGCCAAAGTATCTCCTACACACACACACACACACACACACATACACACACTCGTTGTCTCACTCACGCCGCCATAGCTTTCCTTTTCGCGCGCTTAAATTGGCGCCTTCTTCTATGAACGGTCTAACAAAAGTTTGGCAAGTTGAATTTAAAAATCATTAAATTTTCTTTAAAAGAAAAACGTTAATTAATTTAAATAGCATAGCTATTTGTGTGAGTCTTGAGCAGTAAACATAGAAAAAGTCGTCAACGAACGAACAGATCAGTAATAAATTTGAAAAGGAATATGTACAAACTATCTGTGTATTATAAGTGATATTAAGTTTTAATTGAAAATTTAGAATACACAGCATATGAAACCAATAAATGTACGCTAAATAAACAATGATGAGAAGAGAAAGGAAAAGAGTGGGCACATCAGACATAGCAGCAAGAAAACAACAGCAAACACATGCGAGTTACGTTTACATAATGCTCTTTGTCTGTCTCTTTGCTTGCAATGCATATGCGTAGTCAGTTGACTGCATATAATAGAAGGGATGGCGTGCAGTGAGTAGCATGAACCGTTCTTTAATTAGTGCGTGGAGAAGAGAAAGGGAATGCGTAGTATGGTAGTATGTATGTATATGAATTGTGTTGTATTGCTATATTGACACAAAGTGAGAATATTTGTAAGAAAGTTAATATAAAAGTTCGTACTTTTTGGTAAATAGATTTGGAACATTTAAAATTTAAAACGTTCAATTGAAAAATCGTCAATTGCGTAAATAGCTACGCTACTGTTAGATGTGCCGTGATTCTTCAACTTTTACTTAAAATTAATTCACTCCTTTAAGCTCACTGACCTTCCCTAGTGCGCCTATCTAGTCTATACCACTAATACCATCTCATAAGCCATTGATATGAACAACTATTGAGAATATTTTATTTTTTTGAATTTGTTAAATAAATACATAAAATATTTATAAAATATATCCGCATTTACGAACTTTTGTTAGCTCTACCGTCGTATGCTTTGGACTTTTAGTTCAGTTATATTTTTAGGCGCTTGCCACTCACTTCACTCGCTGCTACCGTTTCCGCTTTGGTTCACCATTTTAACTGTTACCAGTTAATACGACGACTGACTACATACAACGACTTCCCTACTTTATTTTACTTTACGTCGAAAGTTTTCTCCGTAAATGTGGCAAGACTTAGACAAAAGTACTTGAAGTTGATGATGTTGCCGTCGTAGGCGAATTCGTTGGCGGATAAGTAGACGTAGATGTTGGCGCAGTATTTGATTAATAGTTGCACAATGTTTTTGTCATCATCGGAGCGTGCTTATTATCGACTCTTATTATTTTTATTATCCTATTAAATACTTATGATATATGTATCAGTATTTAAAGGTACATTTCATTCATCATAAAGTCATCCTATCCTATAACATAAAAGTTTGTGCTATTTTAATATACCCGTATGTAAATACGGATTGCAGTGTTTAACTTTTCAATAAAAAAAAATTATAATTGGCGCCCAACTCTGCGGGGCCATTTTTTGATTGACTGATTACTTATTACTATTTTTACCAATGCTTGTAGCAAAACACTGAACAAACATAGCAGGAATTTAAAATTGTTAGCGAATACCAATAATCAGTCAGCAAATGAGTTGGCTTTGCATAAACTTTTGCTGACTGATTTAAGCTGACTATTTTAAATGTATGTTAAAGTTGAATACTTTTACTTCAAGCATCGTAATAGAGACGTTTATTATTGTAATATATGAGTTTTAGCTGGCTCAAGTTCATTTTACATTGAGAACTATTTTGTTGACATATTTTTTCTCAATGCGTGTTCCGAACTTAGCCACAAGTTCTCATCAGCATACTTATATCATGGTTCTCTTATCATTACGCCAGAAACTCTTCAGCACTTTGTTTTTGGACTTAATCCGATTGTTTAACTTGTGGCGTGCGCCGAGAATCTAAGCGGAAGCTCGAAGGCTGTACCAAGTATCGTTGAGTACTGAACTCCCTGTAAACACTTTATAGTTTTATCGAAAATAAAATGTTACAATCGCTCGTTACATAGGTTATTAATTTGTAGAGGAAGTAGGTGGAGGCTTCTTGGCCAAATTTTTTAACAGCAGAGTGGAAAGAACTACACCCTGCGGCATAAACACTTTTTACTTTCGACCACCCGACATTGTACACTTAAAATCAATGTATGAGTCGGAGGTCAGTTCTTCGAACAAGATTGCAGTTCAATAGTATCAAATGCCCTATTCAGTTATCTATGAAATTTAGATGGCTCAAGGACATATTTGTCAATGTAAAGAGAATAACAATAAAAACAACTTTGCACCATGTAGGTAATCTTCTGCAATCGATTGTAAAAGCAACGATATGGGCTTAAAACTAGATACCAGTGCAGCTTCATTGTCAAGTTTTAGAAGCGATATAATTCTTGCTAACTTCCGTACATCTAGCATATGGGTCTGAGGTGTGTCTGCATTAGCATTGAAATGCTTTCGAGGCTGAGCACCTTGAATGATTTTGGCAGATGCTAAATTGCATCTAAAAATGTTAGCCTATTTGTATAAAATTGAAGCTAATGAGCGTCTCAAACATTCAAGTTACGGCGAAAATCATTGTACAGGTGACAAACCGTGTCAAAGGCAACAAACTATTTTACGTTACTCAATTTCGCTGTCAGATGTCAAATGTCATAGGCGTTAAGTTGACACCCACACAAACATACAAACAAACAAATTTTCACAGAGCAGAGCAGAGTGTGAACAACAGCAAAAACAACAACAACAACAACAACAACAAGAAAGAGATAACGCATTTGTCATGTTCATCGTTGTCGTCGTCATCTCTGACTGTCGTTGGCATTTGACAGACGTATGCCATTTTTAATTTGACATTTTCGTTGCAGGTGCGAATGTCAAAAAGAAACGAAAAAGGAAACAAAAAATAATGCACATGTATTTGCAATTTGTTATTGGTGTTGTTGTTCTTCTTGTTGTTGTTGTTGTTGGTGTTGGTGTTGCTGCATACTGCGGACATAAAGCGCTGCCAAATCGTTTTACTCTTACCACATTATTGCTTTACTACAAGTAAAGAGGTTCATCCGGCCGCCTGTCCGTCCCGCTCTACTGCATTTTCTTTCTTACTTTAAGCTTCACACTTTGCAAATAGTGCAATTTAAATAAATTATAAATGCAACTATGTACTTCTGTCTATGTGACGGTCTTGCAAGTGGTTGGTCTGAAAAGATTTTAAAGTAGAATTGTTAGTAAAAGCTTAGAAATTGAACGAGAATCAAAAGTTTCTACAATATAAAACATTTTTCTCTTCACATTGTAGATTTTTCTACTGTAGGGAATTGATCTGCTCAAAATCAGCAGTTATCTATATATTAATAGACTGGGTGGTCATTGGCACAACGAATCAAACACACATGGGCTTTACTTAAAAAAAAAACAGACACACACATATATGTATGTACATATATAATAAACGATAGCATGCGAGCATTCAGTTATACGCTGATGAGACTGGCGAGCGCGAAAGAGATAGAAGATTACGTATTATACTTTGCATGAGCTTCGTTATTATTTTAGTGACTTTCTCTCTGTTTGCAGTTGTTGTGATTAACAATAACAACAAACGCAAAAACGCTATAATATAAAAATTATTCCGATTTAGTTGACCGCACGCCATACTTGTATATACTAATATACTCTTTAAGGTATTCTACATTATGCAAAATATATATCATACATACGCATTTTATGCAAACTAGTATTTTTAAGTCCACCCTCGACATGTTAGTGAAATATAAGAGAATTTATAATTGTGACAAGTACAAAATGACAAACAAATTAAGAACAATAATAATTTTCAACACTCAACGCCATTTTGTCGTTGTAGTTTTCTGCGTTACTTGGTGGGCGTTCATATTATTATGCACTATGTCTGTCCGCAAGTCTGTCTGTCTGTGCGTCCGTTTCTTTTTGTTGTTGTTGTTGTAACTCGTCGCTGATATTCATTGTCATGAAGTGACATTTCAGCTGCTCTTCATGTGAACCCATCTGTCATATCACTGTCTCCCTCGCACACACCCACTTTTTACATACACACGTACACACTTTCTGTTCTAAAATTATGCAATGAAGTGTGGCTTTCTTTTCTTTTCGTTTGTTAGTATTTATTTTACTCTTTTTACTTAGCTTTCATCTTTTCATCTTCATCGGAACGCACTTCGGTGTGAATTCAGCATTTGACTCTAAGCTGTAAATTCTTTTTCGCGATTTTCATATACCCTGTAGCCAAAGAGACAAGAGTATAATAAGTTTGTGCTAATGTATGTAACAGGTAAAAGAAGGCGTGGCAGACTTCATGAAGAATATTCTAGATCATCATCGAAAACTAAGTCTAAGTTATCTGTACGTTTCTCCAACTAGAAAAGGTAGATACTTTAAACTTGAACATTTAGATTCTCCTTGATCATATGCACCTGTCTTATATTAAGTTTTGTGGCTATCACGCACCTCACGCAAATAATACGGTCATTTGACCCGTAATTAAATAAGTTCTTTTTAAGAAAAAAAAAAACGTAAACTTTGGTGGAACTCAAACTATTATATCATTCACACCAGCTTTCAAATTGTGTACTTAGCAGCTATAAAGAGAAACAAATTTAAAACTAAAGAAGGTAAACGTATATGATGGGTTTTTGCGGGAACTATCCCTAAAACTGAGTGTGAAGCTTCTGTCCATAAGTAACCATCATTGACTTTAATTTTGTTTTATTTTGAATACATGTTGTATTTGCATAGGGGCTGTACCTAATAGTGGGCAAGGCACACCTACTGATATATATGTGAAGCATACATTTCTAAAAATCTACCATATCAATTTTCTAGTTGATATCCACTGTAATAAGTTTTTCATACAGAAACCCAAAAGTGAGCGGTGTATACGTATGGGGCTACCCTTAGAGTGAGTGCAGCACATCGACATGGCTACTCCATCTGCTTAGGATGAAAATAATCTTGTATGGTAACACACAGACAGACAGACATATCTAGATCGACGGGTCTCGTCGAGCTGATCAGGAATGTATAAACTTTATGGGCTCTACGATGTCTGCTTTAAGGCGTTCCAAAAATTCTTGTTCTTAGATTTATTCGAAATACATTTATTATAGCAGCAATTGCCTGAAAACTAATTTTGCTCTCAAAGTTTTCGATGTGCAACTGTTTTATTTTCGCTCGCGCTTCGATTATCCCTCTTATAGCGTAGTTATGAATTACAAGCGCGTGGATGTATATAATTCACAGCTAGTTTAATAGTTACTGTTAATTTGAATGCGCATATATTTCTTTCTCTGCATAGAGTGATAATGACATTCGTCGCTGATTCTCGATGCAGTGAATAACATGCTTTACTTCAAAGCCTCATGAGTGTTTAATACTCTATTTTTAAAAGACTTTTAAGAAAAAATGCTCATAGTTGAATTGTGTCATGTGCGCCATTTGGGTCAAATATATTCGTACATACACAACAATCAAAGTAGTTAGAGTAGCAGCATGTTTTGATGTGGGTGCCTTTGAGTAGAACGCATGCAAATGCTTGTTTATTGTTATACTTGTGCATACAACTATATAAATCAAAACTACATATTTATATGCATGTCCTTCACGTTCATGCAACGCTGTTCCATGTACATGGGTACCTCTACCTACCTGGGTACATATGTTGGTATAATGTGCGTGTAATGCAACCATTATTTACATAGCACTTACACTTTGAAATCGATTATTTACGACTTAATCCACACGCTTAAATAGGCGCAGCAAGTAAACGAAGGAAGGCATACGCGGCTAAACGCAAAAGAAACAAAAAATGGCTACTTCTTATCCTGGAAATGTGCATAGGATACTTTACAGTGCACTCAGCTGCACACTTGCACTCAATGCAGTCGCATGAATTTAAGGACTGTGCCAAATATAATACAAACTATTTGCTGTCTCGCTTACATACATGCATAACACAGCTCAAAAAGTTTGAATGAATGGCAATGCTGCTTGAGTGCAACAATGTTGCCATGCTTAAGCTGTATAACTTTATTTGTTGCGCTTTTCTTTTTAAACATGTTTAATATGTATCTAGAATATATTGTAAATTTTATGTATTATTAAATCTAGAGGGTTTTAGACAGCTTTTTTTCAAAAAAAAAAAAAAAAAAAATAAAAAATAAGTATATCTAGCACAGTCTAAACATAAGACTAGTTAGCAGGAGAAACCAAAATAAAGAACTGCGATAGAGAACTGTAATAAGTATAAAAGATATATGCGCATAGCTCAGTATTTAGTGTTTAAGAGATCTTTTTGTATTGGCGCGTGTTGGTTTCTCTTCCCGCTTAGCAAGTATATCTAAGATTTATCTCTCATTTACTCTTAGTTTGCGGTCGATGTGTCGATTTGAAAGTTTTCTCTGTAAATCTCACTTTTACCGTTTTTTTTTTTTTGCTTTTTTCTTTTTTTTTTGGGTGCAACAAAATTATTTAGCCAAAAATTAAAAAACCAACTTTGTTTTTGGCGTTTTTTTTTTTTTTTTTACATAAATCTGGCAACATGCGCGTCGCAATGCTGCCACTTAATTGCGACCAACAATTGCAACATAATCGCTGTTGTTTTGTTGTTGCTGTGCTAATTAGCGTTTAGCGCATGAAAAATGGTTTTCTATACACTCTACAAATAGAGGAAGACGACGACGACGACGACGAAAAAAAAAAACAATGAATTTTATTTTTGAGCACACATTTCGTTGCATACTTTGAGGCGTACAAGCGTGCTCATGTGTTTACTGTGGTTGGTTAGCCTTGTGAACGGGCGGGAGGGTGGTTGGCGCATCATATAAAACATGCAAAATAACAAAATGGCGCTATTTTGTCCTCGAACTGTCAGCATAACAAAATTTTCTATACAACAAAATTTTCTTGTCATCAACATTTTGATGGTGCTGTTGTTGTTGTTGTTTTGTTGTTGTTGTTGTTGTTGTTGTTGTTGTTGTTGTTGATTGTTATAAAAATTATTTAGCTATTATTTTGGCATTATTTATGCAAATTGGTTTTTAGTTTCTGAATCGGTTACAACGTAAACTACTTTTCAACGCATTAAATTGCTAGTTTTATTCAAAAATTCATAAAATGCATTCAAAATTGTTTGACGTTATCTGAAATTGCTCATGTCATGCCATCGATTGCGATGTATTGAATTTTATTTACATACAAAGACAGTTCAATGAATTTATCGTAAGTTAATTATAGTAGTGTACCGACATATATGTCAATACTTAGAATTTCTACAAGTAACGTGTTGAACTCAGTGCCGAACAAAAATATAATGCAACAGAGATGCAAAAAAAAAAAAAAAAAAAATAATGAACTGAACTTAACTGAGCAACAACGAGAGAGCGCCTAAAAATATAGATGTTGTGCAATCTGTTAATTTTGCCTACTGTACAAAATTGAGCATTGAGTGCCAGTTTATGAAGTAAGAGAAAGAACAAATGCTAATAAGGTATTGCAAAGTGTGCTGAAACCTGTGACAACGCGCTGTGCATTGTTAGCATTGTCTGCACCTATAGCAACATGCGTGTGTGTCTATGTTAATATAATATTATATATATATAATCATGTCTAGAATTTGATGCCTTCTATTGATAAATGTGTTACAAACTATTTAACAAAAATTATTAAACACTGTAAACTATTAATGTAGCGTACTAAGAGAAATGTTTTGGGCGGTACGATGTCGACTACAATGCAGATTGGTGATAACTAAACATGCGACATATGCTGCAATTAATATTGTTAATTATTAAAGTTAACACCCACAGCGACATGCGAGTCTTAAATGCATAAATAATAATTAACAAAAAATGGTAAAGAAAAATTAGAACAAAAGCGTTTGTTGTTTCTATCTACATATACCGAAAAAGTACGGCACTGAATTTGTTACGTACAAAAATTAAACAAAGCCCGCCCGGATATTAATTTGTACATATGTATAAGCAAGCAATACATAGTGGTATATTTTATAGGATGTGTTTGCTGTGTGTGTGTGTGTGTGTGTGTGTGTGTGTAACACGCAGTGTTGCGTTGCATTAGAGGGTGTAGTATTATTTAACGTATTTTTGACATAGATACTGTAGGGGCTTTAAAGTTTTGTTTCCTTTCAGTTTTCTACGCTGTGAAATGATTTTTCTTTTCTTTCTTTAGTAGGAACATACGCAACAGTAAACATTTTCTATTCAATTTTCATTTATTGATTTAGAAATAAAATTTTCCTATTCAAGCTGGCACTAGTTTTAGTGCTGGAGGTGTATTTAATGGTGTTTGTGTAAATATTTTATAAGTACGCTTATAATAGTATTATCATTCACGCTGCTGTTTGTTTCTGCTGCTTTACACAAATTTTACAAAAAAAAATAAAAGAACTTTAGCAATTTGAAATGTATACAAGAATCATTGATAACGCGTCTAAAAGTAGACTTTAACTTTTAGTTAAGTGTTTTTATGCACGGCCGCATGTTTCACAGTAAAATACAGTGATGTACAACGTTTTAGGTACAGTGTAGCCAGCAAGTTTAGAAACACTAAAGCGTAATAAGTAGTTCGACTCTCGCAAATTAAGTTCAAAATTCGTAAAATAGAAGTTGGCCAAAGTAAATTTTTTGATTAAGATACATTTAAAAAATGTGCTGCAATTCATTTGCCGTTGCCAAAATATCTCTATAACTTTGCATAGGCTCAGAAACACACGAGTGAAAAATGGCTACAAATACTGTAAAACTTTACCGTATTATACTGTTTTTATAGTGTGTTTTTACACCATTCCGAATTGTGTTTCCGATAACGATTTGAATAGAATCCATAACTTCTTTCAAGTATGATTTTTTAACCAAATTTACACTCATACTATTTATGTTCACAGTCACTGAGTGCAAATAAAATTCAATAAATTCTCTAAATCAGCTGTTTTTACTTGAATTTTTTTCAACAATTTACGCAATTTTTCAAGTGGTGGCAACCTGCAAACAAAATTTGCAAGTATATTTGATTTTAGTTACTACATGATTTTAATTTTTTTTTTTATTGCGCAGAATTGTGGCTGTTTACATTCACTTTGCAACGGATCAGCAATACGTTGATTTTATGGCAAGTTATGGTCACAAGAGCTATGGGATGGCAAACTCCAAACCACTTCTTTATGCTATACTACAGTATTCTGCCTGCAAACTTAAATAGAAATGTAGTACATACATTATCCAAAAGCATATTTAATTGCATAAGCTATAATTTACTTCATAGAAACAAGCTGGGCCAATAGTTGAAACAATTATGGAGCATAGGTTTTCGATGTAAAAATATCACCAAATTTGAAAAAATGCATTCAATCTTTTTATAAATCAGTTTTTTAGTAGTTTCTAACTGCACTGTTTAAGATACTTCGGTTTCTTTTTTTTCGAGAGTCAGCATAGCAATTGCAGATTACTGCTCATGAAGTGCTTTGGTCAAAAGTAACGCGACTACAATACTCTTTTACTACATAGTTTTTTTGAAAGTACCTATAAAAGTGTTGTTTGTCGATTCTGATACACACTTACACATATTCGATTCAATGGAAATTTGATTGTATATATTGTCGGTCTATCAATTTCGCTTAGTTTTGCTCTATGTACATTCTCATTTTATATTAACTTTCTTAATGTTTATTAGAGTTTCTACGCTAACTTAAAAATGTATGAGGCAAGTGTATCTTTTATGTTGTTCGTAGCTGTATTTTTGTATCTACATACATATATACTCTGTAAGCTAGTGGCATTCTAATAGTCTACGTTTCTATGTTTACATGTGCGTGTCTGTCTAAGTAAGTATGTGTATTTCTTGGTCACTGGCAGGTGTTGTCCTTGTTATTACAAAGTTCATAAATTTCAACTGTTGAAAAAGAAAAAAAAAGAAAAAAAAACAAAAACAAAAAAGAAAAGAAAATACAATCAAGAGAATTTCACGCCAAAATTAATAAGCTAGCGACCAACTGGCGACCAACAATGTATCTATGAGTATGTGTATATGTATATGTATCTGTCTGTCTGTCTGACTGTCTGTCTATTTGTTGGCTTTGTAATCTGCCAGCTGGCTTTATGCCACACTTTTGTTTAAACTCCAAATGGTCAAAAATGTTCGGTGGCTTGGCATTAAGTGAAAAACGATTTACTCTATAGCTCTCCCTCTCTCCATTTTTCTCTCTTTCTAACTCACTATCTTTAACACTTTGTCCTGCATAGGTTTTGAACTGAAAATGCTTTTGCTGTTTTTTCTATTTTCCATTTTCCTTCTGTGTTTGTGCGTGGGTGTGTTTGTTATAGCCAGACACACATATATACAATACCATATACTATACGGGTATATATGCTTATGCATATATGCATGCATATATGCAAAATAAATTACCATTATTAATTATATAGCAGCATGCAAAGTTTATTACATTCATTTGCACTCATTTATGAGCGGCACAAATTGCTCCTTTGTTCCGCTTTCATACTACCAAACACTTTCTCTGCTCCTAGCTCCTTTTCTATTTCTATCTCATTTACACTTTTGACAATATATTATGCACACATTGCATAATATGCCATTAACTACACTGGCTTCAATGTTCAATTAGCTTTTTATTGTACTGCATTAAGTAATTTAGGTCTTCTGTGATCATACAGAATCATGTTTATTCTTGTATTGTTTTTACAATTTATTGATTTTAATTATTATGCGTAGTAGTATATATTATCAGTGTTTAAATGCCACACTTCTCGATTTTGATCTGAATAAATTGATTGTATTCGGTTGCATTTTGTCACTTTTACAATAATCCATTTAAACTTTTCTTTTGAATACATTTTTTTTTTAAAAATTTGAAGTTTTGCACCATGTAACAAGGTCAGCTAACCGCTAACCGCCAAGCGCCAATACAAACAAATCTCTTTAACGAAAATTAGCAAACAAAAAAAAAAGAAAAGCTTCACACAAAAGAAACTAATATCGGGTAAATCAGTTGGAGGTGCTGTTATCTATAGTGATTTTTTGAAAGATCACATGTAGCACATTTCAGTCTAAACGGATACGTCAAAAAGCAAATCTGTCGCACTTGGCATGTTGAACAATGCGAAGATTAACTCGAAATGCTCTTACATCGACAAAAATGCAGTGTTTAGTGTAGTTGGTTGAATCATCGTTCCGTTTTTCTTCAAAGTTGACGATGGTTGGAACTTATTGGTACTATGTTAATAGACTTTTTCTACTTAAAATTAAAGCCCGTGGTATTTGGCGATATTTTGTTTCAACAGTTTTGTGGTACTTACTCGACAGTGCTGGAATCAACGGCTGTATAGATAAATCGTTTTGCGGATCGGTAAATTGGCCGCCTAGAACGTGTATTATTACACCGTTAGGCTTTTTCTGTCAAAATTCTTTGCAGATGTGGCAGCTTCGATTGATTGACTCACGTTAGTAAATAGATTCAGATCGTCATGCTTCAAAGAATTTTTGAAAACTGGACCATCAGAATGGTCCACCTAAAGCATTCGAAAGCTTCATGATTTTCTATACTTTTAGGCTAATCTTTACCGGATCAAAAATGAATCATCGGAAAAAAAAATGAAAACGAAAAACCTGGTAAAACTTTAACCGAAACGTTTCAAGTGATGAAAGAAGTTTATGGTGGGAAATGTTTGTCCCGTATTAGAGTGCTTGAGAGGTTTAAGCGGTTCAAGTAAGCTCCACAGAACATTAAGGACGACGAACATACAGGTGCTAAATGTACGATAGGTGTGTCACAAAGTAAATAGAAGTTTTCTATCGCAATGATATAATTTTGTTACCAATATTTGATTAAAAATCATCATTAACCACTCCTCGTTTTTACTTGATTTGGTACGGCGATATTAAACTTTTCGAAAATATGCGTTTGCCGATGAAAGGAAAGCACTATGCCGACGTAAATGCCATTCAAAAGTTGTCGACCGACATAGTGAAAGATTCCGGTTAGCGGTTATAGCTACGCTTCCAGTGGAACAAATGTATATGTGAGATATTTGATTGAATGTTGGGCAAAGCAACGCACTAAGTTACAGATATGTGGTGGAAAAGGTGCCAAAAGTTGTGTTGACTTCAGAAACTAACCTTATGCATAGCTCATAAATTTAGTTTGGATCTTTTTTGCAGTTCGTTATGCGCTTCCGTTCACTCGCCTCCATTCATAATATACCACAAACAAATTGTACGAGAGAGAGAGAGAGAGAGAGAGACACTGCGAAGGAAGAGAGAGAGAGAGAGAGAAGGAGCAACAAAACATGTGTGTGCGTGTGTTGATTCTGCACTGCAAACCATTAAAGTCTTTTAAGATTCTTATTTCAGAGTGTTTTATGTGCTTCTGATAGAGTCTTCTTTATTCTACGTGGACACACTAATATGCGTACCAATTAGAAGTCCTACATATTTCTTTACTGTACGAATTTAAGAGTATTTTCGAACTCTTTTAAGTGTGAAGTTGAGATTACTTATTTAGTGAGTTTATGTTCATTTTGGGATTCACATTAATAGTGGGCGTAAAACGATAATCACACAAATCTTACTACTAAATATTTTAACTGTTTATTCATGCTAAATTCAGCATTTGAGATAAAAATTTGCAGGCAATTTAAATTTCATGCTAAATTCTGCACTTGAGATAAACAAAAAAAAAAAAAAAATTGCAGACCATTTAAATTTCGTCATTAGTCAATCGAATTGCTACAAGAATTGTACTCTTGTTTACTCGTTTACTTGCTGCAAATGTTTATTTAAGCAAACCGCATTTTGCAATTTGTTGCTTATAGCTTGTGTCAAGAAACAGACTTTGTATATAAACTCGTAGTATACCTACATATATTTGTAATACTGTGTGTGCAGCCGTATGACGGAAGTAGTATCTGCAAGATCACGCGCAATCCGCTAGCTGTCATAGAACAAACTACAAACATTAGTTCTCATTAAAAACGCGTTCATCGCTCATCGTTCGCTTCACTTGAGCTCATTTCAACCAAAGAACAGAAACGAAAAAAAAAACAACAAAAATGATACTGGAAAAAATCCAAAAGAAAAAAAAAACACAAAAAAACAAGAAAAATTTAGAAACGCGACGTGAAAAAATCTATAAAGAGACTATACTCGTATAGAAAAAAAAGTAAAAATTAAAAATGATAAACGCTGCGCGATAAACAAAACATTTTTCACAAGAAACTCGAAAAGTATCTATAAGATAAGTAAGGAGTTTACGAAGTCTAGAGTTGGCCGAGGCATGGCGGAGACAAAACTGTAGAACTGAAGCTAAGCTAAATGAATGCGAAACAGGTTTCACAGCACATTCTGTCGGATTTTATTTTCAATTGGATGCTTCTTATTGGTATTTGGTTGTGTTCCTTCGAGCTGAGTTGGCAGAGACTAATGAAGGCGACGCAAGACGACAACGTAGAAACGACACTGAAGCAGTGCGATATTAAATTACTTTAATTACAATTTTTTATATCTTTTCGTTTTAAAAAATTTATTTTGATAGCTTTTATAGAAAATTGTTTTTGTGTTTTTATTTCGAATTTTTACCTGAAACTTCAAATGGTGCAAATTTCTGTCGAAGTTAGTTCGTCTAAACTTTCCAGCAGACATTGTTGTTATTCAATTTCACATAAACAAAAGCATAATTTTCTTAAAATTTTTAACTCTAATATAAACGCTGGAACATTCGAGCACAGCTGTTTTACCTTCGTATTCTTCCTCTTCTGCCTTTTTTGCAAAACACTTTCAAACCATTTTGCATTCTTTTCCCAGGCAATTCTCTCAGTTTGTATTCAGCTGTCTTATTATATTTAAGGTCCACCACAAATCGTTATGCGTTCGATTTGCATTTCGATTTCAGTTTCTTGGTATTTTGAGATCAAGTGTGTCCACTTTACAAAAACACACAACGCTGCTCACAACAATTTATGCAAATCATGTTCGAGTTTTTAATTTGTCAAAAAATAAAAGAGTTAAAAATTAAGAAAAAGATACAAAACCAAACGTAGAATGAATAAATGTTGTGAAATCCATTAAGATGAAATCAAGCAACAGGCACAGAGACAGAGACAGACACTGGGCTGTTGTTCGATCGTTTGCTAACTTGGTCCAATTGCTCATAGATACTAGATCTATTATGTATGTGTATGTATCTATGTATCTATGAGTAGTTTGTATCTGAACGTTGTGCATACTCAATATTTGACAGCTGTCAAATGAGATTTGACATTTTTATTGTTTTGCTCACACGCCAGATAAGATCGCGCTTCCATTTGAATATGTGTGGATTTGAACTGGACTGAACTGGTGGACTAGTAATGGACTATGTATACAGTGAAATGGTATAAATTCAGCATAGATTTGGCGTTTTGAATGCGTCGTCGTCACCGTCGTCGTCAAAGTCTTCAAAGTTGAAGTCATCATTATTGGTTTGGCATTTACTTAGAAACACTTTGCCGCGTTTATTGTTCGTTTGATATATAGTTGAGACGCAGCTGCTATGAGCGAAACATTTATTAATGACTGTCGATAATATTGAGAAAGCTGTTGTTTGTAATATAGCTGAAGTAGCTGGTATTGATTGTTGCTAAAGGGGTAGAGGAGTTAAACTTGTTCTTAGGTGTCATCGAGTGAGTTTACCTACAATATGTACTATATAGGCATATATAGGTATGAATCAGTGTTGAACCCAGGGTGGGAGCCACTTCATCAAAAGTAGATAAATTTGACAAGCAAAAAAGAAATCATTACAGTTGAGTTCTCCAAGATGTTCCGTGAAAGTGAATGGGAGCAAGTGTCTTCTCAACATTTTCCATTTTCACTCATAAATGTTCGTTGTCGTTAACAGCTGAGTGGCAAAGTGACGTTTGCTTTATTTAAATATCAGCAGTTTGTGTTGATGATATCGATAATAAATCGGTAATTTCTGCATTCGGAGCGACATAATATGTGTTGAATATTGACTCATGGAAAAAATCTATATTGGGTGGAGGTTAACATTACACAATTCAGTATTTTCAAGAGATTTTTAATGAATTTTAGTCGAATTACTGTTTTACTGAATCTTAGTCGTAATGTCATAGATCTGGCACCAATATTCAAACCAATTTTCATTGATTTTTGTGTTCAAAGTAATTTTACACAAATAAAATAAACTAAATATTGAAACTCAGAATCAGCGGGATTTTACAGAGCGGTGTACAACCTACAAACATAGTTTTTGCAAGCTCGATTTTTATGTCCTTTGAAAAAAAAAGTTAAAAGATAGCATTGTTAACATGCATATGCAAAAGTAACTTGACACAAAGTTGTGGAGTTTTCGACAGAAATTCGCAGACTTAATATAGCTTCAGTTTATGCATTTTTGCATAAAAGCTTGCTGGTGTTCGACGTACAAGCTTCTCCATTACAATTTCAAATCGCACAATTGTATTTGATGTAAAAGTATTCAAACACGTACTTTACGTACGACGTACGACACGTACAACAATTCTAGCTGATGAACATAACTAAAACCATAATCATATCTTTCACCAGTAATGTAAGCAGTTTAACTCAACGAATTTAATGAGTCATGTCTCAACATAATATGCCGCCAATATATTGAAAAAAAAAAATATTTTTTTTTTGTATTTCATTTGAAATTTCATAACACACAAACTAGCGTATTAAGTTTGAGTCCATATGGATAGAATTATTAGTACTTCAATTATGTTCCATTTAAATGTTACTTGAAGCAAATTTATCGATTAGATATTTAGATATATGCTGTAAAGTGTGACTGTCAAGAACTGAAAACAAATATTTATTTAATTTAATATAAACATTTAATACATTTAAGCATGCATTTAGATATAATTGTTTCTCGTATGTTTAAAACTGCTGTTTACATAAAAGACAGTAAGTTTTCATGCGCTTGGTTTGAGATATAACGCCATTAGTGCGCTATATGTAAGCAACTATTATACAATATTTAGAAAATGAATTCCAAAAATGTATTGCAGAATTTCACAACACAAACGCATTTGTTAAACAAAAGAAGGCCAACACTTTAAGTTCTCGTTGCGTTCAACCATTCGAAATATGCTTTGCAGCTTACTCTTGTCCTTAGCAATGCACATACTTACTTTGCAATGCCATGCCACATTTCTTGTTCGCATTTTTATTTGCTATTTTACACAAAAATTATTTATGTTATAACGCTTGGATGGCATTTACAAAGCACGCAATGGATTGAAAAGCATAAAAATATTATAAGAA
Source organism: Leucophenga montana (assembly GCA_035044765.1). Lineage (NCBI taxonomy): Eukaryota > Metazoa > Arthropoda > Insecta > Diptera > Drosophilidae > Leucophenga > Leucophenga montana. Next base: position 208,580 of record JAWNNQ010001096.1, on the reverse strand, counting down.
TAAAACACCAACAAAAAAAAAAACAACGAACAAATAATGCAGAAAAATGTAATACATACTAGAAAAAAAGAAAAAAAAAATACCCCTACATATTGCGTACATAAAACAAAGCACTTGAATGAAACAACAATAAAAAGAAAGAAAATACAATATTGAACATCAAAAATAGAAGGAGTAGTAAAAGCAGCTACTGCACATAACGTATACGCGCCATGCAAAGGACAATGGACGTAGGAGTCAGAACGCTGCTGTTGGGTAGTAGCAGTTAGCGCTAAGAAATACAGCAGCGTATGGTCAAGCATAGAACAGAATTCGCAGGAGTATAAATGTATGTATAGTATTTATAAGGATAATACACCCACACACACACACACACACACACACACACACACACACACACACACACACACACACATATATACAAAGACAGCGAACAACAACAACGACATCGAATACTGTAAAGGCATTTGTAACACAGACACACACATTGCATTGCAAAATCAAACGTTTGCATTTTTTTATAACGAAATAATTATATTTTCCTTAGAAATAAACACAACAAAATTTAGCCAGAAGAAGCAGCTGAACAACAGCTGACACACAACACAAACGTTCTGTATTTATTCTGTAAATGTATGGCTACAGATACAAATAAACGAAGCTATAGATACAGATATATTTTTATATACAAAGATACATTTTTTTTTATAGTTTTTTATAAAACACTAGTTTACAAAACATCAATTTTAAAACGATAGAAGCATTTTTATAATAATTTGAGTGTATTGAACACGAAAAATGTACTGAATTTTGTTTTTTCATTGCCGGCATTCACCTAGATAACGGTATATTTGTGTTTGTTTATTTCAGTGTGAATGGCAAACCTGATCGAAGTGTGCAATATATGGCTATAAATTAAATTACCAGTGTAACGGTATACGTACAACTCGTTTCAATCGAATACAATTTTTTTTTTCTATCTGAGCTTGGTCTGCTGGCGTTTGAAGTTTTCGAAATTGATTAGAATTTGAAAAGACTAGGTAGTCAAATGAGAAAAATGTATGAAATTCATTCAAAATTGCATAAAATTTGAACTTTCTCAACTGTAATTCAGTCATTTGTTCATTCCATCAAAACGAATTCTTCGGTACCGTTAGAAGGATAATTCACCGTGATTGCCAGTCGCTCTGGAGGCTGGTTTAAATAAAATGATAATACAAAAAAAAAAAAAAAAAACGCAAATATACCGTTATGTAAAAGTGAATGAGTATAATTTTCGTGTTCAGCGCATCAAATTTACTCTAGAAAAGTGTTTTTGTTTCCTGTAGACTAGTGTAATAAATCCAGTAAATTGTATTGAAAACTCTTGCAAGTTGCAGAGATTCCGTACAACTTTTGTGGTTACTCTCGCATTGATGATAATAATGTGCACAGCATGCATTCGACTTGAAGTAATGCAAAAGTGTAATAAAAGTAGAAAATGTAGAAAAGCGCAACGCTAAAGTAATAAATGCCAAAGCAAAAGGAGCAGCAGTGCTAGCAACAACAGCTGTGGTGCACGCAGGATAACAACATTTGATGTCCTTGTTGTTGTCGCCTACGTTCTGTCTGAGCACTTCTTTTCAGCGCTTCTTCTGCCTTCTAAAATATTTTCTACATTTTACTTAACTTTTTTTTTTTCCAACACATATTTTTGCTCCTTGACGGGGGTTTTTTTTTCTTCTTTGTTTCGTTTTTGTACACTTTTATGCGATTTCTGAACTTTAAATCAGCATCTCCTTAACCATATTCTATGCGCTACTCTTTTCTATATTAAATAAACGTAGCAATGCAACATACAATATAAATACGTATAGTTGCATACGTACGTAAAGCTGCTTACGTTGTGCTTATGTGATACTTCGTTACCTACGTACGTACGTCTGTAATACTTACATATATGTATGATAAAATGCATTTTATAATTAGATTAAACTATTCATGTTTTCCTTTTTTTTTTTTTTTTCTATTTATGGTTTCTATAAATAGCATATTTTTTCATTTTTGTTTATGTTACGTAAGCTATTTAAATAGAAAGAATTATATAATTCAATTAGTTACGAGTAAAACGCACTTATCTTTACATAAGTATACAGTAATCCCTTGAATAGCAATGTGTTGTAGTTACTATTAAATGGCTTTTTAATTTTTATGGTTCACTAATTGCTGAAAATCTTGCATAGCATAGTATTTTTGACTAGTTAACAGTTTTTCAGCCCTATGAAGTTGGTATTGCGAAGTTTAGGCTTCGTTTGTCCAAGCTAAAACTTCGTTTGCGCAACTATCAAAAATTTCAATAATCAAGTGACGAATTAGTTTAGAAATATTAAGTCTTAATGTTTCAGAAATACGAAGTTTAAAATGAAGAAGTTTGCGGTGTCCAAGCTTAAACTTCGCTTGCACACTTTCCAATTATTAAAAAAGTAAAACATTCGTTTAAAAATATTAATTCTTCATTTTTGATGCCTTCGAAGTGTGAAAAATAGATTTTTACGACTGCAATTCATTTATAGAACGTTTGTCCAAGCTTAAACTTCGTTTGACCACTTTCAATTTATTAATAAAGCAGAAAATTCGTTTAAAAATATTAATTCTTAATTTTTGATGCCTTCGAAGTATGGCAAATACATTTTTACGACTGCATTTCATTTATTGAAAGATTGTCCAAGCGTAAACTTCGTTTGCGCAAAAATTGATAAAAGTCAAAGTTCTTTCGGTTTTCTGTATAAATTTGGGTCCATGATGGAACATCGCAGTTAGTCTTACAAAGAACTGCTAGCCTGAAGTGAAATGCACTTGACATGTGATGCTTTCTACAAATTAAATTATATTAATCTTGAATTTTGAAAACATTTCAAATTATTTTGCATCAGTAAAGTAAAATTTTGCGATTTCTAATGAGATTAAGATATATCAAGTAAAAATCAAAAAAAAAAAAAAACGTTAATTCGTTAAAAAACGTTAACTTCGGTTGAACCGAAGCTCTAATATCATTCACACGATACTTTAAATAGTATTGTAATACATAAAAGTGGGGATTTACATAGGGGGTGGTACACGCTCACTAGTAGATGTGTATGAAGCGATGTAGTAGATGTGTAAGATGCCGCCATATCGAATTTCAAGTTGATATTAACGTTTTCCATACAAATGCATAAAAGTGAACTGTGGGTTTGTATGGGGGCTACCTCAAAAAGTGGGCAGGCCACGCCCCATTGTATTTGTATATGAAACGGTTGTCCATTAAAATCCATAAAATCAAATTGCAAGCTAATATTGATCTAAATCAAGGATTTTTGCATAAAAAACACAAAATTGCACGGTGGGTTTGTATGGGGGCTACCTCAAAAAGTGGGCGGGCCACGCCCAATTGTCTATGTATGTTTAGCGGCTGTCTCTTAAAAGGCACCATATCCCATTTCAACCTAATATTGACTTTAATAAAGAAGTTTTCTTACAAAAAGTCAACATTAGGTTTGTATGGGAGCTACCCCAAATAGTGGGTGTTGCAGATCAATCTTGATACTCTATTAAACTACAATAAAAATAAGTATATGTGCAAAATTTCAACTGGATAGCATACAAATTGGTCCCCAAAGAATGCGCAACAACATACAGACGGACAGGCAGACGGACATGGCTAGATCGATTCGTCTCGTCGAGCTGATCAAGAATATATATACTTTATGGGGTCTACGATGCCTCCTTTAATGCGTTACAAACTTTCAGACAAGCTGATAATACCATTTCACACTATGTGTGAATGGTATAAAGAGTTACCCTTAATTGGCTACTGATAACGTATTTGCTGTCAAAACTTCTGCAAACAAAATGGTGGAGCTCGCATTGTGAACAAATTGTTGGCAAAAGTCGTTCATTCTCTTTAAAACTCGGTATTTTTGTTCAAAAATAAAGTTTTGAAGTCTAAATGAAGATTCTTATCTTTATCTTTAAATTTAATCGAAGCAAAAATGTTATAAATTAAAAATAAAATTGGAAGTATCTTGACGAAATTTGCATAAACAGCGAAGATCGTTTGTTCAAGCAACTAAAAGGGCAGATTTAAACGCTCTGTTTCTGTATACTACAATAGTTCTATGGCGGCTTTAGATAGCTATATGAATACTATAATTTAAACTAGTAGAGCTACTCGTATTAAAGAATGTTAGGAGCATAGAATAAAACATTTCCACACACACTATTAATGTTGCTTAAATTCAAAGCTTAAAATGTTAAGCCAAATGAGTCAATGCAACGCTGTGCACGCCATTTTAAATTTGTAGATACATATTTGTATATATATAAATATGTATCGTATCTTGTGGTATGCGTTGTACTATAACAAAAGCAAAAACGCTAATTTGCAAAAATTTTACAGAACAATATGATTTTGTTGTTGTTGTTGTTGTTGTTGTTGTTGTTTTTATTTTATATTTTTTGTTTCTGTACTGCTCCATAGGGATATGCCTTCATCTATGCCCTCTATGCCGCTCTATTACTAAAGCTATTTCTATAAAAAAGAATGGGCAAGCTACTGTTGGTACTAGATAGCACTGCAAATGTGTTAGTGTGCGTGTATCTCTATGAGTATGTATTGTATCTATGTGTATGTGTATGTATGTATGTGTTGCTATTAGGTTTCGCGCCATTAAAAACAGCTGCTGGCACAAGCTAAGCTGCCATAACCTACGCGGATATTGTATCCGTGTTGTTTCGTATTCCACTGACTATATCTCTTCCTCTCTCTCTCTTTCTCTGTCTCTAAAGTAGAAGCCTGCTAGCTCACTCTTACGTACAACATTTACAATACGCTTGTATTGTAAATGCTTAGAGACGAAATTGCCTGTTAATATTCGCAACGACAGCAATTTTTTTCATGTCGGTTTCAATATTTTTCTACTTCTACTCTTTTTGCAGCATACGCCATTTTGGTTTTTATGTAACATATAAGCTTAATGTTATTTCTCTCTCTTTCCAACTTTATAGAACATATCGCACCACTGTGTTTCTAACTATCGCACATAAAGTCCTTTTCCCTTTTTCCCCAATGCTTTTGAAACTATACAAATTTAGCGTTTAGAACGCATGAAAATATGAATTTTAATTGGTCACATTATTGGCCATGTGTATTTTGTATCACTTTTATTTTAAGCCTCATTTTTGTATGATTCCCGTGGAACAACTTGCTTGGTTGCTTTAGTTTGGTATACATTCAATTTTATTAAAAGCAGAAAGTTTAAAGAGGATCTAATGCAAAGCTTGACAGAGCAGTAGCGTGTTATGTGTTGCTATATGTTTATTTAACACAAAAAAATTAAAAGCAAAAAAAAAAATTGTTTTTTTTTAATTTAACTCATATTTTTTTTTTAAGCAAAACACCTAAACTACTAAACTTATGCTGATCCCATATGGCTAGAATCATCAGAAATTTAATTTTCTTTAAAACAAATGTCTGTTAAAACAAATCTATCGATTATAATTTTAGTTATGCTCTATAATGTGTCACCACCTGCGATAACAAAAATTAAGTTTTTTATTTTACACTAAGTCATTTATAGTAATTTTAATGAATTTTTTATGCACTCGTTTCATTTTCATTTGCTTAAAGCTCTAAGTGCAAATGTTTGCAGCACCTCAACGCATTAGTTTCATCTGAGTCATCTTGTACTCGAAAGCAATCATCAATGCTATCAATGAGTTTCAATCGTTAACGTTAAGTTGCATGTAAGCACCAACTCAGCAACAACACAAAGATAGCTAAAGACAAGACAACAACGTTCTGATTAGATTCTCAATTAAAGAACAATTCATTTCAATTGAAGTCAATCAAAAGAAATTATTTCACGCTTAATTGAAGCGAGAACGAAAAAAAAAAACTACAAAAAGAAATATAGTGAAGCTGCTGTAGCCCAAATGTGTATACATTTATACACAAGGGAGTCTGGGGCGGGCGCTAACATGCACACATATATGCTCGTAGATACATAGATACTCCGATACAAGCGCTCAAATACTCGCACACAAATCATGGAATTAACAACCACAATCAGATTTTTTTTTTTGTTCTCTTATATTTTTTTGCTTTGTGTGTGTTTGACCATTTATTCATTGGCTTCACTTCACTCACTACTCTTAAATTTTATTTCTTGATTTTTTTTTTTGGGGACAATTTTCGGTTGATTCAAGTTGAGTAATCATGATATATTGAGCTTTACTTGCACTTGCGCAGCTGATCTTTTAAATGAAATTGAACTCATTGTTGAGCAACAACAAAATAATAATAAAATAAATAAAAAAAAAAAGATTTGCCTTTGCTTATATATATATATATATACGATAACATATTGAGATACAAAGTTATGAAGGTACTTAGATACAGTATCTGCTGCAATTGCAGCTAATTTGACATATACACATTTTTTATATTCTAATTTAAATTATACTAATTTGAAATACTTTCTGCGTTCTTTCATTTCAGTTTGTTTGAATCTATATATATATATATATATATATATATACATATATATATGTATATATATATATATATATATATATATATACATACATATATTATATGGATTAGAAGATACGCACATCTATTTAAAACCCACCGCTAAGCTTTATCAAACAGAAAAAGGTAAGTTGAATTGACCAACAGTTGCATTTCAAGTTTGCCTTAAACACTTTATAAATTTTACATGATTTTCTCGAGAAGTTGGTAACCCTCTCAATCAAATATCGAAAATTTATTCTACTTATCATGACTCTGTGTATGCTAAGAAGATTTATAAAGAAGGTGCTTTATGGCATAAAAAGAACGCAACATATTTAAGCAAGCCCAATTATTTAAATGTAAAATAGAAGGCCTTGTGAGTTGCTTTCGTCACTAAAATTTTTGGTTTTACCTGTACCAGCCAGCATATTCTACATTGTCCAAGTATTTTTAAATCTCGAATTCAATAACCAAGTGGTTTAATGGTAAATCAAGCATATTCGCAACCATATTTAAAAAAAAAAACACACACACATTTTATTTCAATGTGCTACATTTCAATTCATGCCCATTAATGTACGTGATTAATTAACCAATTTCTTATCTTGGCTGTACATACACGGTGTGTTCTCCGAAATTTTTAATTATAAAATAAAACAAGCATGGTATTATGTTTCAAAGCTAATATTTATTCAAAATACGATCCATTTAACTCAATACAACATTTGGAATGCTCAACCAATTTATCTTTTTTAAACTTGCTTTTTGGGATGTTCTTAAGCACCTGTTTCACGGCTGCTTGTATAACTGGAATGTCATCGTAAAAAGCGCCTTTCATTGCAGTTTTTAATTTTTGGGAAGAGAAAGTAATTGCATGGTGATAGATCTGGCGAATACGGAGGGTGGTCGATGAGACAAATCTATTTTTATACCATTCACATCTGAGTGTGAAATAGTATTATCAGTTTGTCTGATAGTTTGTAACTCATTAAAGGAGGCATCGTAACCCCATAAAGTATATATATTCTTGATCAGCTCGACGAGACGAGTCATGTCCATCTGTCTGTCTGTCCGTCTGTCTGTTGTTGCGCATTTGTCTGGGAACCAATTTTTGTGCTATCCAGTTAAAATTTTGAACATACACTTTTTTATTGCAGTTTAATAGAGTGTCAAGATTGACTCGCCACGCCCACTTTTTGGGGTAGCCCCCCTACAAACTCACCGCCCACTTTTGACTTTTTGTATGAAAAACATTTTTATTGTAGTCAATATCAACTTAATAATTGATATGGTAACTTTTAGTGGACGGATGCTTGAGACATACATTAATGGGTGGGACCCGCATACTATTTGGGGTAGCCCCCATACAAACCTACTGCCCACTTTCGAATTTTTGTAAGAAAACTTCTTTAATAAAGTCAATATTAGGTTGAAATGCGATAATGGTGCCTTTTTAGAGACAGCCGCTTAACATACATAGACTAATGGGCGTTGCCCGCTCACTTTTTGTGGTAGCTCCCATACAAACCCACCCTGCTATTTTGTGTGGTTTTATGGAAAATATCCTTCATTTAAATCAATATTAGCTTTAAATTTGATTTGATGGATTTTAGTGGACAACCGCTTCATATACAATACATATACAAATGCGCGTCTCCCGCCCACTTTTTGAGGTAGTCCCATATAAACCCATAGCTCACTTTTATGCATTTGTCTGGAAAACGTCAATATCAACTTGAAATTCGATATGGTGGCATCTTATAGATGGTCGCTTCATACACATCTACTAGTGGGCTTGTACCGCCCACTTTTTGGGATAGCCCCAATTTAAGGAACTCTCAACCACCAGCGATGTAAAACTTGTAAATAATATTCTCCATTGACAGTTTGACCTTCTGGAACAAATTCTTTGTGTACAATATACTTGAAATCGTACAAAGTCATCAACATTGTCTTGATCTTGATAAAAACGTGCACACAGCTTTCTTTTATTCAAATCTTCAGTTAATATTTTATAAATTGTACAGTAAGATGAATTTAATTCTCCTGTCAGCATTCTCACAGTGAAATTGGCATCGATAGCGTTTATTTCACTAACTTAGCACGATTAGATGCTTCGGGTCGTCCAGGTCTTGGATCATCATTTAAATCATCATGACCGTTTTTAAATCGTGTAAACCACATGTAAACTTGAGTACGACTCGTACAATCATCATCATAAACTTTTTTTAACAACTCGTAAGTCTCAGCCAATTTGTTACCGAGTTTAAAACAAAATTTGATATTTGCACTTTTGTTTTTACAACATAACTGCTCTTATTAAAACGTGTGTCATTTTGTAATCTGTCCAACGATTAGCATGAACTTAGCTGCTTTCGAAAGAAGAATAATGTACCTTTCTAACACTGCTAACATTTAATAGATGGCGCTACGTGTTCTATGATTTAAATTGAAAGTTCGGTTATTTTTAGATCTTATCTTGTTATATATTAAATATATTATATTAAATATTTGTAGATGCATAAATACATAGAAAAAAGAATAAGAATACATAATGTGTATAGCAGATATAACAGATTGTCACACATAGTGTATAGTGCATAGTGTATAACAGAACACGTAATATAACCACGAAATTCAATTCGCGGCTAAGATTGCAATTAAAAGCTATTTTAAAGACTTATCTAACGAATAAGTAAAAAAAGTATGGGTCGTTTGCGTTCCCCACAAGTCGCCTATATTTTGTATAAAATAAAAAAAAAATAAAAATTATAAAAAAGTTATAAAAATAATTTTTTTTTTTTGTATATGCTCTATCAACTTTGTTCAACCATACCAGCTGAACCAGTGAACCAATTGAAAACCCATATGGATAGAATTATAATCAATATAATTATGTTTTATTTAAATGATGCCTTAAGAAAAACTATCGATTATATTTTAAGATATTTTCTATAATGTGTAAGACTACATGTGACAAAAAAAAAAAAGAAAAGAAAAGAAAAGAATGTTTAACATTTACATATATTTTTAAAATAGTATTCTTAAACACATAGAGTATTCACATCAATGTGCCACGCCCACATAAAATTTCTGAAGAGAAAAAATTAGAAAATTGTTAGCTTTTTCTATATTCTATTTTCAAGCAATGTCATTTTTTTTTTCTTTGTTTCGCTGAGTGTTGCATTATTCAAAGTAATATCGTTCAATCTTCAGCCAAGTGCTTAATTGAATGCGCTTCGCGGCGTGATTTGTCAGCTGCAGAAGGGGGATTTATACAAATTCGCTACGTTGTACGCTATACTATTGAAAAAAAAAAATAAAAATTTGTGGAATGCAATACGATGCGGTTCGATTTTAATGTAAATATTCGATTACCACGAAAGAATAAATAATTTCAATTAGCCACGACATGCGTTGCAAAATTGCGCGTTATTTATTTATGGCCTCATCATCCTCATCATCATCATCATTGCTGCTGTTGTCGTCGTTATCAATGAATGGGGTGGCTGCTACGCACCCTTACTGCAACAAACAGAACAGAACAGACATACGTGTAGATACATACATATACTGCACCACCCAAAATTTACTGCATACAGATATTCGTATCTATGTCCTGTGCGGCATAGTTCTGGCATTCTGGTATCCCTTGGGAATTTTTAATCAAAATAATTGTGTCACAACTTATTCTTCTCATCAGTAGCAGCACCAGCAGCAGCAGCAACATCATCATCACCTTCATCACCATCAAATGCAGCATCCGCGTATTTCATGTGATGTTGTCGCTCGAGCTTTAGTCAGTTGATTTGGTATTATTTGAAGTTGCCAATAACATTTAGCGCAAGTGTTATGCAGCATGCCACTTAAATATGCAAATGTGGTCCGCTCGCGCTTATCGCGCTTACTCGCAAAATGAAAGTGAAGGCGCAGCATAGTTTTGAGCAGCATAGTTGCAATGAGCTCATCATTCATTGCATTAGATATGCACTCGCGCTAAATTTCAATACTGCAAATTACTGACGCTGAGGTTGAGGTTGACAGAGAGAGAGAGAGATAGATAGACAGACAGACGGACGGACAGCCAGCTGGCAGTCAAGCACTTGATGCAACAAAACAATGTTCTGTCATGCCTTCAGCGCCCACATGCATGTGCACTAGCTGCTATAGTTATTGTATCTGTGTGTGTGTGTGTGTGTGTGTGTGTGTGTGTGTGTGTGTCATGTTTTACACTTTACGCTGTGCGCTGTGCGGTCGATCTGCATTATCATCATTGTCATCATTGTGTATCCTTTCGTTCATATTACATTGCGCGCGGTCTGCTTTTAGTCGTTGTTATCCTTGTGCATCATGCTGCAAGCAACATTAAATGCTGCAACGCATTTATGCTAGCTCTATCGTGCTATTTCGCTCTCTATCTCTGCCTCTCTCTGTTTTCGCTCACTTTGACTTTTACTTCATGCGAGCGTAGTTTAAAATATTTTGAGGTTTTAAGTATTTTTTATGCATTTTAAACATAGCATAATTCACATGATCTTTTTACAATATCAGTATCTGGCATAGTAACTGATCTCATTATGTGAATTGAAACACTATAATTCTGAAAATGGGTGTTGCTTCAACGCCATAAATCGATTGAAACATTTCTAAATATTGTTGTTGCGTAGATCTACATTGGAATTTCGACACAGTAAACTAATGTACGAGGATTTTTATTACTTAACTGCATTTCTTGAACATGTTCCAGTGACTACAATTAAAATACAAATAACGTTCTAATGTCAAAATATTTGGAGCATCTTAAAACTTTCGGCAAATTTATAATACCTACGATAGCTTAATTCATATCCACACATGGCGATTCTCAAACCAACTATCCTATCAAATATTTCATAATGGCACCAATATGCGTTAAAACTATTAATGCTACATTATAATATACATATTAATATAAAATTAAGCATTAGTAGTTTACGTAATACGTGGTAATATTATCAACATCTGCTCCAAGGCATTTAACTACTTTGTAGCTAGCTGTATTAGAAAGACAGCACAATAAAACATACATAGCAAAGATAAAACAGCGAATATATTTTTTTATCATGGTTAACAGCCACCCGACACATGGGGTTACCAAATCACAACCCATTGATTTGCCTATTTATAGTTGGTGTGAAGAAATCGGACAAGCTGAGAGAGTAAATTTGATTTGTTTTTTTCTCTTTAAGCCAAAAAGTACTTATTTTATATTCTGAGACTTTTGTATTTAACTTGAGTGCATATTTGTTTTTAGAATTAGATTTTTATACTTATATCAAGAATTTTGTACTTATTCTAACAATTTCTGCTTTCAAGCCTAACAATCTACTGATTCTTGATTTTCCATTTTACAGCATAGTTAAAAAGTAACTACTTAGTCGCTTTTTCCTTGTAAAAATCTGCATTAATTTGGAACTATGTTTCGAAATTCGTACTGTAAGATAAGATGAAGGAACATCCAGATACCTAGTAATACGCCCACGCACTGTGAATAGAAGTTGGTCTGTTGTGCATACTATGTGACCTTATAGGTCCCTAATTTGTGTTAAGAATTTCCCAAGGTTTTTATGGCCTAATTCACGGTATTGTGTGGCGCATGGTTATTACTTGGTGCATGGTTTCTGCTTCCTCACAGCAGTATCTGCATTGAGCTGTGGGTGCTGAGCCTACAGGATTCTTAAGTCACGTTTGCTCATGGCTATTGCTTCTTCATATTCGGTTTTGTAAAAATTTTGGAATTATTTTCTGGTTTTTAGACCTTTGAAGTTTTAGAAGTATGTGTCAGTGGCTTTGTTGAGCCAGTTTGTTATAATATAGTGTTGATCTTGCTTGGAGAAGCCGTAGAGAGAGAGAGCCTGGACCCACAGAATGGATTGTAGCACCTTTTTTGGCTTGTTCATCAGCTTGAGTTTGAGTTAGGATGTTCAGATTGTGGCCGTCGAGCGTAGATTTATTTTTAAATTCACAGCCTTGTAGGGTTTTTAAAACGGCTTATCTATACGAGAAAATATTTATTTTAGTGCCAGTTTGCTCCCCTGTTTAGCTGAGTTTGTGATGCCGCATTTATGGCAAAAAGCTCGGCATAGTATATGGTGGCTACTATACCTGCGCCCACACCAGCTTGTGTTTTAGCATCGTCAGTATGCCAACATTGTTCATCGGTGCTTAGCCAGTTTGGCTTCATATGCCATTTTAAATGAGAGGAGATAATGACCGCATTTAAAGTTTTTCGACGGAATCTATTTGGTTGCTGAAAGTGAACATATGCTTTGCTAGTTCCACATTATTCAGTACCTCAAGATGTCCTTTGTGATGAACTATTTTTAAGTTGTAAAGCTTGTAGAGACTTAGTGCCTTGCTTACCGCTGTACTTTGAATTATCAAATGCAAGTATTTTAGCTTAAGTAGAGTTTCCATACCTATAGTTGTGCTCATTGCCCCAGTTATACATAAAAGAAAATTTTTGAGCAGTAATTTGCTTCGTTTTGGTCCACCAGACACATGCTCCATAGGTTATAATAGAACAAATCATCTGTTTGTATACCCAGTGTTTCATCTTGGGGTTTAGAACCCAAGATTTTCCGTGGTTTTTTGTCTTTCTTGTACTTTTTAATCTCATATGCTTGTATATAAATTCACAACGCTCAATATTGTTAAAGTATTTGAGTTTCTTATGCAGCCGATACGGTTTGTTTATCTATAAATACTGCATTTCTTGTATCTGCTTATAATAGGTTCAATGTACTTTAGCTATTTATTAGAGGCAAATTTGTTTTACATTGTAAATAGATACAATTGTATTTAGTAAGAGATGCTAAATTATTCAGCACACTCTCGTATCTGACTGTCAGATTGCCTAACTGGCTGACTGACTGACTGACTGACTGACTGACTATATGTCACATGTGGCAAATGCATAGCCGCCATTTTGTGCGGTTATTGTTGGCGCTATTGCCAACAACTACTCTATAGTATTGTTGCAGCATAAACGGTGCATCTCTTTCTATTTATACTTCAATTTCACTCACACTTACATACTGGATACTTTGAATTATTGTTATTTCAGAGCAACAGCAGCGGCAAATGTTATATATAAGCGCATTCAACTGCAGCAAGAGCAACAGCGGCAGCATCGGTAGCAGCAATAGTTGTTGCCACTGTTGCTGTTTCTGGTACTGGTGCTACTAAATAGCTTCAACTGCAGGCTACAAGCGCGCTGCCGCATCCTTGTTATGTCCTTATGCTGTCGTCAGAGTTCAGAAAGCATTTGGCAATAATTTGAATATGGCCAACTGCAATCCAACTGAGGATTCGAGGACGATTGGAGGTGCTGTAGCACAGCACATTTACTCTACCATTTTCTGTTGCGTCAGAATTTCTGTGGTTGCCACATGAAATTTTATTGTTATTATTATTTTTCGTGTCGTATTGCATTTGCATATAGATTTGCTCATATAGATTCGCGTACAAACATACACAGCATATATACAGCATACAGCATACAGATACTCAATATCAGTTATGCACTTGTGCTGGCTGCATAACGATCGCACTCATATCATCATACATGTGTCTGTGTGTGTGTGTGTGTGTGTGTGTGTGTGTGCAACTATTGTACAATTGCATCTTCGACTGAGTTAAATTAAATGAAATTTCAAGTTTATTGCTTATGCTGCAATCATTTTAAGTATGCACATACCCGTAGATACTTGTACTTTATATTTGTAGATACAATTGTATCTGCATGCCAACTTAAACCACTTGACTTGCGCTTACCAAGTGCAACAATTGTGCTGTATTATTATTATCGTACTTTGTTATATTTTGGCTAATATTTAAACATTGAATTGTATCGATTCTAATTACAGAAAATGCCAACAGTCAAAGATAAAACGCCGACTGATACTTAAGATACAAAAGCATAAAGCGATTTATGCCGAATAAACATAAGAACGTTTGCTATTGTAGCTAGCTGGAGTATAGATGCATGCATAAATTGTACATAAATTACAATAAATTAAACGCAAATTAATATTAATGACATGCAGCAAAACGAGCAAATGAGCGAACGCCATCACAGTCAGAGTCACAGTAAACTGAAGATGCACATTTATATCCATTAGAAGATACATACTTCGTATATACAAGTATAGGGTGTTTTCTTTAGATTTTGCATTTTCCGGCAGGTATTAAACTGATCATTAATTAAACATATCTGACAATGCTATTATCATTTGTGCACAGTTTATTTTGACATTTTATCATGCATATACTAAGTCCAAAACGACGCTTGCAAATTGTGCAGAATCAGTTAGAAAATCATGTTTCAGTTAGGGAATGTTGTATATTCTAATTTACAGTCGACATAATCGTTCATCCAAGCGACTAATTCTTTTAACCATGGATGGTTTTTAGTGCACTTATACTCTAAATGATAATACGCGTAGTATTGAGCCCGACTAAAATGTGTGCATACACTTTAGAGAAAGTCTTAGGTAAAAATCTCGCTCTACGATCTCACAAGATCCAGAATTGAAACCGCATGACCAGCGTTTGCGCCACACGTTGTTTCAATTAGCTGAAATTCAACTGGAAATCAATCCACTGATTTATATTGCAATATTCCGTTCAGTAATGAGGCTAATTTTTGCCTCAATGTTTATGTCAATAAGCAGTAGAAGTGAAGAATATTCAGTAGAGAGTCTCGACATCACTGTTTGGTGCGCTTTATGGGCCGGTGGAATCATTGGTCCCTACTGCTTTAACAAATGAGGCCGGCGGGAACTGGTTAACATCATCGGCGAGTGCCATGGAGCCATGATAAGTGATTATTTCGTGTCCCAACTGCATGCGATCTTTTCATTGAAGACATGATTTTCCAACAGAACGGAACAACAATTGGCGAACGCGTTATTTCTCGAAATGGCCACCGAGATCCTGCGATTTAATGCCTTTGGATTATTTTCTCTGGGCTTACGTGAAGTATTTGGTTTATGCAAACAAACCAGCAACTTTGGACTACTTAGAAGACAACATTGTGTGAACCAGTTCCGAGATACGGTAAACATTGTCAAATTCTTGGACTTCCAGCATGCAACCATATGCAAAAAGTCATATTTAAACATAATTCTAATTCAATTCACAGTTCTATACCTTCGAAAAAATAACACTTTATATACGGGTAATGTATCTTATAGATATGAAGTATTTTAATACGGCATTATGGCATACTGAGTAGGTAAATGCAATGTCATATACCTTTGTACGAGTGTATGAATGTTGCCTGGCAGCTTAGTTGACTTTAAATCAAAATCTTTGATTAAAATTTTGCTTATTTAGTTTAATTTATTATGTAAATTTTGAAACAACATAAACTAAGATACAAATAGCTATAAAGAGAGACACACAGAGAGAGAGAGAGAGTAAGTGTGTATTAGATACATTTAGACAGAGAAGTAGTTGAAAGCTAAAGTTAAACATTAGACATAAATATTTTAATACAATATGCAGAAAATTGCATAGCAAACAAAGTCAAAGCGAGTGTGTGGTAGAGGGAGAGGGAGTGCTGGCGAGATTCAAGTATAAGCATAGTATTCAGTTGCGTAGCTACTTAAATACTTTGACCATTGCTGCTATGACAATGTATTGTACTATGCAAGAGTAGTGTATATAAGTTAATGTATATGTATCTAATGTATGTGCATATCTCTTTCTCTCTTTGTGTGTGTGTATTAAATTGCTCTTACTAAAATGTCCTTTCAAATGCAATTTTGCATTTAGCATGTTTTCTTTACAAGTAAAACAACAATAACAACAAAACAACAAATACAAAAACCTGCAACATTTGCGAAAATTTTGTAGCTAAGCAACTGAGCAACTCTATAGAAAGCCATACAACTAGCTACATACAATAGATCTATACAATAGTTATATATATATATATATATATATATATATATATATATATATATATATATATATATATATATATATATATATATATATATATATATATATACCTCTAACACACTTTATACTACAATATAATTTTACTTTATAGCAGCTTACCACTTAAAAAACTCGTTTGGTTACACTCAGTTTTAGACGTTTAGATACACTGCGTTTATAAATACATATGTTCTACATACTTATACTTTCTATAGTACAAAGTAAGTATCTGAACACTAAAATGCATATCCGCACAATTTTATGGAATTCAAAAACCGAAACAGAAGTTAAATACATGCATTGGCTAACGTAAGGCATATGCGTTTCAGCGAAATAAGTGACTAAAATTTGCAAAATCTGCAAAAATTATGTAATAAACAGATTTTTTAGTGAGATATATGATGTATCTATATTTGTTCAATTTCACAAGAAAATATGAGCACGAAAAAATGGTGTAAATTTTTGACAAATCGCCAAAATGTGCCTAGAAAATGTGAAGCAGTAATACCTCAACTAAGATTACGTTTGAAGGGTATTTAACACACTGCGGTGGGATCATGGTCTCTGTGCTACTGAGAAGATATCGTAGACTCTATAAATTATTCAGATTCTTGATAATCTCATCGACTTCATTCAATTTTACCAGGTCCGTCTGTGTTGCTCCGCATTTTTTTTTTTTTTTTTGTTAGCCTAGATTTTTTTTTATTTTTCATACAAGCAGATGAATTTGCTATGCTCATTTTTTGGGTTGGCCACCGCCCACATTTAAATTTTCTATGGAATATGGTTTTATTATAGTCATTATCAAATTGCAACGTACTTTATAGGCTGCAAAAAGAGACCTATATTTGGAAATCATTTAATGCTGATATAGTATTTAAAATTTTTAGTTATAATACATTTATCCTCTGCAAGGCATCTATGAGTGTTATGTGTAGTGGGGAACCTAAAATAATTCAAGTTAGAGTTTAAGCATATCAATATTTCGCTATATATTTGACTATAATATAGTTTAACTTTTTAAAAATGGCAAGTGCCACGACTATATACAATATATTTATGTATATTTTTAATTTGAAGCGTAGCTGTTTGAGCCTTGAGCAGTAAACACAAAAAATCGTTATCAAAATAATAGATTAGTAAATAATTAAGTATAAACAAAATAATATAAATGTGTTAAAACTATTTGTGAATTATAAGTGCTATTAAGTTTTATGTGAAAGTTTATAATTTACAGCATTTGAAATAATTAAATACACGAAGTATAGCTAAATAAAAGCTTTTAAAAACGATGATGATGGGGTGAAAAAGGAAATGAGAGTGCACACATGCGTGTGTGATTTTTTTTCTTCTAAAAACTGTATCAGTTAAGTTAAATTTTTGCACTACTTTTCATTTAAGTTGCACTGTATAATATAGTCGGCCATCGCGACTATATGTAGCATACTCATTTATTTAATTTAATAATTTTATATATATATATATATATATATATATATATATATATATATATATATATATATATATATATATATATATATTTTTTTTTTTTGTTGATAATTTTTATTACGTGTTTTGTTTATTTGTATCTCTCTGTCCATCTCTCTAGCTATCTATGTATCTGCATCTAACTATCTCCATCTATTTATTTATTTGTCTGTCTGTTTCTATCTAAGCAGATATTTAACATACTTGTAAGCAGATTTCTGCATATTTTATAAAGTGTGAACAAACATTTGGATATGCTCTAACCATCTCTCACAAAATTATGTCCGAAAACTTTCCACTTTCATATATGAATAATGAAAATGCGGTAAATTTGGGTGTTATCTTGCATTGTTCCATTTTCATGCTGTTTTTGAGATATGTATCTCATAAAGTGCGTACAATTCGATGCGTTCTGTGTTGCTGTACGTTACAAAAATAAATATACCTAAATGAGAGTAGCGCGTTTGCTTGAAAATGTATCTTAATTAAAATCGTCATCAACAACGTTATCATTATTATGTACTAACATCAGAGTCATTATTATCATTTAGTGAGAGAGTGCCCATTTTAGTGTTATCAATTTAATTTGTTGTTGTTGTTCCTGACGTTTTTGTTGTTGTTGTAATTTATGCAAAATAATTGCAATTTATGGCATTTTGCATAAATAAATGTAAAAATCAATATTATCTATCTATCGAATGTATGTATAAGCATAGATAGATAGATATACTAGTTAGGTAGTTAGTTCAAGAGTATGTTGAAGTAACATTTATGCAGGCAATTAAACAAGAACAATAACAACAACATAAACATAATTATAGCTATTAATGAAAAATTGTAAATTGATATACTATCCTGAACGTACTGCTGAGACAAAGTTGTTCTGGAACATCATGAAATACAAGTTTTGACAAAAAGAAACGTCTATCGGAACCCTTATGTTAAACAGAGAGCCTTATATTAAAATGTAGCTGGTTCCTTGTCGGTTTAAGCTAAACATATTTGAAGTACTTCAGTCGGATTATATTCACACATCAGCAAATATATTGTGTAATTGTGTAAGAGTACGGCGATAAGCAAAGACTAGCTGAATAGAAAGCAACGAAGTTAGTACACTTTTATGAGAATTGCACATTAATTAACTCACACATCAGCAACGTTTTGGCGGGTTTAAGTGATACAATAAAGTATGAATAAGCACTGTGCCAAGCAAACGGCAGCCGAAGTGAAAGCGTTGTTTGATGCACATTAAAAAACTCATACATCAGCAACTATTTGGTGTATTTGAGTGTTTAAATAGAGTAAGAAAGAACAGAGCCACAGAAAAACGGCGGCTGATGTGAGAGCACAGAGTGAGTAAACTTTAAAGACAATTGCACATCTATACACTCACAGATTCAGCAATAATTTTGCATGACTAACTAACTTTAATGAACGCTGCAAATGACAGCACGCTCACACATCAGCAACGCTAAAAGTAATATGTAAAAGGACACACAAAGACACTAATAGCAGCATAATTATAAGCTAGGTAGTGTGCAAACTTCAATGACCATTCTATACAGCAGTACACTCACACATCAGCAATTTTTTTGTGTGGTAGACGTCAAGTAAATGCGGCAAACTTCAATTGACAATTGCACACTACTTCAATCCATTTAGTTAAAGTATTTCGCTTCATTTGGCGCCACTCTCGTGCCATATATCACATTATTACAGCGAGAGAAAACATTTTGCATTTCAATTGCGGTTGCAGAATAGCATTTTCAATATAATTATATTCAATTGAAATTTTCAATAACAACTGGCATAAATTTCTACCCAAAACACGCCGCCACAGCCCACAGCCGCATATAACTACATATATATTTTGCCCTTATGAATACTTCATACTCGTTTGCCTCTAACTATCTACATAAGAACGGAAAATCACTGGGGAAATTGGAAAATATGAAAAAGTTGTTGAAACAATTTAGTAAAGTTTTTTTTTTTTCTTTTCATTTTATGATATTATTGCTATATCGTAATTAATTAAATTGTGTCAAAGTTATTAAATTTTATTATGGCAGACAATTTCGCTTATTTGTTATATTTCTGTGGTATTTTGAGTCGTTTACGAAATTATACAAAATTTATTTTGCTTCTTGGTTTTGTTTTTTACATTTTATCTGGAAAGTTTACTCCATTAATTGACTGAATTACACAACTCAATTATGATTTTGTTATTTGGATGGCAGAAGGGATAAAGAAAGAATATGCATTCAAAATGAAATATTAGTGGTTGAAGTTTTTCTATGAAATTTAAATTGAAATTCAAAATGAAAATGAAAAAGTTTTAGTGCTTTTTTGTATATTAAGTTTGTGCAAATGTATGTAACAAACAGAATTAGACGTGGCAGTTCACATAAAGTATATATACATGTATACTTGATCAGCATCGGAAGAGTCGATATACATAGATATGTCCGTCCGTCCAGCTGTTTAAGGAACAGGTCACGAAAACTAGGTATAAAGACTTTAAGTTTTGATATTTAGACTCTCCTTACTCCTCTTCAGACAACTAGTATTAAATGAATATGGCAACTTCACTTTAAGCGGTAGCTCATACACACACACCTGGATCCCAGGTTTAAGTTTTTGTATGAAGGAATCCTAATAAAATATATCGCATACACTGTGTGATCTTAAAATAAGCGAAGTTTTTAGTTATAAAATCAAACAAGCATGGTATTGTGTTTCAAAGCTAATATTTATTCAAAATACGATCCATTTAACTCAATACAACATTTGGAATGCTCAACCAATTTATACACCTATGTCCGGCTGTGTCGCGGCTGCTTGTATGGCTGGAATGACATCGTAAAAAGCTTCTTTCATTGCAGTTTTCATTTTTGGGAAGATAGAGTAATCACACGGTGATAGATCAGGCGAATACGAAGGGTGGTCGATGAGACAAATCGGTTTTTTTTTTTTTTTCATTTAAAAATTCATAAACTTTTTTGATCTTGTGAGGTGGTGTATTATCATGCAATAAAAACAGCTGCTTTACTTTCGAATATTCGGGCCTAACACGTTGAACTCTCGACCACAAACGATGTAAAACTTGTAATCATTTTTTCCATTGACAGTTTGACCTTCTTTCTATGATTCTACGCTTAGAATCATAGAAAGTTATCAACATTGTCTTGATTCTTGACTTCTGATAACGTAATTTTTTTAGGTTTTTGGTCGTCTTTTGACTTCCATTCTGCAGATTGTCGCTTAGTTTCAGGATCATATTTGAAACATCATGCTTCAACACCAGCTATGATCGAATCAAGAAGATCTGAATCGTTTTCAGCTGTTGAAATGATGTCTTTGTAATGCTCTACACGAGCGATTGTTTGATCATCATTTAACTGATGTGGAACAAAACGTGTACACACCTTTCTTTTATACAAATATTCAGTTAAAATTTTGTAGATTGCCGCCAGCATTCTCACAGTGCAATTTGCATCGATAGCGATTATTTCACTTACTTTTGCCACTAACTCAGCACGATTAGATGCTTCGGGTCGTCAAGGTCTTGAATCATCATTTAAATCATTAAGACCGTTTTTGAATCGTGAAAGCCACGTGTAAACTTAAGTACGACTCTAACAATCATCACTAACATCAACTTTTCTTAACAATTCGTTGGTCTCAGCATATGTTTTACCGAAATTAAAACAAAATTTAATATTTGCTCTTTTGTTTTTGCGACATAACTCCAAAAACGATTAGCATGAACTTAGCTGCTTTCGAAAGAAGACAAGCTCTACCTTTCTAACATTGCCAATATTTCATAGATGTCGATACGTGTTCTATGATTCAAATTAAAAGTTTGGTTATTTTCTCTTCAGACAACTAGTATTAAATGATTATAGCAACTCTATTTTCAGTGGTTAGTGTAGCTCCCATACAAAGCTGTTGGTTATTTCGAAGTTTTTGTATACAAATTGTTTTGGTATTGTTTTTGGTTCTTATATAATAAAATATTCTGCATAGAGGTCCAAATAGGTCTCCATACAAACTTGACTTTCATTTTTAAGTTTTTATTTGAAAGTGCACAATTTGGCATATCTTAAGTCAATCCGTATAAAATATTCCATATAGGCTCAGATCGGATGTTTCATAAAAGGAGTCTGCAGAGTAGCTCAACGTCCAGCACACTTGACTGCAGCATTCTTACTAGTTTTTCTTAAATTTTTTGCACATACGCGTAGATACATTTATAGAACTGTTGGAAAATCCAACTTAAATCTATGCTACAGCATCTTTGTTAATAGAATACTTTTAGAAAAGAAGAATTGAAGAAAAAAACGATTCAATTTTTCTTTTGCAGCCGCTCATTGCTTCGGATTATCGAAACTCATTGTACACAATCAGAAAACTTGTTACATTCCAAGCTGCATTTGGTTTATTTTGTGTTATAGTATACTACATATATATCGTATATATAGATTGTATTTTTTTTTTTTTCGATCTTACAATGAACATGGATTTCAATTTTGGATTTGGATTTGGATGCTTTTGCTTGCTGTACTTGTACGTGTACGTGAACGTGAACGTGTAGTATTCGATTCAATTTGTAAAACATGTAACTCTGCCATTGTGCAACTTATTTCTTTAGCTACAAATCTAGCAAACTCATAATACTACAACTATGACTATCTGACTGCAGCTCTAGGAATTTTTCAATTTTTGTGAAGCTTAGCATTATTGAAGATTTCTTGTTGGCCTTTTTCGGTTTTGGTATTTTTCTCTCTTTTTTATTTGCAGCAAATTGTTTTCATTTTTAGGCTTTCAATTTTGTTAAGATACTTTCAATCTATTTTGAGTAAATGACAAAATTACAAAGCGAATAGCTCAAATTGTTTGCTACTCTTACGAAAATATATTTAAATAGTTCCAACAATTGCATTCAATTTGTTTTCAATACGCTTTCGATTATGTTTTAAGTACTTCTGTTTTGATTTACAAAAAAATTCCAAAAAACAATTTATATTTACATTTTCTTTTATAGTTTATAGCAAAATGTAATGGCTTTCAATCATTTGTTAACTCATGTTTGTACATAGAATCGATTTCAAAAAAAATTCACCATTGATTTTGTTTGATTCTGCAATTGAGACCATCTCCGAAGTTTGAGTTTGTGTGTCGGCTGTGAGAACTTTTGTTTTATTTGTTAAGCCGTGCGCTTCGATGACATTTTGTTGCATGGTTTCAGTCATGTAACTCACACAAACGCAGTCTATCCGTACTTAGATGCCTTCTTGTTAAGAAGGTTTAAAGAACTTTATCATGATGGTATATATTTTGATGTGTTCATGATTGTTCGCATCAGTGCTTGAGCTATTCAAAAACACTGTTTCGAGCTTTCAATTCAACAATTTTTGTGACGTTCTTCGACATGATGACATCATTTTCTATAGATTTTCGATATACCATATAGCTGCTCAGTTTTTTTTTTCCGTGAATTTCAAACAAAAAGTTTAAAAATGTAGTTTGTTAGTCAGCCTAAATTTGTTAGCGCTTATTGCTAGTTAATTACTTTCAAATTGAGTTCAACATGCTTCAACTTTTTGCTACATTTCAAGCGTATATAAATCAGATGCTTTTATTTTTATTTTTATTGTTTTTTTGTTTTGTTTTGTCATTCAAATGTAAATTTTTTTTTTTTTTTTTTTTGTATAACATTCTGTCATCTTCAACGTTTTTCAATCACTTTCAATTCACATTTTCAGTTTGCTTTCAATATGGTTCAACTTTTTAGACACTTTGAATCTAAGTCAACTTCTCTTTTGAGAACACTCTTCTCTCAACATTTTCCCTATAAACTGCCAAATGTTCCATGTTGTTAACATGTGAATGGCAAAATGACGTTTGCTTAAAATATAAAAACTGTTTTGGTTTTGATTTGTGTTTTTTTTTTACTAATGGTAAAAAAAGTAAAAAGCAAAGTATTGAGTGGACAAAAGATCCTGCTTTATTATTGGCAAGTTTGAACAACAATTCGTAGAATTTCTCAGCTGTTTGTGGTGATGTTACGAAATTTGTCATTCGTTTTTAGTGCATGGCAACATTTTTTGCGAAGTTTTTTTGCAGAAAACTTTAACAATTGCCTATTTCAACGTTTTTCAATTACTTTCAATATGTAAACGTATCTTTTAATATAAGTTCTTTATGAAACTGTTACTGTTTGTAGTTTTATAGAACATCTCATTGTTAATAGTTTTGCAGTAAATTACAAAAATTTAAGGCACATACTAAAACTTTAATTATAATTTTATTCTTTTCAACCACTTTCAATCACTTTCAATGCTCGCACAATGTCGATACCCGCAAGGTGGCATATTCATTTAATTATTCATTAAAAAATGCCTGCGGTTTTATGGCGATTGCGGCTTATTGCATATCAAACTTGTATAGATTTTTTTTTGTTTTTTGTGCAAATTTAATTAAAATTATGTCGTTTTGAAGCATTATTAATTTTCATTTGCACATATTGTCTAAATTAATAATCATTGAAATTGCATTTATGAAATAATTATATTCATTTTTTAAATCACTATTTTTGTTTTTTGCTTCTATTTCTATTTATTATAATTATTTTTTGGTAAATGAAATTATCAAAACTGCATGTTTAAAACATTGTTAATGAATTTGTCTATTTATATAAATAAATAAAGTATTTAGCTAAATATACAAATCATTCAAGCTCGAGCATCATTCAAGTACAATATTAAAAAATTTCTAATTAATTACCTACCAAAAATTTAAATGATTCATTAATAATTAAATTGATTTATTAAATTTGAATAATAATTCAGAGTGATAATGCACACAAGAGGCGATGCCAATTGTTCGCTAGTATTGCTTCACTCTGCATTGCTGGGCACTAGAGAATTCACTAGCCCACGGTAATGCAGCAAGTAGTCAGTTAAAACAAACCAACAAGTCTTTGCGGAGACAGTCAATTACTTGTGCTACTAGTCAGTCAACACTAGCGAAACTATTAACCCATTTGCACTGGTGCAGTTAGTAGTCCGTCAGAACTAGTGTAGTGGCTAGTGTATGGTAATGCAGAGAGTGACATTGCCAACTTACATTTGTCAGTCACTGGCTCTGTGTACTGTAGGGAATAAATAGAGAATTCTTAAACTATAAAAGACTTTTGCATTGAGTTACAAGAAATTTATAATAAGTACGTTTATTCGTTCTAGGCAACTGTACGTCGTGCAAAAGCTGTATTCTATAAATAAAATAATTAATGTAGAGCATATTTCTGAGCGTTTTCAAAAGTTTTAATTCTTCTCCAAACTTAACTGCACATACAAGGTTTAATCTAAAATTAACCGAACTTTTAATTTAAATCAAAAACCTGTAAAATTGCGTTTTCAGAAGTCATGAATCAAGACAATGTTGATAACTTTCTACGATTCCAAGGGTATTGTTCACAAGCAATTTGTTCCAGAAGGTCAAACTGTCAATGGAGATTATTATTAACAAGTTTTACATCGTTTTTGATCGAGAGTTCAACGTGTTATGTCCGAATATTCCAAAGGAAAGCAGCGGTTTTTTTTTTATTAAAAAGTCTATGGATAAATTGGTTGAGCGTTCCAAATGTTGTATTGAGTTAAATGGATCGTATTTTGAATAAATATTAGCTTTGAAACAGAATACCATGCTAGTTTTATTTTATAACTAAAAAGTTCGATTATTTTTAGATCACACCGTATATAGATTACGCTTTACTGTTTTTCTCAGTTAAAAAACCAAATAAAAATTATATAAACATTATCTAAACTTTCGCTTCGTATCGCTGTGAATGTCTGCCTTGTGTTTAGTGTTGTACAACACTGTTACGTGATTTAATCATTTGTCTGTTGTTGAGTACTTGTTTTTGTTTATCTGTCTGTCTGTCTGTCTGTCCATCTGTCTGACGGTCGATAGTTCGTGTAACTCATTTTTGCCCATTGTTGTTTTAGTTGTTTGTATATTTCTGACCTGTTAACCTTATGTATACAATTTAGATAGTTTGGCTGTCCTTCCGTTCGTTCCTTCCTTCTTCTGTCGCTCTACTTTTCCGTCAAATTTGTTTTATATATATATATATATATATATATATATATATATATATATATATATATATATATATATATATATATATATATATATATCTCTCTCTCTCTCTCTCTCTCTCTCTCTCTCTCTCTCTCTCTCTCTCTCTCTCTCTCTCTCTCTCTCTCTCTCTCTATATATATATATATATATATATATATATATATATATATATATCTGTCTGTTATTGTTGTTGTTCCAATTGCATCTTGATATTTGCTCATTGTAAGTAGTTTGTACATGCGGCGCCTTTAAATGTTTGCACATTGTTCCACATTGAACGTCCAACTGAAACTAAACGAATTCTTTACTGCGTTGGAGTTTGTTTACATGGAAAATATTTAACTTTTCCGGGCATGTCAGTTCTTTTGACACATACAATATAAATGTATATAGACATATATGTGTATGCATATATATAGACAATCTTTTCAAAATCGATGGCTTGCTCCTAGCCTATCCACCCCGCATTTTTTGCTTAGCCCACCTTATGCAAACATTTGACTGTAACTAAAGCTCTGGGAAGTCGCTGTGGCGTCTTTTAGATAGGCTGATAAATAAATGTGCTGTAAGTCCAGTGTTTCCTATAGCAACTTTAATATCATTTGCACACTTTCGCAGGCTTCTTACAATATTTAAAGTCCAATTTGTCTGTTATTTGTAGTCATGTGTGTATAAAAATTTGTTTGCTACTAAAAAAACGAAACTTGAACTTTAATTTTGTAGTTTTAGTCCATAAATCGAAGATTTCAAAGCAAGTTGCGTCCAAAGTAGACAGAACTTTTGCCATATCGCGTGATTTAGTGCGTTGAAATGGTTTATGCTTTCACAACTTTCAGCCCAAAAATTGTATAACATTTTTTCTCATTGGAAGTAAAGTTATGTCCGTTAACCGGAATGTCCTTAAGTACGTCGGCTCTTTAAGTACATAGCTTCTGAATTCACGTACAACTTTTATATTGAAGAATCATTAGAAATTAAACATGTTTGGGTAGTGTTGTCGTCACCGATGCTTCTCTAGCACATCTTTCAGCATGTTTATTTCTTGAAATGTTGCTGTGAGTTGTTACATCGTTTATTGTCAACCCTATTAAGATGACTTTTATTTTGCATTCCGTAATCTGTTTTGATTTGGTGACATGCGCTCCCACCTCTTTGATTGCAGCTTGGTTATCCTGTCTTCGTTTGCCTAGCTCTAATCGAAGTTTGTAGGTTTTTACAATAGCATGAGCCTTCTACTACCGAATACAATAAAGAAATCGGGAAAAATTTGAGTGCTTCTCCAGGTTTTTTCTACTGGGTATATGTCAAAACATAAGGCGCAGTTCTGCTCTGAACCGTTGGGAAAAAATGTTCTAAACGATGTAATGAAATCATATACTCAAAGATTGGAAGTCCACAGGATGCACTTGTTCTCCAGAGAGTATTTGAAACGCGATTATCTAAGCCGACGTTCGCTTAAAGACATCATCTCTTTGTCATATAATATTCTAGACGCCATTTAAAAGTCCCCCAGAAACTGCGGAATACCAGAGAAAATTGTCCAGATGATCGCAGCACTGTAAACCAGTCACAATATGAAACGGTGATTTATGGGCATTGATTAACAGCGAGTCTATAGCCAGGGAGATTAAAAGTAGAAAAAAAGTAGACATGGTCATACCCTTCGCAAGAATGATAACAATTTAGCAAAGATGGCTTTTCAGTGGAACCCACAAAGCACCTTCCTCCGTATCAGAGTTCTTCAAACACTTTGCTAGTTTTAGACTCATTTCGTTATGCTCGCAATCAATGCTTACTTTATATACTCGTATGTTTGCGTAATTTTAGAGCACTAAAATACTTAGAACTGCCTTTTTGAAGTGCCTTTACATGCAGCAGCAAACACTTGAGTTGACGCGTGTTCAATTTTATTGTACTTGTATGTGTGCGTATAATTATTTTCAACTTTTTACACGTAGTTTTGCGAACAGTTTATTAGTGTAGAATTGTGTGCGAGTTAGAAATGTGAGTGCGTCTTGAGAAACATGATAAGTACATAAAATAATTTCTCTGTACGCAGTTATTGGACTTCGATGACTTGAGTAAACTTGTATGCCGCATGCCTTATATGTGTTGTGAAATAAGCAACACAAAACTTCTTTCCTGCTTTCCCCATACCATTTTTATTGCCAGTACCACTTGGCAAGACTTGGCTTTCGCATTTTATGCACTAATTAATCTTTTATGCGTTTATGACCCACTGTTGAGAGAGCGCTTTGGAGTTTCTATTTGTTGCTATAGCCACCACCACCACCACCACCACCGTCATTCACCATCACTGCCGCTGGCATATTTAGTTACATACAGAAAAGCCCCTTCTGATCTTAGACCGTTTCATCCTAAACAAATTCCGTATAGTCTGCAAAACCAGCCAACACATGCAGTCTACGAGATTTGTTTAAAAAGTCATAGCATTAAAGTTTGTTTGTAAAAGGAGTTGGTGTTTGGTTAGAATTAGATTATAGGCTTGCAGGTTGCCACCAATGCTGTGTGTTGACATTCTAGCAGTGTCAGAACCTAAACTCCGACAGATATCGACTTAAAAAACTTAGTTGTCTCTTTTAATTTACTGCTGGCGCGAACAGTTGCAATAAAAGCGTGTTTGCTGAAAAAAATGTGAAGAATTATTTCATATAAATTGAAAACTAAAAATTACAAATTTTTTTATTAACAATTCATGTGTAAATATTTGTTCTGTGTTGCTTTTTCATTCAATTTACATAATCCTGATAGAATTGCAAATATACTATATTATAAATTGTCAATTTTTATCAGGTTTATTCCGAAATAGCGTCAAAATGCAGGTTACCGCCTTTGTTGGCATGCAGGTTGCCACCTGTATCTCCCTTTTTTTTCGCATATTAACACTCATTTGTCAGGTTTCATGATTGTGTGATGTTTACAATTGTCCGAATTGTGATATCGATGATAATTTGGTACCATTTCATAGCATATCGGAAAATTTTAGTGACAAATTGACAAGTTGCCAAATAAAATTCAATAAATTTGCTAAATCAGGTGTTTTTACTTGAGTTTTTCTACATTTTCAGCAATTTTTCAAACAGTGGCAACCTGCAAGCCAAAAGTTCAAGAGCTCAATTTTAGATACTTTTGAAAATTTGTTGTGTAAGTTTCATTTTTTTTTTTTTTTTTTTGAGAATTTAAAGAATTTCTACTGCAGAATTGTGTCACTGATCAACAATACGCTGATTTTATGACGAATTATGATCACAAAGCTGTGGAATGGCAGCTTGTGAGTAAAATCCCTAGCAATACAAACCGGTTTATGTAGTGAAATATATAACGAAAGGAAGAAAATTTTTATATTATTCATTTTCAGATCAAACCAATTTCAAAATGGTTTTGAACTGTAAAATTTTTTGTCAAAATATTCGCCCCTCAGGTATTGAGTATGGTAAATTTGTTTCTTGGCTTCGCGTATTTCACCACTTAACTGTAGTATTAATTTAATTATTCTCAATTATGTACAGAAATGCCGCAGATTTTGTTTATCCTTTGTTACAAATTCTGTAAACAAGAAGTTTCTTCCGATGTGGTTCCATCTAATTATATACTGAATCTTTGCTAATCTAAAAATATCACTGAAAGCTAACAAAGTGCAATTTTCTACAAGATGTATCTGTTAGATGCATATTGCTAATAACAAAAAAAAAACTTAATTTAACAAACCTCGTTTGGTGCGCTGTGTGATGTGATACCATCCTAACCATTCATCCATATATTGTATATTATATACATACACGATTCATTCATTCATTTGCCTATTTGTCTGTTTGTGTCTTTGTTGCTTTGATGGTTTGTTTGTTCGTTTGTCACTTGGTCACGTATCTAAATACATACATATGTATTCAAGTTGAGGCACAAATGGTTGCCATTGTTGTTGTTGTTTGTTATTATAGTTACATCATTATATGCATAGTATCCGCGTATATATCGCATCCGTCCTTAAGTCTGTCTGCTCTTTAATAAAATTTATTAGACAAACTTTCATTTGGAATTGTGTGCTTTGGAATTTGCGCGCTGCATGTTGCATGTTGAAGTGCCGCGCCTTAGTTAGCAGATACTTTTGTATCTGCCCAACGTTCGAACATGTAGTAAGACCATCTAAAATATATATCTCTCTCCTGTTCGTCTGTCTGTCCGTCTATCTGTCTGTCTGTCTGTCTGTCTGTCTATCTGTCTGCCTGCATTTATGTTTTATTTGTCTAATAGAAAAATAGTGGTTTGAATATTTCAGTTTCAGTTACAACGGCAAACATAAAATGCTTTATCGCATTCACTCGCATTGTATCTTCTCTTTTTCTTCGTTGCTGTTGTTGTAGTTGTTGTTGTCCCTTTCTAAGTTTTATTGAATTGTTAGCATTTTATGAGTATCTATAACTCTATAGAACTGGGAAACAGTATGTAATAAAATGTATATTTATTATAGTCTTGACCCGGTTTTAATGTATTTTGTTGTTGTTGTTGTTGTTGTTGTTGGCGTTCTTCATACAATATATTAATAAATGTGACGAGGGTTATATGATTTATTAGTGATAATGGCAAATAAACCGAAGAATTTTAAAATGTTTTTATATATCTTTGGAGCTGACAAATAATGCAGAAAAACTGCATTAAAAAAATGATCAAATATTTCAATAGCAGAGCGATTTATAACAAAAAGTTCAGTATTTAAGTTATTAAAGAGATAAGTCTTATTTAAAACTCTGCTCAATCTCACATGGTTCACATCACACAAAAAAAGTGCACAAAAATTTTGTCTAAATTATTGGCAAATCTACAAAATGTGTCTGTCGAAATCTGTTTAATTTATTAAGTGATATGTTACTACAAAATATCGTATTTAGTTAATATTTATTAGGCTTTCTAATGTCAAATTAGTGGAGAAATGATGCTTAAATAACTGTTTGTCATTTTAAGTGCTAATATCTTTGAGTTTATATCTTTAAAATATTTAAAACTTAAGAAAAAAAAGTTCATTAGTCTACACTGTACCTAAAGGAACAAGAGTAATAATAAGTTTGTGATAACATGTATGTAACAGGAAGAAGGAGGCGTGTTGCATCTTATAAACGTTTTGTCCGTCCGGTTGAATGAAATAATATATCTCAGAGACTATAAGAGCTGAAAACAATTGTTTTCAACAGTTCAACAGTTCGCTGAATGCACAATTTTAGCGAAATATATAAATTAGATACAAATTTAAGCTGACGCAAGCTAACTTTCACTTTGAGACGTATTTTACATACATATTTTTCTTAATGTGAAGAAAGAATAACACCAGCCACTTTTTGTTACACAAAGAATATTTAGCTACGGAGACAGTTGTTTTGAAGTCAGCTACGCGCACAGTTAGTTTAACTTAGCATGGTTTGAGCGGTATTTGAAACGCCTTTCTATTGCACTAATGACATGTTACGACAGATAAAGCCGTTAGTAGTCAGGTGCA
Organism: Leucophenga montana; assembly: GCA_035044765.1. Classification (NCBI taxonomy): domain Eukaryota; kingdom Metazoa; phylum Arthropoda; class Insecta; order Diptera; family Drosophilidae; genus Leucophenga; species Leucophenga montana. The sequence continues at coordinate 176,919 of JAWNNQ010001096.1, read as the reverse complement.
AACATGCACTTTTCTATTAGTTTACCGTTAAATCTGGCTGTTTAATTAATATTAACACTTACATTTCCAAAAAAATTAGTTACTGATATGCTTTATCACAGATTAATCAAACGAACCTCACTCTAGTTGTCTATGTCTCCATAATAAAAAGAAAGTAAATATATACACATACATAGTTACATATATCGCAAAGCGAAAAGAGCAATGAATTATGCTTCATACTCGTAAAAACATAAAAGTATATTTTATTAATTTATAAATGTGACCACATATAAAAGCAAGCCATAAAGCAGCAAGACAGAAAAACCGAAAAACGCACGAAAATTTTGTGAAAAGTCAGCAAGAAATTCTTGAGTAGTACGAAAGCACTACTATATACCAGGCGGTAAACATTAAGTTGCAAGCGGTAAAGCCGACAGGCAGATGTTTTGTTAGGCGTTGTTGCATGCGTCATCATCATTGTGCGTCATGGTGTGGCATGCATACAAGTCAAGTGATGTCTGTCTGTCAGTCTGTCTAACTGACTTTTAGCGTTCCCTTTCGGTTTCAGTCTGTCTGGCTGGCAGTCCGTTCGTTCGTTCGTCACCTTAAGCGCTGTCATAATGATGTTGACGTTCAACAACATTTCAATTAACACAAAAACATAATTGCAGCCGCTGTCAAATTATATAATTACAAACATACAGACGGACAGACAGACAGACAGACAGACAGTTATAGATGTGCATACGGACAGCGGACTATAGGTGCAACATTAAGCGCAGGTGTTGCCATATGTGTTAAAAAAAAAGAAGAAGAAATAATGTTAAGGAAAAACCAATTGAAAATCACTTAAGAAATGTTTTGTAAAATGCATTTTTTGAACAAAGCTTTGAATAGCTTTACATACAAACAATAAATAATTGTTACTCCGCAGACTTTGAGTGCTTCAAAATTTATTTATAACGATTTTTTGTTTCTTTTCCTTGCAATACATCAAGTGTAGCCGTGTTGCCAGACTAACGAATGATGCAGCATAAAGCACAATAAACATAAATGTCTATAGATACTCATGATTTTCTCAGTAAATAATTAAATGTACACACATAGACTACGTTTATACGTATGTCTTATATGCAAATAAAATCGAAAATGTTGCTTTATAAACGATGAGTTACTTTTTTATTTGCAAATAGCTAAGTCACGAAAACAATTACTCATAAATGCAACAAAATTTTCGTTTTATAACATTTTTATTTGTAAATAAGACGTGCGTATAAACGTAGTAAGCGTTCATTAAGATTTTTCCATCTAAAGTGGTAATGTTTTGGTATTTTTTAGTAAGAAAATGTAGATAGAAAAGGTGTACACACTTGTAACAAATATTTCCAATGTTAACGGCTATTAAAATACCAAAAGTAGCGTTGTCATCTGCTACATTTTTGTGATGTTTTGAAGAACTGTTTTTGCACCTTGGTAGCAAAGTAGAGCAATATTTTTTTATTGAAAATTGGAAAATTTTTCTTGCACATTTGCAAAACCTTGTGCATTACTTAATACTTTGCAGTGCTGCCAACTTGCTACAATATATAAACTTAGAAAATTTTAAATATCGTTGTATTTCATATTACTAATTTATATAATTCAATTTTATTTCATTACAGGTAAACTTTAAAACGTTTTCGATAAAATAAAAAAAGAAACAAACTAAAATTCGGCTACATTCGACTTCACCTTCAAACTATTACCATCGATTTATTTTGTAAAGTATTCTCTTTTTTTATCGTATATTCAGTGTAACATTTTCGCCGTAACGAGCGCTTTACGTGCTCTTAAATATACACGGAAAAATGTAAGTTGGCGCGAATTTTATATTAAATTTATTTAACGCTTGTTTTTTTTTCTCGTATTTTTCAAACAGCTTTATAAATAAGTGTTAGACATGCGAGCAGTGAATTTTCCAATATACCTACTCTTTCAACGATTTATATTTTTGTTTATTTTCAAGAAGATTTTCACGAAAAAATGGTGTACTTACTGTGTGTGTGTGTGTTTTTAAGAGGTATAGAACTATAAATTGAAGTTAAATACAAACAATGGGAACTAGGCATTAACCCATTCCATTCTACTATGTATTTGAATACCGAAGAAAGTATTGACACTTATAGTAAAGAGCAAGGCCGGGCCAACAAAAATAAAGTATTGGGTGTTCGAATTAATTTTAAAGGATTCATAAGAGATGGCGTAACTAGCACTAAATCGCATCGGGTAAACCTGTGACTATATTCGTGTGAAAGCCTACTTCATAAGCTTCAATTTTCAGTATGTGTCATTCCACTGAAGTGTAAACAACATATTATTTTTACTCTGTGAACATGTCGACTTTTGTTCCAACAAAACGTAATTTGCGGGAAGTTTTGCTTCTGTGCTTTGATTTGAAGAAAAAAGCAGCTGAAGCCCATGGTACGCTTTGTGAGGCTTACGGAGATTATGCTCTATCGATTTCAACTTGTGAGTACTGGTTTCGTCGGTTTAAAAGTGGTGATTTTGATACGGAGAACAAAGAACGTCCGGGCCAGCCCAAAAAGTTTGAAGTTGAGGTATTGGAAGCATTACTCGACGAAGATCCGTGTCAAACCCTTCAAGAATTGTCAGAATCATTGGGAGTTGACTTGTCAATAGTTGGCAAACGCTTCAAAGCCATGGGAATGATTTACAAGCAAATTGGGTGGAAATTGAGTGCCGTACGAATTGAAGCCAAGAGACGTCGAAAGGTGATTTTTCACTTGTGAACAGCTGCTTCAACGCCATAATCGGAAGAGTTTTTTTGCATTGTATTGTTACTGGCGATGAAGAGTGGACCCATTACAACAACCCACAGCGAAAAAAATCATGGGGACCACCCGACCATGCATCAACATCGACGGCCAAGCCCAATATTCATGGTGCCAAGCTCATGCTCTGTATTTGCTGGTATCAGAAGGGCGTTGTGTACTATGAGCTGCTGCAACCTAAGCAAACCAACACTGGTGAACTTTACCAACAACAATTGATGCAATTGAGCCGAGCATTGAAGCAAAAACGACCGAAATATGCCAAAAGACATGTGGCAACGCTCGGCCACATGTTGCAAGATCCGTCAAGGAAACGTTGGAGGCGTTGAGTTGGTATGTGTAAATCTTCCAAAAATAGATTTTTTTTTTAATAACCGACAGTCCATGGTCTGTACCCAACCATAGAAAAACATCGCTTGGAGTGAGAAAAAAACGCATTTCACTTGAAATTTTTGTTATATTGTTGAATAAAATATCATTTAGCCTTAACAATCTTCGTCTTATCTGGTTCCAAGCTATTGTGGTAATACAGGATGCAAGCAGCGGGATGTGTTTGCGGAAAGATGTGGTAACCGGTAATGTAGATCACGGCAGCATAGCATATTGGTTGTTGGAAGTAACCAACAGTTTCAACATATTCTCATCAAAGAAGATTCTCTAAAGCTGCATAGGATTCATAGCACCAATTAGTTCATAAAACGCTTTGTATAAAGTTTACGTATCATCGAATGCAAACTTATTGCATTGATATTTGTACATCCGAGACTTTTTTGGTTTCATGCCTTCATGGATTCCTTAATTTAGGTGTTGATTTACAACAACGACCACTTGTTCAACTCCGGCTTAATTTACGGCTTCCGAATCATCATCATCATCGCTCCGTATTCGTTCCCATTATCGTAAACACAAACAAATTCGAATTGTTCGGCAATCTCACAAGTCAGCTCTGGTATTTCGGGCAACAATTGAACATTGTCGCTAACAGCATCGACAACGTTCTGACGATATCAACGGCATCTGCGTGTTGGCCAAAGCATTCTTCATCAACACTAACTCCAACAGAATAATTTTCAAGTATAGTTTCTAGTTTAATAGCAGTTAGAACTTTCTGACGACGAATTATTTTGTATTCGAATCATTCGGAATCTGGATGTCTAATTTTCACAAACTTTTTCAATCTTCTCAAACATTTGAGACCGTGTCTTACAAATAGTGTGCTCGAGATTGTGGCCATCGTAGCTTGTTTGTACGTATAAACTAACGAAAAAGTAGTTTACCGGTCTCACAACACACAATCTTACGGCCAGACAATGAGTTTGTTTCTGGAGTTTATGTTGTCGTCAAACTCTTTGCTCAATAAATTGATGCTTTCTTCAGCAGCGTCGTGTGTCGGTAGCCGATTTTTGATTGTAGCCACATTAAAAAGCTTACCTGCTACAAAAGAACACCCTGTACATAGCATCTACAAAGCAGCGCGTGTAAAATAATTTAACAAATTAAATCGTCTGCATTATCATAAGAATCAGTGGAGAACTTATTTAAAAGTTCCAACATGATGTTGGCCACACATTTTACGATTGGAACTGTTTAATTTTTATGGAGTCTCTTCTTTCTTTCTTTTTTCTTTATACGACTTTAAAGACAACAAATATTGTCGAAACTTATACGGGTTGTCGTACATAAAATCATTTTTAATTGCCATTCTGAGGGCGCCAAGCTGCATTGAAAGAAAAGAAATTTTCACGCTCTTGCTGACGTATATAAAAACGAACATTAAATGAATAAATAAATAAATCTGTAGTTTGTAGTGCAGCAATTATTGAAGAAGTTGAAGTAGTAAAATGAGTAAGAGCGCAGACTAGATCATGGAGTTTCAAAATATTTTCAATTACAAATTGTATTTTCCGCTTAGATAAGCAAAATTTATAGCAGAAAAATCTTCCCGATGCAAAAGAAGGAAATGCAATGAAAAACTGTAGCAGCCGCTTGGAAAATAATAAAAATGTACGTTTTTCCTTTTGCGTTTTTTGTAACTGGCGCTGATTTTATTTTGGATTTTTTTTTTTTTTGGCTACTTTCGCTTTTCTTTTTACAAAAAAATTTTTTTTTTTTTTCTATTTTTGTATATATTTTGCCAAAATGGCGCCAACGAGTGTCACGTAGTATAAAAGTTTAACGTCGCGCACTTTCATTTTACACGCTTCTAAGGAAGTAGTGCTTCTAGACTAACAACATGTAGCCATGTATAGTGTATGTAGTCGTAGTAGAATATAGTTGTATGTCCTTTTTTGTTTATTCTTTATACATAAAATACATATAAGCGTACATGACGTGTGTCTTTACGCCCTCTCTTGTTTTTCGGCAATATATATGTGGGCGTGGCACAGCATGTTTTCCCATTGGATCTTTTTCTTTGTCTGGTGCCCTTTACAGTTGTACCAAATCTCATCCATCTAGCGTTTTTGGTCAGCTCGCCGAAAATGCAACGACGGACAATTCGACCTGAGCACTCAGCCCGCCAGTTTTGCAGTCAATTCGCATTATTAGCGTACCTCGAATTTTGTGGTAATTTTATATGCTCTGACACTCTATGGAGCCTAAAGGGCTTAATGGATTGTAATGAACTGTCATAAGAATCGATTTTATTGCGGCAGTGCTATAGCGTATAAAATGTTTGTATAGAGACAAATATATAATATATATTGCGGTTGGATAAGTCAAGGAACATACAAAAGGAAATATGCCATATGCCGAATATGGTCTCAACTTGATCTTCCACTTCTCTAGTTATTTTTCCATCTCTAGTTATTTTTGTTCTTCTTTTCACTCCGTTCTGTAAAAAGTTTTGCAAACGAAAACGAAATGATTCATCCAGCTGTAAGTTGTGGTGAAATTGTTTCGATACACGGAACGATCAAAGCGAATGAAAAGACCAAAAGGCAAATGAGCAAAACAAACAGAGTATTTTTTTCGATTCACTTACTGTTCGACATTGCTTGTCGCTCTGTTTACACTCTGTAAGCAAAAACTCTTTTACGAGTAACTAGCTGCTTATGAGCATTTGTATGTACATGTACATTTATATTCATACATATTCGAATACAAACCAGCAAATTCTACATACACATTTTTGAAAGAAGAAAAGAAATCAACAGACCAACACGCGACAGTGTATACTGAAGCATATCGCTCGTTTACACTCATTAGTTAAGAGATAAAGACATTTTTTCTCTATTCAATCTTTACTCTATCAATTGAAAATAAATGAACCGAAAGGAACAAAGAAATAAAAAGAGAGCAGTTGGACGTATAACGCCGTGGAATCGCACAAAAAGTGAGATAGAGACGGAAGAAACAAGCAATGTTAAGTTATACAGATCTGCTTGATTGACTTCTAGTCTGGTGGTATAACTGCCTATCAGGCTTCGTACTGTTGAAACACCTATTAGAGTTAAAAGCGTATTCTTTGCCTAGAGTAGAGGTAGTGCCAGAGTCTACAATGTGTTATAAGAAGTAGTCTCAATTAGTAAATAAATGGTGAGATCTCAAAGTCTATGGCAGATGTTTTAAAGAAAAAAAAAACCCTACGTTTATGTGTGTTTTTGCGTCACTTGTAAAGTTTGTTGTAATGCAAACTAGAATATTTAGATTCTCTTAAGCCCTTTTCAAATAGAGCATATAAAATGAACTATCCAAACCTTCACTATATAGCGTTCTTTCTTATTTTTTGTTCTGCTTAAAGTCTAAGTACTGTGAAACTCGTATATTCACTACTGAAATCAACGCTTTATGCTAAGTACGAGACATTATCTGATTTAATATTGTATAATAAAAAAATAATAATCAAAGGAGCAGTGACCACTACTACAAGTAAATATAACAAACTTTGAACTCAATGCGCTGCTTTATGCAGTTACTACGTTTAGTTATCCTGCCTGTCCGTCTGTCTGCCTGTCTGTCTGTCCGTCTGACTGGCCGCAGGAAGCTGCCAAGTCAAGCTGCAGCTGCTTTACTTCAATTTCACACTTTGGCTCCCTAAGCCTGTCGCCGCCAGCGGCCAAAGTTGCGACGAATTGCGGTCGTGTTATGTCCTTAGACGCGCCTTATTGCATACTTCAAGGCGTCATACCGTCTCAGCAGTGTCCACCACGTTCATATTGCTTAATGCTTTCTTTTTGACTTTAGTGTCGTGTTGTTGTTGTTTTTTAAGGTGTTTTTTTTTTTTTGTAAATATTTCTTACACGCCTTTTTTTCGCACTTTTTATGCTCATTCGTTCGTTTACACTTCCTTCGTTAACCGTGTCCTGTCTGTCTGTGTTCCAAACATCCTGACTTCGTTGTCGTCTGGCTTCATCTTATTGTAGTAGAAAAAAATAAAAAATAAAAATGGAGATAAAAGTTACGCCAACCCCCCCGAACAGCAAACGCTTCCAATTGAATTAAAGTGAAATAGTTTGGTGTTGACCATGACCACATTGAAGTTTATTTCAGACTAGTGTCACGTCTTGTGCTATGTCCTTTATCCTTTCATTGATGTTTCTTTACTTTTGGCATTGGCTGGCAGGTGTTCGTTAGTTATCATCCCGTCTAGTACGAGATGCAGCACATCGCTCAATAAAATTTTAAGGTGCCAAACGTTGCGCGTAATAAAATCCACCATCAAAGTCGTAAATTTCGCTTGAGTGCAATCAGTGCAATCTACTTGAATTTTTATATAACGAATTGCGCTTATCGCGCATGTTTGGTGGTATCTTTAAGTGTACTTTAGCATTCAGTTCCGGCGCTCTTAAATTTCCAATAAGCAAGCATTAATGGCTTCCTTGGCGTACTCGTGCGTCTGTCGTACAAAGAACAAACCGGAAACTAGCTAAGCAAGGATTCATGCAGTTTCTCAACAAACAAGATACATATGCAATGAGCGCAAAAAAAAAATGTATCTGAAAGGATCTGCTGCGTGCCTTGTGTCTTTTAAATTAAATTTACTAAAAATTTCCTTTCTCTTTTCTTCTTCTATTAAACGTGTTACACATATGCAGCAAAATGGAAAAAGATACTTATACAATAACGTCAGCCGAGTGCGGTATGCATATTACACACAGCTACTTCGTCGGTGGGTTGATTGATAAATTTTGAACTTTAAAGTTCTATATCGAACTATAAGCATGATGTGGCTTATATTATATTTTAGTAATAGATTTAACAGCTTTTAGCTGATAAATTTAAAGATAGTTAGCTATATAAAGGGTGATTAATTAAGAGGTGTAGCTGGTCCATTTGGAATAAAAAAGTATTGATTTAGACGCGTCGTTTTGCTTTTGCAACAAGTTGAGAATATGGTGAATTACAAGGGTGATGTGTTTTCCAGCTTTTACCAAGGATTCGAGCTAACAAAACTGATGTGTACTGTTGTATGTGTTATGATTTCCTTATAACGCTAAAACGCATTGGTGGAGTGTTCCACTGTGAGAATGCAAGACTACATACAAATGTTGGTGGTTTTCCAAAAGTGGCTGCAGTTCGGATGTTTCGTTGAGCATCTGACCCAATTCTTCGCTGAGAAATAGCGGCACTTCGACGTGCGCAGAATGGGGATTGTATGGGGATACACTCTAAACTTATAACCTAAATTAGCTGAAATAACGCCTTTTATTCAAAAATACAAAAACAATCAAAAATGCGCATTAAACTAATCGACAGTCGAACTGACAGATCAGATGTACAGATTAAATTGAATCGTCTTGGCGAGCTGGTCCAGAATATATGCCTATACTGGGGACGCCGATGAATTCGTCAAGGCTCCTTTCCTATAAACTCAATGTGTGAATAGTATAAAAATTAGATTAAGTAGATTAAATAGATTAACTGAATGAAACTGGAATACTATCAAAAATAGGTGTAAGATATGCGAGAAAAGGTTAGTTACAATTTAAAAACAAAAATCGTCTAATTTAATGTTATATTATACTTATATATTTATTGTTTTTAGGTTGGCAAGTTTGAATATAGGGGTTTTAACTCAAAACATTTCGGACTACCTTTGCTAACAGTGCCTGCGATATTGCACGCATACTTGCCTTGTTATCCTTGCAGCCTGCCGCTTCGATGAACGATGTATATATAGGTACAATATATATAAGCCATTAGGCATGTTTGGCTTTAAGCTGCAATTGCGCAACAAAAACGATATCTTAAAACATCATCATCATCATTATACCAATCTTTAGCATCGTTTTGCAACGGCGAGATAAAATTAAGTTTCATTATTGCAACATAAGATGCTCGTAGTATTTCAATTTTAGCGTTTTCATATTGCATAAGTCGAAAAGAAGCGCTTTTTGCTTTCCGGTCATAAAAGTTTAAAAATATGAAAACGAACGATCTGCCAAGTTGTACATTAACTAATGATTTTAATATGAGCTGTAAATGAGAAATTGAGCTATTCACTTGAAATGCGAACAGCATTATACAATCCGTACACCCTACGCTCCACTGCCCCTCTACCCCACTCAATAACAATAACAACAACGACAGCAACAGCAGCAGCTGCCAAAAGGCTAAAGGCAAAGCGTGGAAAATCGTTTTAATGCTTTCTTAATTAGCTGCCGTTGCTGCCGCCGCAGCTGCTCTTTTTCCATGGTTAATTTTCCTTTTTCGACATTTTCAATTGGCAACACTTAAGCAAGTGGAAAATGAATAGAATGACGTGGAATGAATGACGAAATGAATGATTGCACGAATGACTTTGACTGCTTCGCAACTGATTTCCGTTTCCGCTTTTCACACTGCGCCATTCAACTTTGCCCACTTTCACTTCCGCTGCCTTCCGGTTGCCTTTGCATTTCCGTCGTTCAAATGTTTCAGCTTGCAGCATTTACTGCATGCTTCATACGTTTTCTTGCATACTGCACCGCATAATGCATATCAATCTTATGCTATAAGCATGCTTTTTACTCAATACCGATTGTTATGCAATTATACTCTTATAGTCTACACATATTGTGTACGCGCAAATATGCTTGTTTAATCAAAGGATACACTTTGTGTATCCGGTTCAAATTTTTTTGTTTTTTTTTTTTGTTTATTATTATTTATTCGACAGGCAAAGTTGTAAATTAAATTTCATCTGTTGTAAAATTCGTCTTTCTTTTATGTGTGCTCACTTGAATTTAAACACAAAGGAAGTTTCTTTCATCCTTACGGATGCTTAAAAAAGGAAAAACTTTATTGTTTTGTTGTGTGTGAATTCTTCGTGCATAGTTTTGTTAAAATTTATATATTTTTTTCATGTAAAAATATTCAAAGTTGTGTCATTTTTTTACTTTTGTGTACCTTAAAAAAGAAATTGTAACTTACACAATAAATAAATAAAAACTTCAAAGTGTTGTTGCTTACATCAGCCTGCATCTTATACTGCATCATATACTGTTTGTTTTGTAGTTTTCGTACTGTTGACTGCTCTCTAGTCGTGAGCAACAAAAACTCCGAATTAGTGGCTGCTCACTGCTAAAAGTAGAAAAGTCACGCCGCTATGTTGTTTCAAATTAAATATATACTCATTCGGTCGCTTCGTTTTGCATAGCTTGCTTACACATTTAGCTTCGCTACTGCCCAATACTCGTGAGTAACAAAAATTTCGAATTAGTGGCTGTTCAGCGCAGAAAGGAGCATAGTCACGCCGCTTTGTTGTTGCAAATTGAGTAAATACTCATTCGGTCACTTTGTTTTACATAATTTGCTTACTCGTTTAGCTTACCTACTGCCCAATACTTGTGAGTAACAAAAAACTCACAGTTAGTAGCTGCTCAGCGCTGAAACGAGAATAGTCACGCCGCTTTATTACTGTGAATTGGCCCCACTGTAAAACTGTTGACACTAACAACGACTAGCTTCAAATTTCAATGTAAGGCATACACATTTACACTTTGGTTTGTTCTTTTTGCGCGCAAAAAAGACACATCTAATAATAGATATTACGCTTGATGTGCTTTCAGTTCAGTATAAGCATGCAAATTTTGGAACCGCCATTTTTTTGCTCGGAAAAATTTGACATCAGATTAGTACTCAGCGATCTCAAAACCGTTTCAACCATGCTAGTTTCAATATTTGGCTAGGTTTTTTGTATTTTTAAGTGTTTGAAAATGCTACAAAATTATTAAGGTCGCTAAATTTCGCTTACATTTTGTTATTGGGAATTGCTTGTTTTTTTTTCGTCAATTTCTGTTTAACTAAGCTGTAAGGTGTTAACAATAGTCTACCCTAGAAAATCCGAGCTTCTCCAAATACATTGGGATCTTTACATATATACAAATTTTTGTCTCGCTGTCTCTCTCACACATACACACACACACACACACAAATGTTTCATATGCAGTTCACAACACTTTTCCATGCTATTTGTCCTTTATCCTGGTTTTTGTTGTTATTGTTCTTGCTCGTCTGCATATTTTGTCACTTGTCGAGTGTAGAAAACGAAAAGGAATTTTCAATATTCTTGTCGAATACTTCATTATGCTTAGCATATGCCATCGTATATATGTATATAGATATGTATGTTATGCCAATTTATTCAACAAGTTTTCATTTAATCCTGCAAACCAAAACTTTATGCACAGCTATGCACTGGAACTGTTCTATACGCATTTGTTGTACTACGAAACTGTGGCAAGATTTGTGGCATTTTCACTTTTATTAACTTTTTGATGTAGAGCGAATGTTTGCGATTTATAAAGCAAAAACTTGTCTAGTACTTCGATATTGTAGAAACTTTACAACTTTAAATTTTTAGACACTATTTCTATTTCTTTTGCTCATATACAGATTCCTTCACTCTCTCTCTCTCTTTCTTTCTCTCTATCTATCTTTGTATATATACTTATATGTGCATCTCTTTTGCACAATTTTAAATTTTTCACACAGTTTGTTCTTGTGGTCGATTTTTGGCTAACAAAATACTTTCTGAAATGCAAACTTTTTAGCTAAGTACTTGAGTTAGTTGTCTCTTTTTGTTTTTCTTTGCTTCATTTGCAGCTAACTCACTCCACAACATATAAATATTTTCTTGTAAAACTATATGTGTGTGTATATGTGTTAGTGTTGATATGTTGAAAAACTTTCACAGCAAACATATTAATTAAATTTTATTGCTTAATTCGAGTACAGAAATGAACTTGAACATGTTTGCTAGTTAAAATTTAATTAAAAACGTCTCGAAATGAAATGTTTGCGGTGAACCAGCGTGCTTGAGTGTTATGCTCGTTAGTGCTGCTATTTGCACTGATTTATTTGGCAATTTTTAGTGCTTTTTTTTTGCCAGCTATGCCAGCAACTTGCAACACTACACACAGCGCAAACGATTGACCACTAATAACTTAATTCCTCAAGAAACAACGTCAAAACAAGGTAGTAAAAATATTTTAAATTGTTGTTGTCTCGCATATACGCGCTGTCATAAAATTTTCAGCATTGGAATATTGCTGAAGTAGTACTATTTGTGGAATGGTGGTAGAAAATTAAATGAAAAACGAAACACCCACAAAAAACATAAACAACATTCAACATTGCTGCATTTTTATGACTAATCAAAACCTTTGCCACAGACAACAAGCAGTCTGGCAGATACTTTTTAGATAGATAAACAAACAAACAGACAGACAGACGGACGGACGGACGGGTGTTGGTGTTGGTGTTCATGATGTTTTTGATGTTGACGATGATGGTTTCCAATTGTGTCAAAATTTTATGTTTTGCCATATGTTTATGATGCGTTTATGTTTTGTACAAGCATATTGTGGTCTTGTTTCTATGCATTTGAAACTCATACACTTTATACGAAATATATATATATATATATATATATATATATATATATATATATATATATATATATATATATATATATATATATATATATATATATATATATATATATATATATATATATATATATATATATATATATATATATATATATATATATAGAGAGAGAGAGAGTAGTATAGAGAGAGAGAGAGAGATATATATATATATATATATATATATATATATATATATATATATATATATATATATATATATATATATATATATATATATATATATATATATATATATATATATATATATATACACATATAAATATATATATATATAGAATACATATATATAAGGGCGCTTTCTACCAATCCCATCTACTCATCCATGCTCCATCCATGTTTCTTTGTCTGGCTTTGTCAGCTCGTAAAAATCTGCCATGCGGCAATCAACGCTCATAAAAATTGTTCCACGTTAAATTTCGCATTGCGTATTACAATATCTGTTGACTGAAACAGTCACAGAGTGGTTTGGTTTGGTTTGTTTGTTTTCTTTTTTGCAGGTCAGATATTCTTCTAAACTGCCAGTACTTCTCAAAACAAACTCCAACAATGTCGAAATGAAAGTGTATGCATTCATGTTTTTGTACTTTTGCTGCTCATAAAATTCAATGAAAACATTTCATAAACTTTTATCTCAGTAATTTTGTACAAGACTGTGTATAGACAGGTAATGGCACACCAGTAGTCAGCATATGTACAAATATATATGTATACGAAAACGTACATATGTTTGGTAAAAAAAGTAAAAAAAAAATATATATTATTATGTTTGCTTAATGCCTGCACAGTTGAAAAATAAAATAAAATTCCACTCAGTCTGTTAATGTACATGAAACATTTACCAACACTAATGAATAGTCTCAGATTCGAGATGTGGAGAATCTTCGTATATATAAGGAAGTTATTTTCTTTAAAGAAGCATCTTGTATTATCACACTGACTAACTCACACTGACTGACAATAAGCGGCACTGTCCACTTTGCATAGCTGCCAACTTGTGCGCATTTTAATTGGTTACTCAATTAATGTGCCTAATTGAATTTGCATTAAAAACTAATTTAAATTGCAACTACTTAGAATGATGATACGGACAAAGAATGTAAGATGAAGATAGTAGAGAAAGGTACTATGTGCGAGCGCGAATTCTGCCAATAACATGAAAATCGAATTAGAGCGCACAGCGAAAGTTAAACAAGTTGGCAGCACGCGTTGACATATTGCCAAAGTGTTCGTCGCGCGGAGTTTATGATTGGCAAATTGATGTCACCATTATGCTACACTCTAATTAGATGCTTATCATCTATCTATATACTTACATCAAAATGTGCACACCTTGAGCATTAAATAATCTAGTAAACTAGTTTATGCTTTGCATCTGCTGCTGCCCACCCACATCAACTTTAAACTGAAGGAACTGTCCACTCGTGCTGTTGTCTGTCTGTTCATTTGATTATTCATTAGCCGTTTGCCCTTCTCCACTTCAATAAACTGCACATCGAACGCCTACACTTTAAATACGGCTTAAGTTGCTCAGCAACTTATATTCAAGTCATTAATCTGTGCAGAGCTGTAGGAAATTATAAGCTGATTGAATTCGAAATTTTTTCAATGTTCATTATTAGTATCAGCTTCCTCGTTGGTGTATGAAGTGTATAAAGTACGAGTGCGAGTACGTGCTATAGTGTTCTTTATAATTGCATTTCCATTAAAATAATTTCTTCTGCTAGTTAGCTTGTAAAAAATTTGTAATTGAAAATTATTAAAAGTACAAAATTAAGCAATAGTTAGAGATCACACACTTTGATGGGAGGCTTTTATTAGTGGTGGATGTAGCATGAAATCTTGTAAAAAGAAACCTTTTGGACCACTACGATGTAGGTGGTCCATTCGGAAGCTCCAATTTTCGATCAATCTTTCCAGCATTGCTACCAGCCTCTCACGAATTACGCGTGTAATGTTGGCTTCCAAGTCTTGAATCGTAGCTGGCTTCTCGACGAAGACTTTTGACTTCACATAACCGCATAGAAACAAATCCAGAGGTGTGATATCGCATCTATGATCTAGGCGGCCAGTTGACAGCTCCGAAACGTGAAATTAGGTGCTCACCAAAATGATTTCTCAATAAAGACATTGTATCGCGCACTGTGTGTGCCGTAACACCATTTTGCTAAAACCAAATGTCGCCGACAAAACGGGCTTCAATTTCAGACAACAAGACATCCGTTATCATGGTGCAGTAGCGCGCGCCATTGTTGGTTATGTACTGTCCGGTCCAATTTTTGAAGAAATACGGATCCAAGATTCCACCAGCCCATGAACCACACCAAACAGTGAATTTTTCTGGTTGTAACGGTAGTTCGAGAACCTCTTCGGGTTGCCCATCAGAACAAATGCAGCAATTTGGTTTATTGTAAGTATCCATTGAGCCAGAAATGTGCCTCATCACTAAACAAAGTTCGACGCTAAAAAAAGTGGATCTTCATTGAGCTGTTGCTGAGCTCCATTGACTGAAATTCAAGCGTAAATTCAAGTCTAGCGGCTTCAATTCTTTAGCGTTTTGGACTTTGTAAGCCTTTTAACCAAAATCCTGGCGCCAAGTTGTTCTACGCTGGGTACGGCGTCGAAGTATTAAAGCTTCAGTTCTACCGAAGTTAAAGTTTTCTCTTGTTTTTCTTCTTTTATTTCATGGTTGGAGTATAGAACTGCTATACGATTTGCCATTTGGTGTTAAGTTTTGGTGCGACAGATATTGAATTTGGTTTTTTACAAGCTTTTGTTTATCTTGAGTTTTGCGCTGCATTTTCAATGCATGCAACTCGATTTTGAACCACTTCCATTGAGCGGATTGTGCTGAAATTGAAAATGCAGATGTGGATCCTATGTGACAATGCATTCTTATATTACTTTTGATGGTTATTTCTGACGGGCGTAACCAATATGATGGCCAAAATGAAAAATACATAGTTGTATCAAATTTTCATACGTACTTATAGCAACCTTTTTAAAAACATATAATGTTGCTCCTTCTCGTATCTATCTTTAAATAAAAACTTGCTTTGAACATTATTTTTAACTAAATTTGTATCTCTTACTAATTTTTATATTTAAATTCTATTTCATTTCAGGTACGCTTTAATACGCTTTCTATAAAAATTGCAACGTATCGAAAAGTATGTTTGTTTTTACTGGGTAAGTTAGTCTTAAGCAAAGTACGCGTACTAGCACTGCACACTGACAGATTTTTACAAGTAGCACTATTAAACGTAACTATTCTATGCAAAAAAGAAACATCGGCTATAGTATTACCTACTGGAACATACACACCGCCTCAATAATCTTCGCTACTCCATTTATTCTCTTTCTAATTTTTCTCAAGTTTGTTTCACAAATTCTTCAAGCGGCATTCCTCGATTCCAGCAGTCTGTTTACACTGTTTTGCATGTCTTAATGGTTAACAGAGATTATAACAAAGATATTCTTAGAATTTTGTATATCAAGCTTTTCTACTTCAATCTAAATGCAACAACAAATGAAACTGGTGCTCAAAGTTATACGATGCAAGGCTTCTCTGCTGTTGCTACTGCTTCAACTTGAAAATAATTACACTTATATGTATAATTGTGCGGTTTGGGCTGTGCTTATATTATACTCAATTGAACTACTATAACTTGACTTGGCGCATAGAAACTATCGCATTAAAAGTAAATTAATGGTTTTCCAAAACTATTATACGATTAGTGCAGAGCAGAGCAGAGCTACTGAGTCTTACCCCTTTGAAGATAGCGTTAATTATGCACAATGGAACCGCCAACAGATAATTATTTAATGGTTATGCGTTTTTAAATCTTTTTGGTACGCTACTACAGTATTGAAAGACTTGTTAATAGTTTGGCAACGAGATACATATGTACCCTACAGTAACTATAGAGTACAATGTATAGACATGATCTTTATTTTATACATTTCATACACTTTGTTTCGGAGATATTAAGCTGAAAAAATAAGCACAAAACCATAAAATTAAGAAGCATTGAGTGCGAGCAGAAGTTTAGAAATATACTTGAATGTTCAAAGTTATAATAGATTTGATATTGATTCGGCATATTCAATGTCAAAAGCCCCTATGGCATATATGGAGTATTTTATTTGATTGAAAAGCATTGACTGCAAGTGCAACAATATATTGCTTGGAAGTATTTAATTTACATGCAAATCCATGATTCAGATTGATGTGTTTGCGTTAATCAATTTTTTTTTTATTACTTTGAAGATTTATTTTCGTCATTAAAAATTTGTTGATAATACTTTGAATTGCACTACTGACACACTCTAGTATATATAGTGTATTAATGCTTCGTTTTAGTAACACAAAAATTCTTACTATTAATTCTGTTTGTTTTTTTGTTGAGATTTTCTAGTCAGCTTCTTGTTTATACACGAACGCCTGCAAGTATAAAAAACGGATTACACAATTTATATAAAAAAAAAGAAGTTCTTTGAGTTTTTTTTTTTTTTGTAAGCCAATTTTTTATGCATATTTTACGAGGGTTGTCTTCTATATTGTCCAGTTTTCAAAGCACTTTTGCTACCCAGAAGTGCGTACCTCCTAAACGTGCTATTGAAAGGCCTCAAAAGCTTCTGCCGGCTTCAAAAATTGTTGACTTCGCAATTTATTTTTGATATGCTGGACTAAAAGTAAGCCAGTTCTGTGCTGTACTGCGGATGAACCATCAATTCGATGATTTGAGTGTTCTAAAACTCGCTTGTATGAAGCAATCTATGAGAGTTCGCATTATCATGGTGGAGAATGATTCGATTTCGGTGTTTGGTTTTCTTAATTCTCCGTTGTTGTGTAGCATTCTACCAGGATTTCATAAAAATAGGCGATTATTGCTTCAAAGTACTTCATTTGCGAAGAACTTTTGTAGGATTTGACACGTCTTGGAACACCTAAACAACCGATTGCTGTTTTGATGATGATTCGTCATCTGTTACGATGATATAGACGTACACTGTTTCTAGTTTTGTTTGTACCAATTGATACGAGAGTCAAATGATGCAGTATTCAACGCGTACAAATCTCCTTGACTGTCAAATGTTCATGTTATAACGAATGTTTGCTGGTTCCACTAATATCCAAGGAAGTTTAAATCTCACGGTATGTCAGATAATGGTCTTGTCCTATCAGTACATGCACAGCAACGATATTTTCTAGTAGAATAACTGCTTTTGAATGACCAGTCGAAATTCGAGCTTGAGCGAAAGCTGAAGCTTCGTCGCCAAAAGTAAAAGTATGTTTAACTCTGCACACTTTTCGTGATAATCCACATAGAAATTCGTAATAAATTTATTCCATTTTTTGGCCCAGATGAATTTTTTAAGTCACTGTAAAAAACACAAATAATGCACGTACATCCAAACGTGCTGCGTACGTTTATGCAAAAACAAAAATATGAAACTTTGCAATGGAAATAGTAACAACACTTATGTTTGCCAAAGCACACAATATACAAGGCAGCTCTCGTACATTCGTAATAAGTTGTAGACTTGCTAGCGCCTCTTTTTGTATGCTTGCATGTGCTGCGCATGTGGGCGTGGTCGTTTACATAAAGCTGCCAGGCATTTATGCATTATGTAAAATGTAAAATTAAAATCGAATTAAATTCAATTAAATCAAGAATGTGTGCATGTGAAGTAGAAGAAGATTTTAAGGCAGCACAAATGCAAATAACCTCAAGTGCTGCGGCAAAACTTTGGCTTTTACACATTGTACTAACTAACTACATGCAAAGTTATTAATTAATCAGGTTTTTCTATACTTGTATCTTCTAGATACAATACCTACATGCGGCGCATGTTGCGCAGTTGTTTTAAAACCTTTCCATTTAGTTCTTTTTTTGTTTTTTTTTTTTGCTCTTCTTTGCTGTTGAGCAAGTTGATTATCCATATTTGCTGCGTAGCTGCTACATGAGAAAAGTCCTGTGCGTAATTTAATATGTGTCCTTATTAATCAACGCAACCTCTAAGCTAATATGGCTTCCTTTGATTATGCTTATGCTACGTACTACCTTTGCTGTCAATGAGTTTAGCTGCCTGCTGCTGAATCCTTGTAAACGTGCCTACGCTTACTTGTGCATACGCTTCTCATTGTCCTTTTTTGTTTAAATTTTGCTCTGGTGCCGCTTCAGGTTGCACACTGCTGCCTGCCTTGCTTGAATTGCCGCAATTTAACTCGTTTATTTTTTCATACGAGTATTTGTCATTTGTATTACGTGTATAGGTATAGGTATAGGTATAGGGGGGTGTAGTGTGAATTGGATATTAGCAAATTGTCGGAAAGTTTGTAACAACATATTGGGAGGAATGTTTCAGCAGCTGCACAAACCAGACAGCACGTATAGTTTTCACAATGTCCGTCTGTCTGTCTGCCTGCGTATTTGGCGCTGAGTTTTCATGAGATTTCATGTTAAAACTCGGTATGGAAACTTATTTTTATTGTATTTGTAGTTGTTCATAAATAAATTGACCCGGACTTTATTATCGCAAGTTTTCTACGATTGCCCGACGCTCACTGAATGCTTTATACCACTCAAATACTTGCCTTCTCGAGTCCTCATAACACTTTTGTAACATTTTAAATGATTCCTGACAGCTGTCAAACATAGACTAATTATCGTATCCCGCTCAAACTTGGTATGCATGTCCATGACAGTGACAGCCAACTAAAGAAGAACAAAAATTACCGATTCGGTATACCGGTTCGGTTTAAATACACCAGTCCGGTTCAATTTCCTTCCAGAGGTATGGCAGATCTATTAAATTGCAGCTATATTATAGTAAACGACACTAGGTTGTCTGCAGAGTATTCAAATTTCGGTTCCATCATTATTTCTCTTGATTTTCTTCTTATTATCGAAGTTATTTGGTTTTTTTTCTGGGTTTACTTTATTATTTGGCAGCGTAAAATAAAATTAGCTCAATGAGCATTTGTGCAATCAACTGAGTTGCCGCTTTTGTGAATATATATACATACGAGTATATAAGAATGTGTAGGCGTTCGTGACGCCATATAATACATACATATATATAGGATAAAAAGGGTTTCTTTTATGCTCATTCTTCAATTTGAAGCAAACAAATTTCACACATATTTGCACATGACGCAAAAATTTGCAAGTCCATATAATCCAAGACAAAAAAAAAAATAAATAAATAAAAAGGAAGATAAAATGGAAACCCAGCATATCCTTTCATGCTCTGCTCTGTTTTATGCAAAGGAAGCCAATAAGGGTTTCTATAGGCCACGAAAAAGGGTCTCAGCAGTATGCCTGAGACTGCAAGTTAGAGACAATGTGAATGGCGTGGCTATATGAATGAGTAAGTTTGATTTTTGTGGGTTTCATTCGCTTTTTGTGTGCTTTATTGGCCTATGTTACGATGCTTTGCCCCTTTTGAAGCTACAATTTTTAGGCATGCACTTCACGTTGTGCCAATTTTTCTATAGTCTGAACAGTGCCTTTGATGTGTTGTAAATAAATAAATATAATGAAACGGGTTAAAGTGTAGGTTTGGGACTTGGTTTTCCCTGCGTGTGTGTGTGTGTGTGTGTGTGTGTATGGTGTCACTGCCTCCCCTCACTCCCTCCGTGCTTTTAACATAGCCGCACTGCATTGTCGTAGGCGTGATTGTAGCTAATAAAGCGTGCCTATGAATGCCACCATTCTTCTGTCTTATTGCCACACTGTCAGCCGGTTGGCAAGTCTATCTGTCTATATAGACTAGACAGGCAAGCACATTTGTCTGTCTTTATAGACATATGTCTGGCGCTCTTGTTCTTTTTTTTTTTTTTGAAATTGTTTACTTTATCAGCGCTTAAACAGACTTTTTGGGTTGAATTTTATACACTCGTTTAGTCATCTGTCTGTCTGTCTGTCCGTGCTGTTTTGTTTATTATTTGCTTTGACTCTTGCAGTTTTTGCAGCCTTTTGCTAAATTTTGACTAAGTTGTCATTATCAAATAATTTGATTTAAGTATTTCATTTTACAGTCTACTGATTGCGCATTAATACAATAATTTGTGAAGTAGTTTTAGCAAGTTGAAAATTGTTGCTATGCTTTTCACTCTAAATACTACAGCAGATTTTTCGCTTTGAAATCGGTTCTTGAAACTTTAAGTTAGAACTGCCAACTCATTGCGTATTGGAAAATTAGATAATTGTGAATTATATTTTGAAAGCAGTTTCAAATTAACAGTATATAAATTCTGTTCAAACTTCAAATAGCTAAAAGATATTCGAAAATACTCGTTTCTCAAGTCCGAGCCGAACTTGAGAAACAAGTGGTCTAATTAGTAGAAACTAGATAAAGGTTTTGACAGAGGCTTCTGCGCTATGCTTCTGAAAACCAAAAACTGAATTAGTGTCTGTTCAGCATTGAAAGAAGATAAATCACGTGGCTTTGTCATCACGTGATTTGTTGGCACGGCTTGCTTCAAAATTCGTGCATTGCAAATCACAAACACACATTCACAGTTTGAATTGTTCTATTACTGCGCACAGAACTATGATCATTGAAGATCCTAGATACAATAGTTCATACATCTATACAGCCGCTTTATTAAATTACGGATCTGCTATGAATTTCATATGTGCTTGATTTTTGTACGAGTTTTTCCTGAAGCAATGAACAGACAGCTTCGAATGCACTCATTCGAAGTTTTCTGTTGTTTAGTATATACACATTTAACACAGTTGAATAATAATGTGCTGTATAATTCAGAACAGTTTTCCTACATCAACTGAGTATTCAAGCATGTCTTGTAATCATGAAGAGAAAATGTGTACTTAGAATGTAGCTAGAAAGCTTCTCATATCTAACAAATATGAATGTATTCATCTAAAAATTCGACTGTAGATTCAGTTGTGGAGCAGTATTTATATGCAATCTTCATACTTTCATGTATAGAATATAAGTACTTAGAATGTAACTTGAAAGCTGCGCATATCTATGCATTCATTTTTAATTTTATTCATTATTATTATATATTAATTAGGTATTCATATTTAAGCATTTATTGAGTACTTGATATAATATGAATACTTCGAATGTACCGTTATGAATGCATTTATTCGATTATTCGAAGAAAGTTTCTGTTCTTTAGAATATGAAAATCAAATTCAGTCGCGAAACACAATTTATATACAGTATTCATACATCAATTGTGTATTCATATTTAAGCATGCATTGCATTCTTAAATCGAATATGAGTACTTAGAATATAGATGAAAATGTTGCAATGTTGGAAAATACAAACTAGTATTATGCTTTTAGTACGCTTGATCACTTCTAAATACATTACAACAGTCAGAAAGTATGTAAAGTAAGTTAATAGTAAGAAACAAATTGGAAGGCGTCGTAACTGAATAAATTCAGCTTCAACTTTCTGTATGCCTTCCAAGCGGTTGAATTGCAGTCAGCCACAAATGAGTAGAAGATTTATTGCAAATGTTTGATTTAATATTTAGCTAAATCGAAATATTGTTGCATATGAATGCATTCAGTGTGAGTTGAGTGAAAAAAGTATTCATAATATTTTTTTTAGTTTTTCGATCGCATTGAGTATTTTCTGTACAATAAAGTTCTCGAATCGGTAGCAGTTTATTTATATTTCTAATTTACTCTAGTGTGAATTTTAAATACTTTATGTTCTTTTGTACGAGTATTTGATTTTGAAGTATGGCACACTCGTAATCCTTTCAGACATTCAATATACACTATATGCATGCGTAGATATATTAATTCAAATATTTCTTCTACTTGTAACGTGTATTTCGTTTTTTTCGATAGCTCCCAATTCACACTTTGCAATTTTGTTTCCTTTGAAGGCGTCACATTTGAATTTGGGAAAGCGTACCTCAAAAAAAAATATACTATAGATAGTATATATTTTTTCGCATACGCCGTACTCAAAAGGAAGACAAATTCCTGGCTATGAATGACTGAATGAAGCAATGAGTGCATGAATGTACATAAGTTTTATTTTATTTTATTTTATTATTTTTTTATGTAGAATATTGTGTATGAATTGTGTGTATATATGAATGAAAGGCTGTCGATGAGAACGTTGACATCGTATGCCCCACATCCTTCCTTCCTCTCCAATACATGTTTATTGTCGAGTCTCTTGACGCTGTGTTGAAATGCAATAAAAATTGACACTTTTACGATGCGCGGTTGTCAATAGGAAAATTAATGACACATACCCACAAGCACACACACAGACAGACTCAAATGTAAGTATGTATAACGATACAATATTGTGAGAAAAACGAGATAAAAGATATTGTTACAGCGTGCGACAGTGAGAGAGAGAGAGAGAGCGCAAGAGTTAGTTATGTGGAAAATTTGTCGCGTGTCGTTTTCGTATTTAAAATGGGTGCAAAAGAATTCGTTCCGAAAAATGTCGCCAACTGAAATTGAGAATTTATTAAAAACTGAAAACCAATAAAACAATTAAAATGCCGAAGTGTTTGTCTGGTCCTCTGTTCATATGTCTGTCTGTCTGTCTGTCTATCTGTTTGTCTGTAATATTTGTATACATCGTTGTACAGAATGGTTGTGTGCTTCCCAACTTTTTTAACAGTTGTAAATTTGGTCCAAAAAAGACGTTTTCATTGTTTATGTTTTGCAAAGAAACTCTCCAATTTTTGCAATCTTCCAATTTTTCTGCGTTATTTATGGTAAAATTTCTTCAAAACGGAATGCATTGAACAGTTTTTTTTTTGGTAGTTTTCACGATTGGCAAGCATTCTTAAAGACGTTTTCCAGCATTTCTTTTCGGATAAATAAAATAGGTGTAGGAGTTGTGTTGGATCAATGTTTACAATGAATTTAACGCATAGGAAAGTTGTTAGTTTTCGATCGAATCAATGAATTTAATGCTAAAATTTGTCTACCATTTTGAATACGCCATTTTTAATTTTGAAATGCTGAATTCTGTGTCGCTAAATAGCGCGTTTCAAACAGATTGAATGACTTGTTCCAAAAATGTATCCACTATTATGGGTCAGCCATTTCGTTTTCGGAAATATTGACATCAGTTTCGAAATCAGTGACCTCAAATTAAAAACTTTTATAGGAAATAAGTACGCCAGCGGCCTTACAAACTTACGTCCAAGACGGTTTACATTTCTGGCCAACTTCTCTGAACTTGTCTGTGTTGTGTCTGTCATTTTGTCCATCTGTATGTTGTTTTTTTTTTTCTAGACTTGTGCAGATCTACTTGTGTACGTCTGTTTGTCTGTTTATGTTTTTGTCTGTCTACCGAGATCTGTCTACCGGATTGTAAGTCATTTGGTTTGTCTCTCTTGTTGCTTGTTTGTCTGTCTGTCTGTCTGTATATCTGCCTGTCTGTCTTTCTTTCTACCGAACTTTTTGTCTGTCTGTCTGTCTGTCACTTTGCCTTCTTTAACTTTTTTTTTGTCTGTTCGTCTGTCTGTGTATCAGTCTGTATGTCGATTTGTCTGTCTGGTTTTCATATTTAGCGATATAAAGCAATGCGTTTTTATTCTTTTGCACTCTTTCGCTCTCTCTCTCTCTCTCTCTCTCTCTCTCTCTCCCTAAATGTTTTTTTTTTTACAATCTCGTGTGCGCTGAAGCGTTGCGCTTATTATCCTTTTGTCGCAGCCATGCTGTTACCGTATATAAATCTTGTTTTATCCTTTCTTACAGTGCGGCTGCTGCTGCTGCTACAACACTGAACACGCACGACCGCATAAGTCTACATTACAATTACATATCCTTTGGCATGGCATATCCTTATACAAGATACGCGTGCACACGCTCGCGACAATTGGCAATACTTTCTGTCTGTCTGTCTGTCTGTCTGTCGTCATCAGCATCGTCCTGAAGCATTGCCCCTTGCCACTATCTGCTGTACGCTTTTTTCGTGGCTTCAGTGGTATCCTTCTCCGTTTGTGTGTGTGTGTGTGTGTGCGTTTGCTTATATTTTTCAATATATTCACTAGCACTCTCACACTTTCTTTTTACACTTTGTAACACTTTTGCCACCAACGCCTGCGTTGCCACATTTCCCAATTGCGTAATAAATTCAGAAATGAATAACGCACGTCTACTTTTGCGGTTACTCCTGCCTGGCGCGTATCCTGCTGCTCCTGCTGCTGTTGCTGTAGCTGCTCCTTTAGCTACTTATCTTGCCTGTTTCTATTTTACTTTTATAGCACATAATTTTTTTCCGGCTTGCTATTTCATTTTAACCGTTTTAAACGCCTTAAAGTATGCTATTCCATTCTTAAATTCACGCAGCGACGACGGCGCTCTTGAATTGCGATACATTAAGAAAAATTTCTAAACTGTTTGCTCTTCACCAACACATCACCATTACGAGTATCATCATCATCATCATCATCATCATCATCACCATCGGTAGCAACACCATTGTACACTTCTTCAACTCATTCTCTAAGCAATGAAAAATTAAATTTATAGTGCATTTAAATCGTTTTATGACTTTGAAGACAAAAGAAAAAGAGTTGATTTTGCTTGTGCGCTGCACTTGAAACATGTTCATAAACGTTTTAAACATTAAATTTATATATCATTTTATTTTATATATATTTTTTTGTTTTTTTTTTTTTTTTTGCTTTTTATTGAATTTCCAGCATCCGCTTAAACAATTCACACTGGCTTGTTTGTGTGCCGCTGAGGGAGCGTACAGAGCAGTTCGTTAATAAATTGGCCTCAGGCATTCAGATTAACTCAAGTGCACACCATGGTGTACATTGTATATATTGTACGAGTACGAGTACTTTCTTTATTAGTAGTTTTTATGATTTTTAAGTGGTTGCACTTCAATTTTTTTGTTCGTTTCTCTTTCATACACACACACACACACACACTTGCCCTCTTGCCCTAATGAACTTCCACTTGAAGATACTTTGCTGTGTAGTGTGCGCTCAACGAAAAGTATCTGAAGATTGCGCATACAAGTATCTACAATACAATGCAAGTGACGTATGTCAATGGCGACAAAATTGTTTGATAGAATATGCACTTTAAGTGCCATCAGAGTTCGTTTTATATCCGTTTTGCTTTGAAAAGTCGTCACATTTTTCTAGTTGCTATAAGTAGTCAAATGGGAATGTACGGGCAATGCATTATCAATGGTGTCAAGTGATTTTATTTACTTTGTATGGTTGGTCTATAAAGCACCGCTATATACTATGTTGCTTATGTTTAATTTATTAAATAAATTCAAATTGAGATATCGTTTACTACGTTGAGATACAATATCCCTCATACGAGTACAATATTATTGTATCTGTAGCCATACTAAACTATCTCATCATTGACTTCATATATGAATCAAGTGCTACTTCGTTGTCTGAGTGCAAGTAGATATACATAACTTAGTTATATTGTATGACTTTTTCAATATGTTGTTAAATTTTCCGCCTGAAATGTTGTCTTCAGACTTCCGACATGCGTCGAGTCGATTATTAATCTTCAAGTTGCGCTGAAGAGTAAGTAATGTTATAGTCGCTGTTTTTTTGGTTTATCATTTTAGATGAGAAAGCATTCAGTTGTCATATTGAAGGTAGTCTTTGTTATGGTTACCTTATTATTATTGAGGGTGGACTGTGGACATATATACCTGCGACATAAAAAATCTATTGTTTGTTCTACTGACTTAGATGATCTGCCCGAAGCCTCTGTGCTGCATGAATTTTAGTACTTTCCTAGAATCCAATCTTTTCAGTTTGTTCTTTTTAATAAAGCGATTACCTATCATCTGCAGTCTGCTTCTAGCTATAGCTTCATATAGTAAAGCAAGAATGCGAAGACGGGTCTCAGAATCTACATTCGGCTGAGTTTTGTATACTTAAAACATACAAGTATTTCTTTAGTATTCTTAGTTAGTTCCTACCTAGTTGGAGTATGGTTTTTGATCTGCTCGCGTTGCAACCCTCTTGAAGTAACTTCGCTTGACTTAGTTCTTTTCTTTGTTCTTTACTTATATTCGTCTGCTTGCGGATTACTTCAGATATGTCTCCCGACTAAGGTCATATCATTAGTGTTGGCGCTCCTTTTCTGGCAAGCTTGTCCGCCTGCTTGCCATTGCCTGAAATATTGTTGTGATCCGGTGCACACAGCAGAGAAACTCTGTTGTGTGTTTGCCAAGTTCTTCCAAATAGGCCATTTGCTTCGAAGACTAGCTTTGTCTTTATTTTTGCCCATTTGCCAGTGGAACTTATATCTGCCAGGGTCGTTTTTATATGTACAAAATAATAAGATTTCTGTTAGAAAGTGGAATCTATTACAGCCTTTATTTTTGAAATGAAATATTCCTAGAAATCTTACTCGCCAACTTAATAAAATATTGTGCGCATATAACCTCAATTAAACGAGTGTTTGGTCAGTGATGATAACTTTTTACTGACACGCAACATATTGTGCCACAGCATGGCCTATAATCTTCTTCTCTTGTTCAATAATATTCTATAAAAAATTTTATCAAAATCGGTCGAATCGAATACTCGTAAATAATAATACATATACAAAGTCTCATTTTTATATATACTATTTTCGCCATGGTGTGGTGAAATATAAAAGTAGTATTTTCGTGCTAACTTGTTCGCATTGTTTTTCCTATTTGATTTGAAGCCAGTGAATTTTCAAAGTTCGAACGCTTATGAAGTTGAAACCCATGATTGAATGAATGAATGCGAATCATTCCAATGCTGTGAATGCGAACTAATTTAGTGTATGGCTCTTTCTCTCTCTCTCTCTCTCTCTCTCTCGCTCTCTACTTTTCTGCTAATTAGCTACTTTTAAAGTAAATGCAGAATTTTTAATAAGTTAATAATGCGCGCCAGCGGCCGACAACAGCATTTATTCGAAACATTCGAATGAATGAATGAATGTTTCAAATATGCTGGCATGCATAGTGAAATGAATTAATATTTTATTCATTCATTCAAAGTGAACTTTGGTGAAGTATAATTAATTCTGCATTCAATGAAATAATTGTTGTCGTTTTAGAATGTGTTGCATGCATCAATTGCACGTGAATGAATGCATTTCCATAAAGCAGCTGGAATGCATTAATTCATGGAAACAACTCTACTCTGCATTTATGTGTATGACACATATCAGTGCAATCAGACAGCAGAAAGCGCCAAGTTCAAATGGAAGAGCGATTGCCAAACTTGGTACAAGTACTTAGAGTAGTTAACTGTCGGGCTAGCACGCTTGTAGCTTACTGAATTTTTTTGTAATTGATAGCTGCATAGGCATATTCTACTAGTACATTATTTTTGGTTTTTAGTTGCATTTTAGCTAATATTCGAAAGAATTATTGAGAAGCTACTCAAAAATACTAAAGACAATTCTGCTAAAAAAAAAAAAAAATGTAATTTCCGGAGTATAACGCCGGAATGTTGTGTAAATGTATACAAATTTTGTATCTTGCATTTGTAGTTAATTGCGCTGTTCGTTTCGTTTCATTTTGTTTATTTTTTTTTTTTTTTTGTATCTTAATGCTTGATTTTTCTCCCCCTGCAAATGCGCTACAAGTTTTTCGAAAGGTTTTTATTGGATTTTACAGAATTAGCTGTTAATGTGTTCCTTAAAGTGCTTGACCTTTTCTACTTATAAGATTTTCTAATCTAATGCTGATTTCTTATTTGATTTCTATACACTTTTTTTTGTCTCTTTGTTTTCTTTTATCTCATTCTTACGCGCTTGCTATTGCATCTTTTTCTTTTTATGAGCAATGAAATGGTGCTGCCAACGGGAATGCAGACAATTTGAAATACATTTGAAGATGTTGACAACAGACCAACTTAAATTGTGTTGAGTTGACTACTACACCACTCACTCACTCACTCACTCACTCACTCACTCCAATGTAGAGTTGTGCTGTGCAGCTGTATGCCCATTTCATGCTCTCTATCTAGCTAAATGTATCTTAAACACGCTCCAGCTACTTGCAATGACGCAGTTTTATGTCACAAAGTCCAAAAGCGGCTTAAGTTTTGAGAAAAAAAAAAAATGAAACGAAACGAAAATCAGTGAAAAACTTAAGCGGCAGCAGCAACAGCAGCAGCAAAATTGAAGTTGTAGCTGAAACTGTATCTCAAGTTGATGCCTATCTTTTATTTTCTTATTGTATAAAGTTATATTTTCGAATGTTGTTGTTGTTGTCGCATTTTCTTATTTTGTCTCAGCTGCTTAATCATAAAATCGTATATAAATTCGGGTTAAGCGGTTTTCTACGAAGACAGCAGTTTTTTGTTTTTTTTATTTTGTTGCTTTTTTTCTGTACTATAATCATGCCATGCCTTTGAGCTGCCCACTTTGCAGCAAATAAAATGAAATCCAATAAGAAAGAAAACAGCAACAACAACAACAACAACAACAATAATAAGGGGTCCGAAATAATAAAATAGAGAAAAACTGGCATATAGCGCGCCTAAGACGCCACAATGAAAACAATCTTACAGATATGCATCTCAATGGCATTTTATTGTTTTCTCGTTTCAGTTTTTTTTTTTTTTTGGAATATACTTTTTTTGTTGTCGTCGCAATGGACTTTAATGCTGCGCAATTCAGTTTCAGTTTTCTTTTTTGTTTTTTTCATACGTAGTCGTTGAGAAAACCAAAAGATACAAAAGTATCTGCATGCGTTGTTTGTCTGGCGCATAACGTTTTGTTTATGATTTGTCAAGATTTTAATCCGACAAAATGTGTTTTAAATTGCGGTTAAATTGTTCATTCGAATATATGCAATAAAGTTGTTGTTTGTGAAGTGAAAAATAAATAAAGTATTTATGTCGAAAGATTATTTGAAAAGAGTTCTTATTCTATTAGGCTATGTCTTTAATATTAATAAAGGCATTCTTTTGCATTTATGGCATGGAAGGTTTGCATTTAAATTGTTATTTGAAAAATTTGTTTGCAGAAATTATAAAAAAAAAAAAAAAACTGAATATAACTTGAAAAATAATAATAGTATCTATTTGTTTTGATGGCATACACGTTAAAAACAAACAAAAAAAAAACAAAAAAAATTAAAAGCATAATACTAAGAATATGCAGCACACATTGCAGTGTATGTCCTTTTTTGCTTGCTTTCGTTTTCGTTTTCGCTTTTTTTTTCCTTTCTTTTCTCGGAAGTTTTGCTGTTTTAATAAATTCACCTTTTACCACAAAATATTGCAAATATTTGCGTAAAACACGCACACACATATGCATACGCACATACGTCGTATATGAGACAAAGCAAAAAGTATGCTGTGTGGCATCGTAAATCAAACACACACACACACACACACACACACACACATGTACATGTACATGTACAACACAAGCGTATCCTGCGATTTCTACAAATATTGTTGCATACTTTTTGAGCGAACGCTCATTCCTTCATGTTTATTTTAACCGAAATAATATTCTAACAAAATGCAAACAAAAATTGAGCTGAACCGAAAAATTGTACGAAAATACATACGCAAACATTCAGTGGAAAATTTGTATAAAAACGCGCGAGAAAAATGCAGAAAAGTTTAAAAAAAAATGACAAACTTTTACATAAAAGCAAAGAAAAATGATGCTGAAACAAATCAAATAAGAACGTTTTGCATCAAATTATTGCGTCAAATATTCGAAAGGAAAAAAACGAAAAACGCTGAAATTCAAATTCAAAAAATGTTGTGTAGAAAAGGTGTCAAAAACAGTCAGCAGCAGCAACATCAGCAGCAACAGCCGAAAACGATTGGCGCCTCGAGCATCGAATGGCAACGAATGGCATCGACTCTGGAATTGAAAGTATTTTGCTAGCTTCCTGTTTTGATTTGCATTCAATAAATATTCAATAAATTAAATTTCACAATATGGCAACACTAACACAGATACTTTTTTTGCGAGTTTCACATTTGGATTTCTTTTTTTTTTATTATTTGTTTTTTGTTCGTTGAATTTAAACTGTTTGGGAAATTTAGTTTAGTTGCATTTAAATTGAAATTGTTTCAAGCTGAATTCATTTTCGAAACGTTTTAAAGTAAATAGCTTCAAGTTTTGCATTAGTTTAATTCAATTGAATTTGATAATATTAAAATTAAAATAATAATACAGAAAGTTTTGATAGAAGAGTGTGGCGGTATATGGGGTGTAGTATAAACATTAAATTTGACAGCGTTTAAATTATTTATATTATTTAAAAAGTAATAACATCAATAACAAAAATTTGTTATTGATGAAAAAAAAATGTCCCTGCTCGGGCGCCATATTTTTGTTGTTGTTTTTTTTTTTTCATTTAATTTATTGCTTTGCTTTAACGTAACGTCTGGACTGCGACATGATGCATAGATATTGCATTTAAATAGTCTAAATATTTTCAATAGCTGGCATTGAAGTGAAACTCAGTATGCACTGTTAATGAAAAAATGTTGCGTAGCTTTAAAACTGCTGCAGTTTCTATGTCGTTGAAATACAACACACCGATATATTGTACACAAAAAAAAAAATTGTGCAGACATTTCGTTATTTAAAATTATTTAATAATTAATAATTTTTGTAGTGGAGAACTAAGATTATGCATTAAAATTATAATAATTTGTTTTTGCACCATCACCGATAACCACAATTTTCTACGCTTTGTAAAAAAAAAAAACCCTGCTCGGGCGCCATTTTTTTTATATATAATTTTACAATAAATAGACAAACGAAAACGACAAAGAAAGCGAGTGCGCCAACGAAAAAGTTTTACTTCAATTTAAATATCTCCTATTAATACTTTTGCTAAACTTATATTATAGTAGCTGTAACTAACTAATATTTTGTTTGCTTTCAATGACTGTCAAACAAGAAACTTAATGACATAACTGACAAAAAATTTGATACTAACCATTTGAAGAGTGCTATTAGTAATAAATATGTTTGATTTTTTATTATAACATGTGACAATACCAAAGCCGACTAATTAACAGCCAGTACTCGTTGAAGTTGAAGTATTTCAAACTTTGTGCAAATCTTCAATTTACAGCATAAGGCATATAGTCGATTGTTTATTTAAAGAATTGCATAATCGATTATATTGCTTAGCCGTAGCATTTGTTGGTGTCCGTATTTTCAATAATCGATTAGCTCTAATTTCATCTATTACCCGTTCCTTTTGCGCTTATGTATTGTAGCTCTTTCACTCTACTGTGCATCTAATCTAACTGAACACTGTATAAGATGTCTAACGTCTAATTGCAATGTTTCAATGTGCATCCTGCTGTGTCATTAACTAATTTGCCAAAGCAAAGAACAGACTCAAGAACAGTGCTTCAGAAGCAGCAACAACAGGTAGTAAATCTAACAACAGGAACAATGCAACCGAACACACGCACACACATATACATAGAATATAGTGTGTCTGTACAGCAAGTGTTGCATCTTTATAGCATACATTATCTACATATACTCGTATGTATATACAGATATATAGATAGAAAGTAACTCAAAGATTCAAAGTCTTGCAATTTGTGGTTAGCAAGAAAATTTTCACGCATTGGCGACATTTGAACAGCTGCAGCAACAGTGTTAATTATGCCGACTTGCTTGCAACATGGTGTATCTCTACAGCAAGAACACTAAGAACAATAATTCTAATAGCAAATGCTGCTAGTATTGCATAGAACAACAACAACAACAACCACAAAGAATACATTAAGCAGAAAACTGCATTCAATTAATGCTTCAAATAACACAAACAGCCGCAAAGACATAGAAAGGCATAAGATGCTGCAACAGTATTTGCAACGCCCTCTGCCTGCCACGCCCATTTTAGCAATTTTAGCTGCCTCTAGGGAAAAAATGCAGCAACAGAAAGAGAGAGATAGAGAGAGCGAGCGAAAGAGAGTGAGGTGAGTTTAAAGCAAATGCTGCATAGCGTGTTGCATGCCGCTTCTGCTGCTGCTGCTGCTGCTGCTGTATGTACAATAGCTACCACAATGTATCTCTTACTCTTTTTTACTATCTTATTGAACAACTTGAGACTGTGGCTAATGCTGCTTTGATTTATTTTATTCC
The DNA here is from genome assembly GCA_035044765.1 of Leucophenga montana. NCBI lineage: Eukaryota > Metazoa > Arthropoda > Insecta > Diptera > Drosophilidae > Leucophenga > Leucophenga montana. Next base: position 144,137 of record JAWNNQ010001096.1, on the reverse strand, counting down.
TTGCCACAACGTTTGATTTGAACGCCGCTGCTGCATGCCGCCGATGCTGCTATTGCTGCTGTCATCATTGTCAGCTATTGCTGCAACGTCATCGTCAACCACAATTTTTTTTTTTTTTTTCTTTTTTTTTTAAAGCTTCTTGGTGTCGTGCTGCGTTTGTTGCCGTTGCCGTTGCTGTTGCAGTTGTTATTATTATTGTTGCATGCACGCTGAGTTGTTGCATTTGTGTTGTACGAGAGTATCTCAATGCTGTCGTTTGTTTTTTAATTGAAATTTAGCAATTTAAATTTGTTGTTGCTTGCCTACCTACTACTGTGCAACAGCAGCAGCAACAAAGCGCAACAAAAAATATGTATCACGCTTACAGCAAATGTTGCTTCTCCTGTTTTTGTTGCAATTATGCTGAAAACAGGTTCATTACATAATATTGCCGCTCAAACACACGGATGAATTATTTTTGCAGCAGCATCTAATGCATGCCGTGAGCACTCTGATTGCGCGCAAATTGTTTTTTAAAAAAACTATAAAACTGCAAACAGTTACAGATACATTTTGGAGATACAGATACAAACTTAACACAACATATCTATTTTTTCTTATTTTTCATTTATTTATTTGTTTATTTTTTTTTTTTTTGTGTTTTTTTGTGTTTTTGGCAAATTGTCAGCGTCTCAAATGTGGCAGACGTGACTGCCAGATCAGCCACTTCGCAGTGATTGAGTACAGTTCAAATCTACAACATTTAAACATGTATGCATGTACTTATTGTAAGTAGATTGTCGTCGACGACCACCCATTTGTATGTTTTGTTGTTGTTGTTGTGTAGGAAGTGTAGGTAGAGTAGGAAGTTTAGTCGTGTATTGAGTTTGCTCTTAATTTAAAATACTAGATGCAGAAATTTGGCGCCGCTAACAGTTTGGGGTAGTCGAAAATTATACTATAACACAGGTCTACAAATACCGGGGTCATTATTGTTGTTATTGGAAAGCTGAGGGCCATTTCCGAAATAATTTGCTGCGTAGAATCCGAATCCGGGGTCAGAATCGGGCCCATCACGGTACGATTTTGGGATATTTGAGGTTATGTACCCGAATGACGTCGAATGGATATATTTCGTAACTTCGAATAGCCATAACTTTGCGTAATTGATCTCTTGAACTCTTAAATTAAAATGATGTAACTGTAGAGATAGACCAGAAACATTTGTTGTACCCTGTACATAACCTCAAAATTAGGAAAAAACGCCGTGTTTGGGTTGCATAACCTCAAATATCTCAAAATCTTGATGCGATGGGCCAATTCTGACGCCGGACTCGGATTCTACGCAGCAAATTACTTCGGTAATGACCTTTAGCTTTCCTGCAACTAAACCATGTTGACATGTGTAATTATTTCCAACTAGTTTTCTCAGAACATTATGCAGCGTAGATTCAATATTATGTATCGATATATTAAGAGACAAGTATTTTTTTGTTTTGAGGGCTCACAATGTATTGTATACTTTAACAAAATCGATTGATTATTGCGTACTTAATAATTTTTTGGTAAATCCGATAGAATATGGCAAAAAAGAATATGCTACTGTTGGAAAATCAAAGCTCACCAATCGAAGCACGAGGCAAATGTTGAAAGAAGCCAGTACCTCAACAATGTCTTGTCGGCAACTTACTGTCCATTCCAGCATTCCATTGTCCCATATGTGCGTTTAGGATAGTTAAAAGTTAGCAAAACCAAACTTGCAAGGGGGGATGAAGCAGATGACAACTCTTCAAAAGCATGATAAGATGACATTACTCATATTAAAGACTTAATCCGTTTTCCTTCTAAATAGATAATATGCTCAAACGTAATCAAGTTTAATTTAGATGGCCCACAACAACAAAAGACATAGATTTATCTTCTAATATTCTTTGTCACAGATCGTAAGACTGACGTAAAGCCTTATGACGTAAGGCATAAGAAAAGAAAATAGTATAAATTTTTGACTTGCTGTTGATTATTTGCTCTTTGTTCGTCGTGTAATTTGATTGAGTGTCCGTCTCGCTCTCTCTCTCTGTTTCTAAATACAATTATAGCACTAGATTGGAGTCGATTGAATCAAGAATTTTATTGTGATCTCCATGGAATAAGCATTATCATGCACACTAACACACACGCAGCTCTTTGCATTAACCGGCATTCATCGTTCTTCGTTACCTTTTTTTTTGTGCATGCAAAACACAGACGCAGCTGAACTTTATTGGTTATTTCTAGAAAGAATTAATTCAAAGTTGCCTCTGTATAGATTCTTACTATCAACACGTTATTTTCATCGAGTTTAAACAACTCAACTTAAGTAGGAAAATTAAAAATAGCTGCAGTTCAACATCGTTTTTTTTTTTTATATATGATTACAACAGTCACAGTGCTTTAAGCTATTGCTGTCATTCACAATTCACATTGTTTGTCGCGTCTTTAATGTCTGATTTGAGATTCTTGGATTGACATTTAGCTGTCTGCATATTTGGCTGCCTCACCCATTTTTATTCTTTGTCGCTGACTGTCAACAGGCGACATTTCCGCATTCTATTTGCAACACAACGCATGCTGTCGAGAACAACAACAACAACACTAATACGCAGCACCTTTGCATAATATACTTATTGGTGTCTTTAGAGACGACAATTTACTGCTTGCTGCATTTTTTATTTTACATCGCAGCAAATGCATTAAATGACGTCATATCCGCTTATTAAGTTGCAGTGCAAACAGACAGATACATTTAGTGAGATATATATATATATATGTATATATATATATATATATATATATATATATATATATTATTCCTTTGGCACTCACACCCGCATTCACATGTCGACTCTACCCTGTGACTTTCGTGTTGGTAAAAGTTTCTTAATGAGTTTTTTACCTTACTTGTCGAGTTAACGCGTCGTTGCTTCGCTTCGCATAGACCACTTGGTTGGAAGTTCTTCATAGCAACCCCTACCATTCCTTATAGCATAATATGTTGACTACACTGCACTGCACTCTTGCAACTTCTGCTTCTTCTTCTGCTCTTCTTCTTCTTCTTCTTCTTCTTGCCACTTACACTTGAGTGACTTTTTCATATGTTAATTAAAGTAATTACATCTGTGAAATGAAATGCGTTTTGTGTTGAACTGTTGGCGCACCTACATACTTACCTACCTACCTACCTACCTACCTACCTACCTCTATCCTATACGTACTAGACTAGACATACAAGTATCTACAAATGTATTTCATGTTGCATGTGTGTGGCAGCAGCAGCAACAAGAAGAACTATCTACGACATGAAAAACCGGCAGCGTTTTTCATAGTCAAGGTTTTTCTTCATTTTGGCTTCTATTTGGATATTTTTTTTTTTTGTTTTTGTTTTGCAGTTCTCTTGAAAGTTTTTCAACTTATAAATGACCTGAAATGAATTCGGTCTTTCAATTCAATGAGATTTTTATGCTTTGCTTTTAAGTTAACTAATGACTTCATTTGATTGCTGCATGCGTTTCTTGTCGCAGAAGTTGTGAGTTCAAATTAGCCAATTTTCACATAAGGACTCAGGCAAATTGACACGCATGCAGTGTACAGTGTGTTGCATATGTAACGCAATTAGCTAAAAAATGTTGAGGAATATTGAGTAATGTGTGCATTTGTTAAAGATATACTGCTTTAGCTAAATTTATTTTGAAGCTAGAAAACTAAATAATATACACTTGTCGATCTCTCGTTTGTTTGTGTTTGTTTCTCTCTTGTGCATACGCGTTAAATTCTGCTCTTTCTCTCACTCTCTCTCTCTCTCTCTCTCCCTCTCTCTTGCTTTGTCTTATAGTACCGTTTGTTGATTGATGCGCTAGTCTGCAAATAAAAAAAAACAAAAACCCTAATTTCGGTGACACAGAAGCTTCACGCTTGCTCTTTGCTGTTTGTCTGAAAGATAGTTGCGTATGAAATTATAAGAAATAGTTATGCGTGCAGCGTACAAATGAGTACAAATGAGCTGAGTTCGAAACACTTGTCTCCGTAGCTAAAACATTCTTTTAAGTTTTCAAAGGGCGGGAATATCTCGCTCTAGTTCCATTTCTTGAGCGGCGCTAAGAAGTAACTTGAGATGAAAGAATAAGAGAAAAACATGCTAAAAAATACAAAAAATCAATTGAATGCCACAAATTTTTCTTAACTTTTCCTCTCTTTCTCTCTCTCTCTCTCTCTCTCTCACACTATATCTCTCTTATTCTTACCAACATCATTGTTTTTGGAAAATACTTCTAAAAATCTATTACTATTGTAGATTTTGAGATTAAGTAAAATTTTATAACACTACTTAGAAATGAAAATGAATGTCAAATAATTATGAAACACACTGTTTATTTGAAAGGATGCTTTATTATATAGTATGTCACACACATGCCTAGCACACGTGATGATGTTGTTTGAATGAATAAAAGGAAGCTGCATGCTAAAAAGGTGTGCTTGTTGTCTACGTCGAAAAAATAAGAAGAAAAAACAAAAATTATATTGCAAAATTCAGCCAACGAAAGCATCAGGGCGGTAAATGGAGAGACGCAGAACAAAAAAGTCAAACCGCATGTGATGCTCATTAAAAACACGTTGCGTGCAACAAAGTAGCAACAACAACAAAGACGTCTGACATTGGCACCCATGCATGAATTGATGACGCTGGTGAAGGACGACAACGACGAAAACGGTGATGATGATGATGATTATGATGATGATGATGAAGAGAACAAAAAGCATCGCCGCTGCCGCCGGTCATACAAACAGAGGGCGGTCCGGGTGACTATGAACGCAGCTGAAAGGACAATAGTGTCGCATATAGCATAGTAGAAAGAAATTGTGGCAAACTCGCCGCATGCTGCACGCCGTTCTCACTTTCATTCATGAAAATCCGCAATTTTCGCAAATTTGCAACACATGACAACAAATGTATCGTACGCGTGTGAATGTGTATGTGTGTGTGTGTGTGTGTGTGTGTGTGTGTGTGTGTGTGTGTGTGTGTCTGTATGCAACCCTTGTTTACATAAATGAATGAATGCGTCAATGAATGAATGAATAAATATATTGCATAAATGAAGTAATGAGCGAACGCATGCTTAATGTATTGACATAGTTGAAGTGCTGCACAAAAAGAATATACTCGTATATCTTACCATATGGCAACTATTGTATGATATTCGTGCATATCCTTGACGTTTCTGCGCCTTTATTTGACTTCTCAACTTCTTTTTTTTTTTTGAGCTTTTCTTTTTTTTCTGTAGTTGGTAGGCGTGCTTGACTGCTGCTGAGCGTTTGACACGGGTGCAATTTTTGGTTGTTGTTTTTGTTCTTGAGACATCATTAAAATAAATAAATAGCATATGAAATGCAGCTTTTGTAGTCAGAAACGTGTACGAAAGTAAGGAGCAAGCAAAACGATGTATTGGGAAAAAGTGTGTGAAAGAATGAGAGAGAGAGAGACAGAGAGATAGACAGATAGATAGATAGATAGATAGATAGATAGATAGATAGATAGATAGATAGATAGATAGATAGATAGATAGATAGATAGATAGATAGATAGATAGATAGATAGATAGATAGATAGATAGATAGATAGATAGATAGATAGATAGATAGATAGATAGATAGATAGATAGATAGATAGATAGATAGATAGATAGATAGATAGATAGATAGATAGATAGATAGATAGATAGATAGATAGATAGATAGATAGATAGATAGATAGATAGATAGATAGATAGATAGATAGATAGATAGATAGATAGATAGATAGATAGATAGATAGATAGATAGATAGATAGATAGATAGATAGATAGATAGATAGATAGATAGATAGATAGATAGATAGATAGATAGATAGATAGATAGATAGATAGATAGATAGATAGATAGATAGATAGATAGATAGATAGATAGATAGATAGATAGATAGATAGATAGATAGATAGATAGATAGATAGATAGATAGATAGATAGATAGATAGATAGATAGATAGATAGATAGATAGATAGATAGATAGATAGATAGATAGATAGATAGATAGATAGATAGATAGATAGATAGATAGATAGATAGATAGATAGATAGATAGATAGATAGATAGATAGATAGATAGATAGATAGATAGATAGATAGATAGATAGATAGATAGATAGATAGATAGATAGATAGATAGATAGATAGATAGATAGATAGATAGATAGATAGATAGATAGATAGATAGATAGATAGATAGATAGATAGATAGATAGATAGATAGATAGATAGATAGATAGATAGATAGATAGATAGATAGATAGATAAATGCAAAAAAAAGAAACTTGTTTCATCGATAAATATAGTTTACAGCGCAGTATTTTCCAATGTAGCACTTTTATTATTCTCTGGACTTTTTTTATAACATATTTCCTCTCATGTGACAGTGTGATATGATCTTATGTTATATTTCAACATGCTGCTTCCACCATTTTCTTTCCAAAGCAGTTCTTGTTTAGCATAGTTTTGGACATTTGAGATTGTCAAAACAGCTCGAGTTTTCATTATCAGTGAGAATATGCAGTGTAAAAATCACTTTCGCTTTTGCTAGGCGCATAACACCTCAACGACGATTCAAATGGCACCCATCCGCGAAGATCAGCAAATAGACAAAGCAATAATTCTACAGGTGCGAGAGGTTGAAATATAGTTTCATCAAAAAGTGAAACGAAAAGCAAACAGTAAAAATATCATATTAATATTAAAATATATTCGAAAGATGAGACAACTCTGGACTCAAAAATGACAAAGTACCAAAAGTTCGGCAAAAATAGTATATTTATCTATATTTTTATGGTGTTTTGGATTATTTCTTCTTTCGGTCACTCTTTACACAAAAAGTGTACTAGTGTACAATAAAACTAGAAAAAAGACCAATAATGAATAATGAATAATGCAAAGTCAATTGCTTTGGCATGTCATGCATAAATGGTGAATATACTCAATGCATGCATTTTTAAAATGCTTTTCTCTATTGATTCTGTATATTTTAATAAAAAAACATAAACAAAAGTCAAGTGTAACCTTTATGACTCGATGTTAAAAATGTTGCTGTATGTATATATAGCTATCTCTTTCGACCGCCTAAATCCCAAAACATTGATGGGGAAAATATATGCTCATTACCAATAATTCCCACTATTCATGGTCTTTACATGTTTTTGGTCGCACGAAAATTACCAAATGTTGGTATTTTTTATGTGATGACAAAAACTGCTCGTCGATGCCAATATATCTGCTAAATTTGCATAGAATTCATTGCAGTTCGCATTTCTTGAGTAGTAGTTTTTTTTCGCTTTATGCTCGCATAATTTGTTTTTAATACTCTATCCTGTCATTTTCTTCACAAAAATGTAATAACAGTTCGAAACAAATAAACAAAACAAAACTGTTTGTGCACAGTTTCACCATTTTATTAAGCACAAGTGTGCACACAACGCCGTTTGTGTAGTTTTGCACTTCTGCATTGTTACAAGAACTTGTGAATGTCTTAAATAATGCTTAAATCTGTTTGCATTGTATTTTACACTAATAAATACCAAATTTAACGGTGCCCACTTGTCGGTATTTAAATATGTACACTTCAAAGTCACTTTTTAAGCGGAAACTTATAAACTAGAATAGAGGTTAAGAACTCTTGCTTAATCACAGCACACTTTCTTGCTGGAAATTATTATTATATATTTTTTTTCTCTGCTTCTAAACTTTTAAACGATTACTTGTGAATACCCTAATACAAACGAAACAAACAAGTTCCATTTAAAGAAAATCTTACAAAAAACGAGCTGTAAATGTGTAATACAAACTCAGTATTGTTATGAAATTAAAATAAATTAAAATACACACTTGTCCAGACTTCTCACTTAATTTTCCAGCTCTGCATTGTAATGTAATCAATCCAAAAGAAGTTTTTTTTTTCTTTTTTTTTCTTTTTTTTTTCTTTGCACTTCAATTATTACTTTTAATTTCTTATTAAATGCGATTCCAATTGGTAGCATTAATATCCTTTGATTGATTTAGAGCAATGCTTTTGTCGCACGCCTCCTGCCAATGATTACTTAAATCTTCGCAAGCACGGGATGATGCTGATTATCAAGTTGAATGCTAATTTCAGTGCTATCGTTTTTCAATTTCATTCTTGAAATATTGATGATGATGTCTTAATTAAATTTAACTTTGAATGCGCTTCAAAGCCAATAAGAGCCGAGGCTTAAAAAATGAATGAAAGAAAGAAAGAAAAAAAAAATAACACCATGGCCAGCTTTTCATTGTCATTGTCCTTGGAACAGAAAAAGGAAAAAGTAACGGCGCAGCAGGCTCTATCGACGCGCTTGAAAACTCTATATCTATGTAGTACGATAGGTAGGGGTACGACAGAGGGTTTTCATGTCCATTCTATTCAAAAGTACTTTCAAGTGTGGGTGTGTTTGTTGGGGAGACCGTAAAGAAAAGAAAAATAAAACAGAAAAAGTGGAATTTTCCTTTTTTTTTTCTGTAATTTTTTTATATGGATTTTTTTGTTTTGTTTCGTTTTTTTTTCGTTTTTTTTTTGTTTTTTTTTTTTTGCTGACTCCCTTCTTCGCTTCATGTGCCTAAAAGCATGCAGTGCCGTGCCAATGCCATTCAAAAGGAATTCGGCTTTGTCATGCTGCTAACAATGGAAGTGCGTGGCAAAAAGCAAGCAAAGTGGCACAGTGACTATCAATAGTAGTGGTACGTTTGGAGTGTGGAGTGCTTTTTGAATTGGTGTAGTGGCTACAAAGAATGATTGTAGAGTGACTCGCTCGCTCGCTCGGTCGCTCGCGGCTATTGAAATAATACGCAGCGAAACAAATTTCCAATGCTTCACAGTTCGTAGCTCAGCGTTTCAATAACTGTTCAATTTTCTTAATTTTTTTTCCTTTTTTCTCTTTCTTATATTTTGTATGCCCTGCACATATGTATATCGTAGCATGTAAATGTAGCATCAACTGTTTGGCATAAGTTTTGTAACGCAATAAAGTTGCTATCAGCGTCACCATAAGTATATAAAATACACATACTTCAAAATAAACTTACAATAGTATCAATGCTGCTGCACACACATTTCCTTTCTCTGCTCATCATAGATCTTGCTATGCAGTAATCTAACAACGGCACTTTCTGCTACTTACTGCGCATTAATTCGAAAGATATGCTTAATGGACTTGTATAACACTTGTATACTAAGTATGTAGTATCAAATTCATGCTTGTTTCAATAACAGCGTTTACTGCTATTGTGAATTACTGCTATTTACTATTAACAACATTCTTTGAATGCAAACAGTGTAAAATAGCATTAACAGAAAAAATAGTGCTAGTAAGAGAAAAGAAGCAGCGTTTTAAGAAATGTTCTTTGACACTGTTTACATGCACAGTAATAGCAGTGATTTATAATAGCAGTTTTCACTGTTATTGAAAAAAAAAACAAACTTTCAAAACTTGCAGAGCTTACAGTTTTTTGTAAATTTTAACAGCGAGATGCTGTTGTAGCTGAACACAGTCGGTATTTCATGTGTGATGAACGCTTGTCATAGTACGCTTGTCTTTGCTTGTGAGAAAAAAGGAAAAAATTCAAATTAGTGGCTACTCAGCACTGAAAGAAGAAAGCTCCAATGGTCTTTCTCGCGCTTACTCTCTCAAATCTATTTTGTATCGTATTCTTAAATATGTGCAACAAGTTTGTTGTGAGTGTGACAGTTATAGTTAAGAAGCTCATAGCCTCAAGTTTCGAGATATTTTGTGTCTCAAAATTTTAGGTTAAAATCCAAAAGTTTTTAACTATAGCTCGTTCGAAATATCTCTAAAGTTACAACCGTTAGATAGCTCTAACGTTCTCCTTCTAAATAAGACCAATATCATGCCAACGGTCAGCTAGTTTTAGAGATGTTCTAAATAAATCGTATCAAGAAAAAAAAATAGGATAATTAGAAAAAAGAATGTTATTAAACGTTTTTTACAATTCTGCCAAATTTATTCAACACTAGTTGCGATAACCGGCGATGCTCGGGTTTTGAAAATTATTTCGGTCACATATGCTCTTGCATAAATAAAACATCGTTGCTATTGCTTGAGTGTGCTAATGTGTGAGTATGCTTCAATGCGCTTTCGATACTACTTTTAAACACGCTCGCACTCATTACTAAATTCGCACACTACTAAATAGCGCATAGAAGTGTCTGTTAGACCGCTCTACACTGTTTTTATGTATCGTGCTGCATATAGCATATTTTTTTTTTCTCCAGATTTTTACTCACGTTGCTTTATTTCGAGATTTTTTTCTTCTTTTATTCTGTTTTATTCAGCGTTTCATTTTCGTAGTCAAGCTTAATGAAGCGTACCTTTGGTATCTTACTATTGTTGATGTTGATGTTGATGCTGCCGCTGATGATGTTGGAGATGATGCAGCAGCAGCCGCAGCAGCTGTTGCCATTGATGTCTGTCCGTTTCAATCGTTCATAAGCATAAGCTCGTCCGTGCGTCCGTCCGCCTGTCTGTCTTTCAATCATATGCTGTGCATTGTCGTTGTTGCCACTGATGATGTTGCTGATGACGACTATGTAAGCCATTAATTTTGTTGCTGGCATTTTATTTTTGTGTATTCCATCTCTTACTATTAATTTCATTGCATCTCTTTTACACTGCGGCTTAAAATATAAAATCGCATTGTAAACAAATAAACGCGCTGAGTCTGCAATGATTTTGCATAAAATTTTCAATAGGAAAGATGCCGCCTTTTTCCAATTGGAGTCGCCTGCTGTTGTTGCTGAATGACTTGGTATATAGTCTCTCTCTCTCTCTCTCTCTCTCTCTCTCTCTCTCTGTGTCTCTCTCTCTCTCTCTTTCCATCTCATTCGCACGCTGTAGCTTATATTGCCATCTCGGTTTAATATTAAATCATCCATAATCGTGTGCGTGCACAAAAATGAAAACGTGTTGCGGTTTTCTCGGCTATAATTGCAATTTTTACATATAAGAAATTAGGTTTCCTATAGACAACAAAATGTATTTGTAGGATATGTAAATCAATTGCATGAAATTTTTGCTGCTCGTCGTTTGCTGTCTTGAAGATTTGTATATTACGACTACAAATTGCATTTGCAAACTAATCTTTTGTCTGTGTCCGTTGAACTTCCCACGTCAATGTTGTCTGCTGCTGCTACTGCTGCAAATTAAGAAGCGCCAAGCTAGCACATTAAACTGGTGTTGCATGAAATCGTGTCGAAATTGTTGCTGATCTTCTAGTCTCATACTATGTTATATTGTATATTGTATATAGTAGCTGAAAGGCAAATATGACATTGAGTCAAAAATGAAACTCATGGATGTATGTTTTGCTTGTTTGTGTATGGAAAATCGAATTGTACAATTCAATTCAAGGCGAGCGACGTGCGGATTGACTTAAGCACTTGGGACATTTGCATGTGAGCTACACTCGTAAGATACAAGTTATTTAGTTCGGTAAAACAAATGTGCTACGTGCAAATGACAATACAATAACTTTTGTTGCACAACTAAAATGAAGTGCAGGTTGTCGTAAGAATATGAAAAATTAATATGCATAACTATTTTGATACTAAATTTGGTTTAACATGTTACAGATACATGATATAAAACGCTTACCCAGTTGAGCAAAAGTTCACAAGCAAGCGAATATCGTATTTACACATTTTATCTTCTTAATTTTAAGTGTCAGTTCTAGGAGTTAAGCTCCAATTATTAGTATTGAAATAATAAGAATAATTGGAATTAATGAATAGGACATCCCCTAAGATTTTTTTTAATTTCCACGACTTAACGAAAAACATAAAATGGGCCAAGAAAAATCCTGAACCTAGTCGTAAAAAGAACAAATCAAAGCTTACAAGGACTCTGGTGTCTATTGCCAAAATATAGCGAAGAAAAGAAAGTGTCCTATTCAAGTGGCGCACCCCGCAGTTTTTAGTTAATAGTCTTTTGTTAATGCTTTAAACTTAAGCATTAAATCTTCCTTCGGATCAAATTAGTCGGTCTATACTCCAGTATCTGTAAACATGTACTGTATTACTGCAAGCATATAGATTTCTACTAAAACAAGGCTTGAGAAACTTCAGGGTGTCAATATTTTCAAATTGACTCAATTGTCTTAACATGAAACCAATCGCGGATTATAAGCAATACCACTGAAGTTTAACTAGAGGATCTTGCTACAATGGGTATTCAATCACAGCAAAATTGCCGGCAACAAGAAGGTCGAAGAGCTTTCATGTATAAGGTGCACCTAGAAGAACACAACAACAATGGTCACACTACCAATAAGCATCGATAAAAACGTTCTATGTCACTTACAAACAATCTCTATATCTAAAACCACTAGAAGTAACAGAGCTACTGACTAAGTCAACAATTAAACTTATTGCCAGCCTAAGTTGATACTTAGTCATCAGAACTCATGCACAAATAATAGGTTTACAAAAGAAATGGGAGCAAAGTCTTCCAAACAACTACGCTGATACTGACCTACTCGGTGCCTTGCAGTTCAATGTCCTGAAGGCCAAGTGCTCGCAGGAGCTTTACACAAACCAAATTGCAATGATGAGGTGCATCAAAAAAATAGCTATGCTCCATTTGGATCCTCATACTTTTCATCACTCTAACCTAAGAATATGAGTTCTGTACATTCTTTATGTACATCCAGATGTAAATCGTTCATCGCACAAGGACAGTTTAAAATTAATTAATATTAGGAGCATTTGGCAGAGTTATTATTGATTCCCACTCCATATATTTTTATTTATTTTTCTTTCCCATAAAAGCCATTAGGTTTAAGTAGTATCTACTATTTATTACTTTAAGTTTTTGTAATAAGATCTTGAAGTGCTAAGTTTAAACGTAGCAGATGTGAACAGAGAGAGAGAGAGAGAGAGCGAGCGAGACAGCTTGCAACTAATTCGAGTTTTTGTTTCTACAAGCAGAGAGCAGCTAAACTCGGCAAGCGTTGATATACTCGCAGCTGTTAATGCTTCAAAATATAAAGATGCAAACAACTTTAAAGCTGCTGTACTCTACTTGTAGCTAACACGGTATGATAGCATTTTTTGGTTTTAAAGCAGTGAAACAAATATATTCACTAGAAATGTTATAAAAAAGCAAAACTACGATTTACGATTAAGATTTTTAGAATAAATGTGTTACCTAAAGAATATTTTATAAATACTTCTTATACTCAATATTTTTCGAGTGGACTCATCACATTGTTATACATATACGTTTGAGTATATCCAATTTCATTTTGTGAGTGCATATTTGCTCCAATTGGTTTTTCATTTTCTCGTGGATAGTTAACAGAAACAAAAAACTACAGCGAAAAATCCTTCGGCACGCTGATTGATATATCCAAAATGCAATGCGATGCCTGCAGTTACAATTGTATATCGGATAAATGGTTGGTTGAATTCACGGTTGGATGGATGAATGGATGAAGGTTTGTTGTGCATATACGAATCCGTCTATATGTATATGCTATCATGCATATACATATAAGCCGCTACAACTATGCGCCTAGCTCACATTTTTGTTGCTTGCAGGCCACACACTATTGCTGAAAATTTTCACACCCTTGTGCATATCAAATTGAAATGGGTCAGTTTTTTTTCCTATGAGAGACAGAGAGAGCGAGAGATGGGGGAGAAGTGATGCAAACTCAATTGAATTGAATCGAGCCGAGCTGAGCTGAGCTGAGTCGAAACTGAATCGAAGCATACTGAATTGAAATTTGAATTTGAAAACACGTGCTACGAATATATGTACACATATGTAAGCCAAGTTTTCGTTCAACTTAGCCAAAATCGCCTAGGTAGGTCTATCTACCGCTCCCTAAATATGCAACGTCCGTTTCGAAGCAGTGTCCTTCAGCGCTGCACTCATGGTAAATAGCGAAGCGCGCGCCTCAATTTGCGGTTACCTATATTCCGGCGTTTGTGGCGTTGATTTTGTTGATTGAATTTAGGCGTTAAAAACGGCGTTATGCATTCATCCAAATTGAACGGCTACAAAAACAAAAAACAACAAAAAAAAATCGAAAATGAAATAGGAAATAGGAAATAGGAAATCCAATTCCAATGAAAAGAAATTCAACTGGGATTTATGGCAATATTGTTACAAAAGCAAAAGGAATGCACGAAGCTAGCAATTTAAATTAAAAATCGAAAAAAAGAGATAGTTATTTTTTAAAAAATAAACAAGTAAAGTAAAGTTGTTAGCTGCGGAGATACTGAAGTTTTAGTACGCTTCAGAGATGCAACTATAAATAGATGGTAAGTTATTTATAACTAGAGAAAGCTTATCGGTCAAAATAATCGAACGAAATTTAGGAGTAACTGAAAACTTGTTTTACATACTTTTTTTTTTTTTTTTTTTATACAACACGCGCAAATACAAAACGAATCTCTTCAACGCAACGAAAAGAATGTAATGAATGCCATGTCTACTATGTTTTCCCAATGAGGAAAATGAGTAAGCAATTGAAGTTTAGGTATGTACGAGAGAGATAGAAAGGAAGATTCAAGAGAGAGAATGTATCTGGATATGTAACGGATGCGCCATATAGTGCTTAGGTATTTATACTTTGAGTAACTCTGATATTTTTCAGCCGATTTCGTCGATAACGAACAAGATTTATTTAGAATATGCTATACCATTTAATTTAAATAAATTTTTGAATGTCGATTAAATGACCGCATCCATTCGATACGAAAAAAGCAGCTCTTTTTCGTATATTCTGCATAACATTGGCCAGAATTTCGGGCGTTATAGCAGTAATTTTTAATCGTACGTTAGCTTTGACTTCGCCAATGTTCTTCGGCTTGCTAGCATAAACTCTACTTTTAGAATAACCCCACAGAAAGAAGTCTGGTGGAATTAAATCCGGTCATCCATCCATTTTTCGATACGACTTGTCTCGGGAACTTGCATTGCAAGAACTGCAATGTAGCTGCTGCGATGTGACAAATAGAAGTTTTTCAAAATATAAGTTTGTCAGACATTTTCACGCATTTGCGGCGGCGATAAGACACATTTGAGTTATCGGCAACACTCTCTCTATCTCTCTCTATCTCTCCCCCTCTCTTACCGCCTCAACAACTTCATTGGAGTTGCCGAGTTGCTACGCACAGATTCGTACTCAAAGTAGTTCTTCACCAAACTACAAATTGTGTTGTCTAAAGACGCCGAATTTGTCCCATCTTATATGAGTCATGTCTCAATAGTTGTAGCCAAATATTTGCATGAGAACTAATGCCATTCCGTCTGCACATAAGAAGTCTTTAGTTTTCTCTTAGAATATGAATACACTTATGCAGCTTAATGTCATGAGAAATCTAGTTGCAGATATAGTTATAGATAATTAAACAGTTTTTCATACAAAAACCTTAAAATGCTCGGCGAGTTTGTATGCCAGCTACTTCTAAAAAATAAGGGAAGCATAGTATCTTAGTGAGTTGAAGCATATGCCGATTCAAGCAGCTAACTAGGCTCATATTTCTAAAATGATTTGTTAAAAAGTGCGTAGCTTGTAACGAAACTAACAGTACGACAGACATACAGACAGACGGACATGGCTCAATCGACTCCTACTGGTTGTTACAAGCTTAACAGCAAAATAATATACTATTCACACTACAAGTATAAAAGGTAAACAAAGCAGAAAAAAAAATATTGTTTATTGCTTTTAATATGCATCATAATTGTTTGAGAAAAGAGATTTTGATTGATGTAAAAGCAATAGACTCAGGCTTAAAGTAACTAGCTTTAAAACTGCGTGAGAGAGAAAGGGAAAGCGTGGAAGAAGCTGGCTTAAAATAGATATACCTATGTAATATTACAAGTACGAGACTAAAGTGCTCGAAAATACACAAGAGAACAATCCAAACCAAAAATTTTCAAATTAACTTTCCAATTAATCACACTGCATGCATTTGATTGCCAAGACGAAGACTGAGAGAGAGAGACAGTTGCAAATGCAGAAAGTGAAAGTGAAAGAGAAGTCTAATAACTGTCACAACAGCAGCAAACATAACTTCAATGGCTGCTGCTGCTGCTGCTGCCATTTTTCATTTTTACTCCATGTTCTTTTTTCGTTTTTTGCCATTTCCGTTTCTGTTCTCATGAAGTGGTCGCCTTAGAACCAATAAGTACATGATGCATATCAAATTTGAGCTTACACATAAGCTTTATCGCAATGCACAGTTTCATAACTTTTTTTATAGCAACACACGGACACACATAAAGGACCTCCGGCCAGTAAGCATAATAAACCAGTCAGTCACTGAATGAGTTGCATAGTAACTGAACAAATGGCAATTATGTGCACAAGTATCGAACTCAAAGTAAAATGGGCAAAAAAAAAACAAAAAAAAAAAATCAAGAAAAAAATTGCAAACCAGAAAAATTTAGTTGTAACTATCATGTGCATGTGTGTGTGTCAGAAAGGACCTACCACAAAAATAAAAATAAAAAAAAAGAATACTGTTTACCAACTTTGAAAAATTCATTGCAAATTTTTGGTTTTAATTTTTATAGGCGTGACTTTTCAAATGCAAAGCCTCTAATAAATATTTTTTGGTTGAAATATTTACTTTTTAGCAATAGAAAATACTTTGTTTGACTTTATTGTAAGCAGAAATAGCAATCAATTTTAATTAAACAATTTCTGAAATAGACTTTCTAGAAATAATTATATAAAATGCCTATTATCAACTGAGTTATCTACTAAAACTAGACCTTGTGTATATACCTTGAGAGCATGATTCGAAAGCAAGGTAATTGGGTGCCGTATAAACTAAAACCGAGAGATGATGAAAGGCGATAGTTCGGTTGCGAGCAGCTGATTCAAAGGCAACAAAGAAAGAGTTTCTTTATAACAAATTGTGACTGGGTATGAGAATTGGACGAATGCTACAATAACCCTAACCCCAAGTAGAAGAAATACTACAATATTAACACCAAAGCAGAATATGCATGGTTCGAAGGTCATTTTGTGCATCTGGTCGCACCAAAAGGGTGTTCTGAGCTCTGCTAAAACCTGACGATTCCATTACGTGCGATCGGTATAGACTACAAACGAGTTGTTTCAGCCGTGCATTACAATACAAAACGGCCGGAATACGAACAAAGACATGACAAAGCTATTCTTCTTCTTCTTCTTGTTGACAACGCTCGTCCTCACTTCACAAAAGTCGTAAAAATATGTTTGGAAATACTCAAGTGGGATATTTTTCCACACCCGCCATATTCTCCGGACATTTATCCTTCTGATTACTAGTTGTTCCGAATGATGCAGCACGATTTGGCAGATCATTGATTCATTTCTATCGCAGAAACCAAAAATTGACTTCTAACTTGGATCGTCTGCAAAGACATTTTTTTAGCTCCCTGACGATTTTCAAGCATATTCTTTCAATTTTTTGGATGTTCTGGTCAGTAGTAGAGGTGAATAGACGCCCAGAACGGAACAAAATATCAACAACACTGCGGCTAGATTTGAACTCCTTGTACCGTAGGCTTTCTTTAAAGTGTTGAAATCTTCACCACATGAAACTTCACAGAAAAACTTCAAAAATGCAACAACAAACGCAAAGGTTTTTTAATAAGTTATTTCGCACGAACCATCTGACAGTATTTCTGACAGTTGTACAAACATTTATACATGTCAGTTGTATTAACCAAGAGAAAAAATTTATTATACAATATCCCAAGCAATCTTCATTTAATTTCGAAGTATTTATTGATCAAAAGGTAGATGCTTACGATTTGTCACAATAAGCATTTCACGAGGGCATTTAAAGTATTTTAACTCCAAACCGAACACTTTGTTCTCTTTCAACAAGTATAATCTCATAACATATCTAACAACGCATGGTGTGAGACAGGGTAATATCAGGTAAAAAAGTAACATCTTTTAAAGTTAATATACACTCGATTAGTTTGAGGAGACGACTTGCGATCTAGCCTTCTTTCCATCCGTTCGTCTGTCTCTCATTCTGACTATATGCAAGATACTCGCTTAGTCCTTAAGCTTTCTGACGGAAATTCGACAACGAGATTTCTGTTTTTGGAGAGTAGTTTGAAGAGTTTACTGGAAACCTCTTTGATTCGCAACGCATACGCATGTCGTTGATCCTACACATGTCAAGCGGCGGTTCGGAGCAGATTTTTAATACAGCTTCGGTTCAAAAGCGGTTCACAGACTTAAAAATTACTCTTTTTTGAGTTTTTCGTGTGAAAAATTTTTGTTTGTTGATTAAGCTGGAATTGCTAAATTTTCCTAAATCTTATGTCAACCCTAATAAAGCCGAAATAATCCCTTTTGTATTGAATTTAATTTTGTAAAAGCACAAATGACTACTAGGCTATTAACTACAAAAAGAGTGTTCACTTTGTACTGCGGTGCAGACGGCTCAAAACTGAAGTCTACGAGTCAACGAGCTGTGCGGTTTGAAACCATTAGAATATTGTTTTTCAGCAAATGATGATTATAGAATAAGCTCTTTATAGCACTCAAAGTTTTAAATATATAGATATATTTTTTTTCTATATGGGAATTAACATCTTTTTAAATAGGTAAAAAGGTCCTTTCGTTTGGTTAACTGTGTTCAAAAACATTGAAATTTTAAGTGGAGAAAATTTAGGCAACGGCAAACTATAGTAACACAATGAGTCTCTTTAGACCTAAGTGAATTGGCCCATCAGCTGTCACCTTAATCTAAACTAAACGAAACTATTAGAACATCACTTCTCATAGAAGTGTGTCTGAAATAATACAATACGCATAGTTTGGTACCTCAACTATAGCACTTTTACATGATTTATTAAAAAGAGCATCATTATCTTGTCAAGCTCTTAGACATTTTGCTACATTCTGCGTTTCTTACTTAGGAATTTTATTCAATATCTTAATCGAATGCGTTAATTTAAACGTTTGAAGGCAATTGCAATGATTGTGAATCCTTTAATAGAGTTCACACAGTAGAATAATTCAGGGCTTCAGTGGCATGTCACTTTGCTGTTTTATCGCCTGTATGCGTCAACTGTGCGTATGATTGATTTATGGTGGCTCATAAAAACTTCACGCCACAAACAACTGCAATGAAGTGTACAAAAGGGTTCGAGTAGGGTCGAAAACTAGAGAAACTAGCAGCCAATTGATGTTGCATCAACAGAGGGGGAGAGCGAGATAGAGATAGAGATGTATAGCGTACAAGGAACTCTTTGTCTATTCAGTTATTCATCGTGAAGTCATGACTGTCTGTCTGTCTGTCTGTCTGTCTGTATGACAGTTCGTCATACGCTAATAGTTCTAATGCTCGTGAAACGCTGCCTCTAGTGCAGCTTTAGATTTTCTGTGCAGAGCGGTGTAAGGAAGCTAAATGGGGGGGGGGGGCGGTACACTGACACAAACAGCTGTCACATGCGACATGCATTTATAACGCGTACACTAAATCCAACATTTATCGCTTTGATTGTGGGAATGTACAAGGGGGGGGGCGGTTTGAAGGCGTTGGAATTCGTTGGCGTTGTATTATGTAGTTTTTTACTTGCACTCGAGTATTGAGCGCAGTTTTTTTTTTTTGTCGCATGTGATTTATATTTGTCATGGTGCGGAACGGGGCTGAACTAAACCGCTCGTCAACAGTGGCGTAGACAGGTTAAAGTGAAAAGCATACATTACTTGCATGAGTCGAGAAAAATTGTGAATTAATTTGAGTCCCGCATTTATTTTTATATCATTTAATAAAGATCTTCAATTAACGAAGCCGACAATTCGGATTTGGTCCGTTTTGGTCACTTTAAGAAGTATTCTGCGATTTGATTTCATGGGAAATTAGTACTATAAAACTCTTATACTCAATGTAAAGTAAAATCAAATCGAAAACCATTCTGAAAATGAAAACGAATCATTTTAACGAAACTGATTCCGAGCAATTTATTCGGATCGAAATCAAGAACAGATGGAACTATTTTACGGTGTATTTCGGTAGTTCTCAATTGGTTATTGGATTATTCGATTTTAATTAATTAATTTATTTAATTAATTTTTCAAAAATTTCTTCGTTGAAAATTGTCAAATGCTTATTAAGCAAAACGTCATCTTGCCTCAATGAGTATATTACATTTAGGACAGTCCTGGTCTGTGCTTAAGCACAAATCCAATATAAATTACTGAAACACGCGACCAAAAGTAAGGCAAATGTAAATCTTCTCTGTGGTTCGGTCTGTCGCTTCTCTAGCGAAGAGTTAACTCCTTAGTCCTAAGGAATAGCTAAACCCTTTTCCCTACCGAAGAGTTAATTGCTTAGTCTTATCGATTGATTAACACCTTTTTGCCTTTGCGAAAAGCTGTCAAAAGGTGATGCAATGTCGTACCACATGGTCCCTGGCAATGACATGCACATGTAAAAATCGTTAGGGAAATGCATGAATGAAGAAAAATGAAGTTTAACATAAAAAAGTATTTAGCATCCCTCATGGTAATAAGTTTCCTACGCCTCTGAGCAGCAGTCACTACTACTATTATTTGTTGCAAGCTCTTGTTATTGTTGCTGTAATCTGTGTGTGTGTGTGTGTGTGTGTGTGTGTGTGTGTGTAGTGCAGCTTAGCAACGCCAATCGAAGTGGTTCCTGTGCTGGCTGCGCTTATTGCAGAAGCGCAGGAATGCCGCACAGACAGACAGACGGACGGACAAATGCTGTCAGTGGCATTTTGTGCGCCACACTAAAGCTCATAATTTCAGCTTTTATTTGTGACAGCAGCAGTGACACTAAGTGTAGCTGCGATGCATTGTATGATACGTGTATGCACGATTGGAGGGAAATGCAGTGCATTGTAGTGCAGTGTAGTAGTATGAAGCTGTGACTGATTAATGGTTTTGTTTTTGGCATTTACTAATTCTGTGCATTTTGTTTTCTTTCTCAAATCGTTGCAGCTGAAAACCAAAATCCGATTCATAAAGTGACACTTGGATTGTCGCGCATCATGCCAATTGTAAAGCAGAAGTGAGTGCAAATTATCCTTCCACTTGCTGCATATAACTGCCAGCAAACAAAAGCGAGCAGCACACGATAACTTTTGAATTCCTACCACCCACCGTCACCACAAACGGTCGTCTGCACTGCAAAGTGGCTCAACTAGCCATGTATCCGGGCACGGCGAAGTTTCAAACACGTCCAGCATCGCCACAGTTTAATAACTTCAGTGGTGACTATCCGCACGGTATGGCAACAACGGGTCCGAATACACAAACAGCAGCCGCTTCGGTGCACAGTGTGCCGGGAGTCGCAACACATCACAGTTCCATGTCGATGCGACATCCGAAGGCAAACGTCACCGCAACGGCGGCAGCAATGTCAACTGGCGCCGTTGCCAATAAGTCACAGCGTAGCCTCAACGCTGCTGCTGCTGGACATCATATGATGAGCGGCGCAGCCACAATGGGACATCATCGTGGCGATCTCATTTTTCCCGACGATATGGACAGCATTGAATTCTGTATGCCCCCGCCACCGGCGCCAGCCTCAAATGGCGGTATTGCACACGGCATCAATGGTGAGCTGATGCTCATGCATGGTGGTGGCAGCGGTGGCGGCGCACTCGGTCCGAATGGCATGTGCGAAGCATTTACGGAGCGACGTCGTCGCGGACATAGTCGCCGCAGTAATCACAAAATCGATGTGGAGCAGCAGGTGAGTGTATATAGTATATAGTATAGAAAAATCATATTCAGAATTAACGTAACGCATACCTATCATATATACTCGTATTTATCGCTACTTTTTCTTCTATCCTTTTTTTTTGTTTCAGGTGAAATGGTCACGCAAAAATATTGCCGCCACCATGGAACGTTTTGAGCCCACAGCATCTATTGTTGCTGCCGCTGGTCCAAACTCGTCTTCGTCCACTTCATCGCTGGAATATGGTTTTGCAGCGGGTGTGGTGACGCCCACCTCATCGACGCCATCGCATCACCATCACAGCGGCAGCGCTGGTGGTCACTCACCTGCGCCGCCACATGGCTACAATGGTCCAGCAGCGGCAGGCGCGCCCTTTAATCACGTCTATTCGTATGCCTATTACGAGCCCGGCGCTGCCAAGTGTCACACGAATATACCGCACAAGGACATGATGTCTGGCGGCGCATCAGTATCGGCTATTGTACAAGCGGCGCCCAGCGGCAGTATTGCTGCCGCTCCCTCGAAAAGTCCACCACGTAATTCGATACGTGCGTTGTTGGCCAAAAGCTTTCGTTCTAAGTCGTCATCAAATAGCGGCCAGTCGACATCATCGTCGCCCAGCACCGAAGATCGCCACACATACACCACACGCTATGGCACCACAGAAAACCTCTACGAGGAGGTTAACGAGCAGAAAATGCGCAAAGTGCTCTCCGATAATCGCATTGCCACCTCGAGTATTGGCAATGTCAAAGAGGAGCTACGCCGTGTGCAACATAATCATTTTCGTGTGCTCGACGAGCTCAATCTGTCGCTCGAAGCGCTCATTATGCCACCAACGCCGCCCGATATTAGTCCCAATCATGGCGGCGCTGACGATGAGGATGATGGTCCAAGCACAAGCACTGCCGCCGCTGCTGCCGCTGCGGCAGCTGCAGCAGCACAAGCGGCTGCAAATGGTACGCACAGCTCACGTGGACCACGACGTGGTGGTCTACTCGGTGGCGCTGCATCTTCGTCCTCGTCGACAACGTCTTCACAGCAGCGCACGCTGTCGCATGCCAGTCTCGAGAATCTCTCCACGACGCTAAATTCAATGGAGCTAAAGGATCATGCGCATAGCTCATGCATTAATCCCGAATTTGATGAGGGTGATTTGGATAGCGGCTTCAGTGGTAGTGGAAGCAGCAGCGGCGCTAGTTATAATGAAAGTTTGCGCTACTATAAGACGACATCGGGTACAAATCATCAGCAACATCAGCAGCATCAGCAACATTTGCATCATCAAAGTCAGCAAATGCATCATCATCATCTTAGCGCCGGCACGCATAATCATCTTCATCATCACCACCAACAACAACAACAACAATTGCTACAACAGCAGCAGCAGCAGCAACAGCTGCTACAGCAGAACAGCACAAATCATCATCAGCACCAGCAGCAGCAGCAGCAATTGCTGCATCACAACAACAACAACAGCATCAACAGCAACAATCACATGCAGACTACAACACTGCCGCACAATTTACGTAGTTGCCGCTCCTCGACAGCATCTGGTAATTCAATCTCGAAGAGCAGCATGACTTCTTGTGAGGATCAGGGCATTGCTGGTATGGGCATGATGCTTGGCGGCGGTGCTGGTGGTGTTGCAGGTGGTGGTGTTGGTGGTTTAGGTGGCTGTGGTACAGTTGCTGCCGGTGGCATGTCACCGTTAAACTATCCACGTCGCTGCTCAGCAGATACGCAACGCGCTTCAGGTAGATCGGTATCGGCTGGTGGAGCAGCAGCAGCAGCCGCAATGACAGCATCAACATCGGCATCCACGGCGACGGGCACGAAACCGAAAAAGAACTTCTGGACCATAAAACCGTGATGCTACAAACGTGCGCTGCGTAATCTTTGCAAGAAATGGAGTATTGTAGTGGTAAGTTGCAAATTTATGTGCACAAATGCCTTTGAAAATTATGCCATAGTTAAGAAATTGTTTATTATTACGCTTGGTTCTTGAATTATTTTTAACTCTCAATTCTTATACAGTGTAGTGAAAGAGTAAACGTGCTAAGTTTGTGCAAATCTTTGTAAAGGCAGGTTCAGAGAGATATCTTGGCAAGAATCGGAATTTTAACAATTTTCGTTTATTTTTCAGTTATTTTAGAGTAAATTTGGCTTCTGGAGTTTTCCAGTACAATGTGCTGTACTTCTACTAAATCACTCTAGATCATTCTTGATATTTGCCCATATACTGACAATTAATAAAACTTGAGGCAGCTAGAGCGGGCATCAGCCTGTAACTCTTATAGTACTGCCTAACCTCGATAAGAAGTACAGATCTTCAGTTAATATTGACTAACTATGGCGATTATAGGCGACTGTCTGACGACAACGTATGAACATATTGGAGTATTAGAACTAATTAAATAGCTTCAACCTAATATGTGTGCCACGTAAAGCATTATGAAAGACCAGATGACCTAGATGATGCATTCACCGTAATTGGTCCAAAACCATTCATTCATACAAACACGTAAAAATGGTTTGTGGGTTTGTAGGAGGGCTATCTCTAAAAGTAGGCATGGTATGTTAATATGTAAATTCTATGGGGTTAGGACCAAAATAAGCTTCTATACCGGGTGTCAACCAAATATCTGCAAAGTTTGTACAAAAATGTTTCGACGTTGTGTAAATGGCACACTCCTCGCTACGTGAATAGGACAACCCTTTAAGGGAAAAAAAACCTTAAATGGGTCAAGGAAAGCCTTTACCGTGTCAGAAAATGGACAAATCAAAGTTTACAAGTACGCAATCTATTGCCAAAATATCTAAGAAAATCGAGACGAGCCGACACTTTATATCCATATTTTTAAGTATGGAAAAACACGAAAGGCCACACACACTGTGCTTACTAATGCAGATTCTCACGGCTCTTTGTCAAAAATCAGGGAAAAATGTGGTATCAAGGCAAGTCTCACAACTACGCGTCGTTTAATTTTGATTGCTAAGCAAATAAGAAGACTAAAAATCAAGAAGGAGCCAGCTCTTAACCCGGATCGAAAAGCGCAACGCCTCACTTTTCGTCGCTCCCATGTGACCTGAATTTGGGAGTGGATCCCGTTGTCCAGCCAGACCCAGACGAAAAATGCCCCGATGGCTATAGCTACTATTTCAATGACCGCAAAGAAACTCATCATTTGGTCCGGCTGCATAGCAGAGTTGTAGCTGTAATGAACCATTTCGTATTATGGCACTTGCAAATCACAATCTTTGCCAACTCTAATGAATGCGTTGTCTTAGAATGGTGTGTTGAAAGATGCCTTTCCCTACTTTCATAACCTTTTCGAATCTCTGCCGTGGATTTATAAACAAGATAATGCGCCAAAACATACAGTCCGGGTTATTTAAACGTATGAAGAGAGCCAAAATGTGGAGCTATTAAGCTGACCACCTTACTCAAACAAAAATTAAGTCTCTAGAGTGCTTGGTTTGCGAGCAGTGGGCGATAGAATAGAATCTTATGGTGGTGTCCTATTGAAGTATCGAGGGGTGTATAAAAGTTCTACAATGGATTCTAACAAGGCACATCAGAACCAGAGAAGCAGAGCATAGTGTTAAACTGTGAACAACAAGTGGAGCAGTTATGGAACAAGTTGCTCACTATATATTTATGTGCTTCACCATGATGCTATGACTTAAAATGGTCCAGTAACTGTCACATATTCCGTATTTAGATAAAATGGTACGATAGCAAATTTATACGAAATACAACAGTCAAAGTCTCACACAAACCAATTGAACGAAAATAGAAGGGTTAAAGTGATTTTCATTTAGAAGCCCAAATCAATATTTGATTTTAATCTTTAATCCAATTGAAGTTCATTTCGTGCACAACTAAACAACTAAAATGCACTAGACTATGAGTACATAGAATGTATATATGTATATGTATATATATATATATATATATATATATATATATATATATATATATATATATATATATATATATATATATATATATATATATATATATATATATATATATATATTGAAAGACTGCCGTCGCTAAAACTCATAACCCGCATAATGTTTAAACTATAAAGCCGACTTCAATTTCCTTGCTTCACCAAACAGTTTAATTAAATTTCGAGCAAAAATCTGAAGCAGCAAAACCAATCGAAACGATTTAAAATTACGAACAGATTTTTTATGGGTCTCGTTCTATTTGCTTGAAGATTAGAGTGAAAGAGAAAAAAAAATCGACAGGATGAATGGCAGTGAAATGCTGACCATGCTCTATCTATATACTGGATACTAGTGAAACTACTTGAAGAAAAGTCGCCCTCGAGTATAATAAGAAGCATAAAAATGCATAAAAAGTGTGAGCAAGAGATGAATATATAAGATTATATATTAAGAGTGAGTGAGAGCGAAGTATACAGTATGCAGTAAAATATTTCAAGAATTGTGTTGGTAATCGAAACCGCATTGCAATAAAACATTATAACGCCTGCCTCTGGTGAGCATCAGATGCCATCCCTTTACTTTAATGCTGTAAACACCCCAATGTGCGTCGTGTGGCACGCAAATAGATCAGCTGGCATGCATCCCGCAGTGTTGAAACGATGCTAGCTTAAGACTTGATATTTGCGCGTGTGCTGCGTTGAAGATTGGAGATACTCTCCGTGTAAGTTGCAAATAGCCAGAACAGTTCCGCTGACGATATAGATGCATATATTTGTATGTAGAACACACGCGCGCGCTGTAAGCGATACTCGCTGCATTTTTTCGCACTTTCACTCAAAGCGCTGAGGACACCCCTTACAACATTTTCCAAATTCCTAGCACGGTCAATGAGTCATGCATGCTTGAATTGCATGCTCTGGTTTCCGCATTTGGGATGCGCTACTTGAATATATAGGGTGTTTTTTTTTTTTTTTTTTTTACCGTTGCAGAACTTTGTACTGAATTTATTTATTTATTTACAAATTTAGATACAGTATAAAATATTATATCTAAAGCAAAGAAAGAGTACTAGCTACCTAGGCCTACGACTCTTGTACTGAATTAAAACACTGAGATTATATAATTTCGTACTGAAAATTGGCTTTATTTGAAAGCTAATTTTATGCTATAAAGTGTTTAAATAAGACTTCGGTCACGGTTGTAACGCATTCTGGAAGTTCAATTTTCAAACACTTTTTATTTAGAATATACGTGGTGCGAAAGCGATTCATGGTTAATCGAATTATTGACTATTCTTGACTATTCATGATAAAATGACAAACCAAACCGAGCACAAATGGCAATAGCGTTGCCAGATCAAACTAACTTATGACATATTAACGCCTATCGGAAGATGTAACCTCTAAAAAAAAACACCCTATATATATATATATTCTATGAGTATATACTTCTACAGATTGTTGAATTGTAAAGATGTCAGCGTTTGTGCTTAATAGCATTTTCGTTTGCCGCTCGATTGCATTGCGTATGGTATGAGATGGTATGGGATGGTATGGGATGAATGCGGTATGGATTGAAATGTAGCGCAGTATAATACACAATGTCAGCATCATCATCATCATTGCAGTCGACTTAATCCCATTGAAAAATGAGGGCATATGTGAGACAGACATTTGGAAAGAACGACCGATTTTTTGTATACCATGGAGTGAGTAGGATTTTCCGTTTTGCTGCGAATATTATTATTAGTTCGAGTGTTGCTGCTCTGGTTGATATTGTTGTTGTTCTTGTTGTTGTTGTTGTTGTTGCTGCTGCTGGGAAAATCGGCTGCAATCAGTTTTAATTGATTCATTACTTGCACTTGGCACTAAGGGCAGCAACAACAGCCCACGCCACGCCACACCAATCCTCAATGCCTCAGCCGTTCCCAGCATCAACGTCGACCTCATCATCGCTTTTGATGATAGTGTTGTAGACTGTTAATAAATTTATTATCTTGGGAATAAATTTAGTTCGGATTTGTGCGCGGAAGCGGAAGAAGTTCATTGGGCGCTATTTTAAGTGGCGTCAGCTTATTAGAAACGCTGCAGTAGAGCAAGCGTGAAAAAAAAAATTATAAGAACACGTGAGAAATTGCTTTAAGAGTCAATAAGGTTCAACGAGTTTTAGAGAAGTAACATTACAATTGACTATTCAATTCGATTAACCATACCCCTATATGCATAAATGTTAGAATATTTTCAAAAATTTCTGAACTTGAAACAATTGTAGCCGTAGCTTTACTTGCTTTGTAAACACAAAGTTGTGTACATTTTTACAGATAATACAAAATGGATACACTTCGATAATTCAAAGCGTCATAAGCTTCATGCAGCGCCAGACATGGCTTCTTCCGATTACCACGTGTAGTCGTCGCAATTACGATGTAACCAAAAATTGTATCGATACGAGAATTGCCTCAAATGAGGAATAGTTTTAGTTTTACCCGGAATCTGTATGCTACTAGAAAGTTGGTAAAAAAAAGTAGTGGCTAGCAATGATTAGTACTTTTAATTAATATACATTGTACCGTTATCTTGTAAAAAAAAAACAATGGAAATTTTAGCATATACCCTATAGTTTGTGGGATCACCAATATTTTGCTCAAGAAACATGTCATGGCAACTACATGCGAGTATCACAAAAATAAAAGTTTCTAAAAATGTTTTGTTATGAATGGCCAGAACTGAAAGGGACATCATTGAGCCGATATTCATAACATTACGCTTAGCTGTAGATGCAAACGTACATATATGCTGAAAAAAAAGAAAAACGATACAAACATTTAAAGACATTGGCTACTTTGCCTTTACTCGGCCTTTTTACTAAACATTCATACACAAATATAGACTTACAAGGCCATAAATACCACCTGAATTCGAGCTCTTTATGAAACAACGTACACATGCACCACACCTTTAGCTACTAAGATAACATATATGCAGGGTCATACCCACAGAAAATGTAACTTATTCCAAAAATCTCACTTTTGTGACGCCTCACATATGTGACATAATGCGTTCCTATGACACTGCCGCAACCAAGACTCAAATGCCAAAATTCGTCAAGTCGTTTAGGCTACAGTAATCTTGAAGAACCCTCTCTAATTCTTTATTGCTATAGCACTTCCGCCATCAAAACGCATCTAACGGTATCTTTTATCGAGTTTATGTAAACATCTATTAAGTCGTTTAGGCTGCAGAGCGTGCCAAAGTATATACAGCAGTTAGGTTAAAAAGTAGCCAGAATTTTTGCAGTTTTTGAATTTTTTCTGCCAAAAGACTTTAAAAAAAAAAAAAAAAACGGCTTTGGCAACACTGGTTTATGCAGTCTTCCTACATATGTAGAATGTAGAAACAGTTGGACATAGCTATATCGACTCGACTTTTGATGCTGATCAAGAATTTATATATTGTCATTCGCTTCAGTAATTCTGCGATTTTTTTGTCTAGTTTTATTTCCATTTACAAATCTTTGCTCAGAAACTCAACTCAAGGCTGCAACAAAATTTCATAGCCAGTTCAGAGCAGACTACTTCAGCACAATCTGCTAGGATTCCTTAATGCAATACTCGTATTAGAGGATCTAGCTATATAGTGCTCCAACAAATGGTAGCTTAAGCTACTTTAAATATTAAAAAAAAAAAAAACACTTCGCTATACAATAGTACTAACTCAATAGCTGCTGTATTGTATCTTACAATCTATGAAAACGCTGCCTTTGCAATGCTGTTTACTTAAGCTTTGTTTTTTTCTACCAGAAATGAATATTTACTTTGGTTTTCTTCGAGTAGCTGAACTGACAATGAATGCGGGTTATAATACACCTACATGTGAGTAGCTCAAGAGCCTGAGTTTAGCTGCTGCTGCTGCTGCTGCTGCTGCAACACTCTGCAATTCGTTCGCACAATTTGCGTCTTCATAATCCGCATAAATTTCATTTTAGCAACCCCAAGAACCGATAATTTAATGGTCTGTATTTAAGCTGCATTCAATTTATTATCTTTGCATGAAATTGAAACAGTGCAAAGGGTGCGGTACGATGCGGTGCGGTGCGGTATGGTGTGATGTGCTGTGCTGTGCTGTGCTGCGGTGTGATGTGATGTAGATGAAAATTAATCTTGATATGTTGCCTGCTTAGTGCGATTTGAAGAAAGTACATAAGCAAACTCAATCCAAAGTACTGACAAAAAATGCCACACCCACATAAAAACCATTCGTAGCACACACACCCTATACGCATACATAGTCGTAGTCGTATAGAATAGTATTGTAGAATATCAAATCTGATTTCGCAATTGCTCACAGCTGCTTGAGTAGCGCGCGTTACTTTGTATTTATTTGGAGTATAAGTTCGATTACAATTTTTCTTAGGTCTAAATCTTTAAAGAATTATTTACTATAGACGCACACTAAGTAAAAGACACGCACACATTTGGATGCCACCACCACTACCAATGCCATCGAAATAATTCGATAGCATCGCACAGGAAGGAACAGAGGAATCAGCATCCGAATCCGTATTCGAATCGGTACATAACAAGGCCATGGGGGTGATTTACATCAACAGAATACTGTGTTATGGAACTGTTTTAGCTTCGATTCGATTGTGTCGCATTCAGTCAGTCAGATCGGAATGGAATCAGAGCAGAGCAGAGCAGCGACTCGCGTTGAATCGCGAGCGTTCCATGACAATGTCACGTCACATCTGTCTGTCTGTCTGTCTGTCTGTCTGTCTGTCGCGCGTCCTTTGGCTTCTTTTGTCTAAGAGCCACCCCCAACAAGCCGAGAGACATAGAGACAGACAGTAGCAGTAGCGGTAGCAGTAGCGGTAGCAGTAGTCGTTGCCATCTCCATACGTCTCTCTCTTAGTTTGTCTGGTTCTTACGCATCGTTCGTTTTAACTTGGCGCCTTGCCCAATTCGTCGTACTGTCGTACTCATATCCTTGCTCATGCTTTCCATTTCCATGCACGTCTGTGTGTATTTTTGCTATATAGATTAAATTTATTATGTCACAGCCATAGTCATGGACAAGCAGCAAGCAGCAAGCGGCAAGCGCGCAAGGAAATGAAATGACGCCCAGGATCGTATGGGCGTCAAGCGTTGTGCGTTTCGGCTTTCACTGTTCAGGACTCTCGACTTTCAGGTTTTCAGCTTTGGGCGGCTGTCGTTTTGGCAATGTTATTTTTTGTTTGCTATAAACCAGACACAATTTTTATGTCACTCGCAAACCGCGCGTTACATGCCCCCCATTTTAGTTTGTTGCCCCTTTATCATTCTATCTCTCTTTGGAACATAGCATTTTAATCAGCATGAAAAAATCTCTTGGCTGCTGGCTTGGATCGAATGGGATCGGGCTGCATGTCACATCAACCGAATTTTTTTTTTTTTTTTTTGGGTAGAGAGTAGAAGGCGTTAGATGGTTATATGGTGTCTTCTTCATCTTGTTGGTCGTTGTCGTCGTCGTCGTCGAGTTATTTCTTATCGGAAACAACATTTTCCGCTACTGTCACAAAAATAAAAGCCGTAAGCGAGCTAGCAAGTAGTAGTAGCAGTAGCAGAAATGAACGCTTAAGCAACTCACGCGCAAGTCCTTGACGAGTCCTGCGCTGCCAAGTTGTCGTTGTAAGCCACGTGAGACGCTTTTTAGTCGCTTGCAGAGAAAAGCAGATTTTCTCTCTCTCTCTCTCTCTCTCTCTCTCTTTCTTTCTTTCTTTTTGTCATATGCATTATCCTTCGAAGTCCGACCAGCCAGCCAAGCAAACGACAAACTGACAGTCTATCTGTCTGACATATCACATCACTAAGGAGCAAAAGAGATAGCGCTAGCTGATTATACTGACTGTTGGAATTTTCATTTTATTTCTGCTTTGCTTTTGGGTTTTTTCCTTAAATATTTTTTCGTTTTTTTTTTTTTTTTGTGATGCTTTTAAGTGAATCTTTATGCCTGATTTCCTTTTTCATTTTTCCAAAAGATGAAAAAATAATGCGAAAACAACATGAAAATGGCACAAGGACAATCAATAAGATAACAAGGACAACGCTAACAATGGCTCAAATAAGTTTCTGCATATTGTTGTGGAGCAAATGATTTTGAAATTTGATAGCTACATTTGTTTGTGTGATTTTTTTTTTGTATATACACTACATACGTGATGTGTGGAGTACATTCATTTTGCTACACATTTTGTAACATATTTATACGGAAATGTAGCTCTTTTCTCAATATTAAATTTTTTGCGTAGCTGTAGTCGTTCCTGAGCTTCTTAAGTGTGCAAAAAGTTTGTGTAAATAACGAAAATTCCATCGTCGATTCGACGAAGTTTGAAGTTTGTGTAACTTTTACTATTTTAGCTTGAAATCGAAACGTATGTTTCATTGATGAATAGATGTGTTGGCTATCTGTTGGCTAAACTCTTTAAAACGTAATAAAAATGCACAACATGAATACGCTCCTTGACTAATTAGGTTATGATGGAAGTAGACGCTTATGAGTGTTGTCTCCACTCGTGTTACAAAACGCAGATATCTCGTTTATTGTGCTCGATGTCAGTCCGGCACCTATTGAGTGAATGAGTTTAGAAAATGTCTACCTCGTATAATTAGGACTAAATTAGCGCAGTTAAGATCCGAATGAAGCAACATGCTTGAGTGTTACAGAAAACGAATTGGGTTCAGCACTAATGATTGTTTTTCTAACGTCCGACGCGATTGAGCCCAGTGGATCCGATCCATGAACGGGTACAATGAAGATGACGCCTTCCTGGGATTTAACAACTGGAGTTACTTTTCGTTTTTATCATGGTTTCTACTTATCTGTATGTATATTGAATCTGGTACTGCCCTCAAGCTGTTACAACAACAACTATCTTAGATATAGAGCAGTTCATCAAAATATGTCGAACTAGCATTACGCGCTTGTAAAACTCCCAATTTTTATTTGAGATGCAATTCAATGACTTAAATCGGTTGTTCTTAAAACTGAAAGTATTTTCTTAGCCATCTGCTAATTATCTTTCTACTATCAAGCTGGACAAATTATCGAGAAAATAGACAGGCATGAGGTCACTTTATAAAAACACAGACCATTGTTATGGATTGCGCAAAGCTTGCTCTTCCTTCAGCATAACGCCATAGATGATACTACTGATAGCTACGTTAGCGCCATTTTTGCTCATGCTGTACTTAAACAGCTTACGTTTGGCAATAAGATCATCAATATGGTCAATCTTTAATATATGCATAACAATGACGTGAAATACTAAAACATTTTTGACAAGAAATCACAAATTAGCTACTTCGTCCTTTCAACGATGCGAAACATTTTTCTATATATACATATATTTCTATCAACTTGAAACTCAGAATGGTTATTTCCGATATTTTTCATAGACGTATGCCAAATTAGTTTATAATGCATTACTGGTTTGTATGCGAAGGATATAAAAGCTTCGAACTCTTACTTTTTACTTTTGCTTTTTTTGTTATTTTTAAATTCTTATCGATTTTTATATAAGTGGCAATCACATTACTTACATATTCTCAAATATTCTCGAGTCAGTTTAAGTGGCTGCACGTGCATGTGTATGTATGTGTCTGTCCGTCTGTCTGTCTGTCTGTGTGCGTATTAAGTTCAAACACTTTGAAGAAAATGAAATGTCCTTTCTGTCGCAATGCCGCTGTAGGCGATTTAAGATACTGCGTGTCTCAAATGACACAAGTCATAAAAACACATGTGCTTTAAGATACTACTACAAAAAAAAAAAAAAAAAAAAAACACTACAACATTTAACGCTCTTATAATTATTTATTTTTGTTTATTAAAGAAAAAAGTAGAAACTGCAGGCAAGCAGTTGAAATGCGTTGCATGCGAGTATGTCATAGATTATGTAGCATACGCTCGGCAAAAAGGATATATGAGAAAAATTTTTAAAGAAAATAGTACAAAAAAAAAAAACAGTGAAGAGTTTAACACAGAAACTAAATCAGAAGGCAACTTAATTAATTAAACTTTGTAACAAAGACGACAAGGAAAAAAAATTGAAATGAAGGACGACCAGAATGACAACACTGAGCCGATAACGACGCCGTAAAGCATCTATGTATGTATGTATCTAGCTGTGTGTGTGGCGTTGAGACCTAATTCTGCATGAAATGTCTCCATTTGAATGAAGAGCAAACATCCACTCATTGAATTAGAATAGAATATGAGGCAGAGGACTAAAAATAAATGGAATATTCACATTGAAAAGAAAAAGCAGCAGCAGCAGAAAAATGAGAAAAATTCTCATTTAAAAGTAAGATACGCTGTATGCGGAAAGCAAAAAAAAAATGAGTTTGAATAAAATTTCCGCAGTTTAAGTTTCCAAAAGTCAACTTTGCGCACAATGAAGCGTTGCATGATATAGCGGGCAAAGAGTGACATACGCTGCAAGCTTTAATTGTAACAAGGACATTTTCACCACACACACACACACACACACACACACACACACACACACACACACACACACACATAGATCCCGAGTAGACATAGTAAAGCATTCTAACTGATGCGCAACGACCGCAGCTCAATGCAGACGAACAAAACCAAACCAAAGCGAACTGAGCCAAGCCGAGCCGCGACCAGACGCGTTCAAAAGGTGATTGGGTGGTGGCGTGGCGTAGCGTGGCTTGGCTTGGCTTGGCTTGGCCCAAAAACTGCAAAATTCAACAGTAAACTATAAACTCGTTATGTGATTGTAGAAGGGGAGGAGGAGGGAGCCCAAGATGACTGGCTCTACGAATTTTGCACGGTGAATGGCGGTTGGGTTGGGGTTTTGTGGCATGTAAACTTTAGACTGCGGGCGTGCGGCATGCGATATCGCACTGACACTAAATTAACGCGCAATCGAGACTAGCCGACCCAACCAACAAACCGAGCGACAGACAGACAGACCGTCCGACCGTCCGACCGACCGAGAATGCAGTGCCTCTTGCACCGTGCGCGCGTCTGAGCATGTGAACCATCATTGCACAATAAATAAAACCAGCGAACCAGTTCCAGTTTAATTCATATGTCCTGCGTCCTTTGCACTTGCTTTCTATTTTGTTCCAATTCGCATTTTTGGCAATTTTTCATTTGGACGCATCGTTTTTCTTTCGTGTTAGGTTTTTTTTTTTGGACTCATTGTTTATTTTGTAAGCGAAATCTAAATCAGCGTGTATCGTTTGAGCTGATCCCAACAAAAGCGCTGATGTGTAAAGTGCAATCGGAATGCGGTCGAAGTTCATTTAAACGCAGATTTAACACGCGCGCACACACAGATTTCTAACCTCGAAATGTTTCTATTGTTTTGTTTTTTAGTTTTTAGTTTGTTTTTTCATTGCAAAAATAGTTTGAATAGCAATTGTTGTAAATTGCCCAAATTGAGCTTATTGAACTGTTTCATTTAGTCAATAAATGCGCACATTTTCAAAGCTTAGAATTTGTTGTTAAAAATAATCATGTGTTCTATATACAAGAGTAGACTTGTGTAGTATAGTAGTTTCCTGTACAAAAACATGCTGGTTTGAAATGATATTTATAGTTTCTACTATTTCGGTTGCTAAGCGTTACCATCCTGACGAGCAACTACAGGCTTGCTTTAAAAAATTGATAAACCAATGTCTGAGCTTCTTTATCACCATTCTGAACAAGCGCGGCGCATTTTCAGTACATCAATTTATTACATTTTGACTGCATATTTTGGCTCCCGAAAGGTGTATGCATGGTTTCTTGCGCGATGTGTTCTAAAGTAAACAGAATTATTTCATCCGATCTCATTACACTTGTTACTACCATATGCACCTGATTTTGGCACCAATCGACAAATACCGACATCCTGAAGCACTTCTGGGCCGACGGTAATAACTCTGCTGAACTAAATGTCATGAAATTTTTTTATTTTAAATTTGGAAATATTGTAGCTGTTCAAGGCACTAAGTCACATATAGGTGGCACTACCAAAAAATGTCCTATTTGAAAAGTTCTCTTTTCATAACTATGTAAAGCTTCCGAGCATTAGAGGTCAGAGCATCAAGTTTCTAGTTAATATTCACTGTAGTGAAACGTGGCAAAGTAGTTGAGATATATGTTATGCCTAGGAACATAGGAAGTCTCCATATACGTTTTCAGTTAGATATCTTAAAAACTGAGCGGCTACATTTGATTCATACAAACAGACTGACAGACGGACAGACAGACGGATGAACATGGCTAGTTCGATTTACTATGTGTAAGGAGTTTAAAAAACAGATTGTGTGAAACTTTTCAGATGTTATATTTTCAACATGACGACACAACTTGCACTACAATGGATTTATTGCGCCAAAAGTTCGGTGACTCACTTATTTCCAGAAGTTGCCCTCATAATCGGCCACCAAAATCGTATGATTTAATACCACTGGATTCTTTTCATTGGAGTTATGTTAAATCGTTTGATTCCAAAACTTTGGTTGACCTGGAAGCCAACATATGTGCAGCCATTGCTGACATACCAGTCGAAATGTACCACAGAGTTATTGAAAATTCGAACGAGAGCATCAGCCAGTGTAAAAAGCACTGTGATGGTCATAAATACAAGTATACGAGTATATGTCAAATAAAGGTTTTCGATTGAATTTTAATTTCATACTTTTTGTTTTTTGCCAATTTAAATATCGGATGTTCTTAATGATAGAGTCCTTTTATATGTACATACCAATAGTAAGAATCAATTTCGTTGGCCATAAAACGTATATCTGAGTAGTGTTGTATATACGAGGCATATCTAGAAAGTAATTGTACTGAATGTGCGCATTTTCGATTGTTTCCACAATTTCGTCAGTCACAATTGAAGGTCTTCCTCTCCTCTGATCATCATGCACAGACGTAAACTCGTTTTTAAACTCGCGACACCACTTGTACACACTCGTACAATTCATAGCTTTATCACCTCATTATAAATGCAGTTTTCACCTCATTATAAATCTCAAACGGTGGTTTTCCCTTCGAAACGAGATAACGGTTGAAGCCGCGTATTTCGCACTTGGTGGGAGACTGGATTGACATTGTTCACGAAACGTGTTGGCGCGTCGACAGTTCTCAACGTACTGACTCCGGCCGTGAGAGCCTCAGTACACTTACTTTCTGGATATCCCTCATAAAATTAAGTTCGCGCCTTCTTAATTATATGTACATATGTATAGCGTATAACATAGTCGTACAGCACGACTTGTTTATTTAGCATTTTTTTTATTTCTTCTGTTGTTTATACGTATTAATGCATGATACCAACAACTTCCTACATACAGTGTCGGACAAAAGTCTACGTACGACGCCCATTTTTGCTATCTGACAAGTTCAAAAGCAAAATAACGAAAATTAATGATGCAGATTTGTTTGAAAGTTATTCTTATTAATATATAACCAAAAATTAATTTTCTTCAATAGAAACTTAAATAACTTTAAAAAGGCTCTAAACGTTAATGTAAAAGTTAATTTAATACTTATTTGGTCCACCACGGGCATCTATAACTGCGTCTGGGCATTGAAACAGCTAAGTTTTCTAACTCACTGGGCATTTTTCGGTTCCATTCCTCTTGCAGCTTCTCCTTTAGTATTGGAGCACTAGTAATGTCAAGTTTCCTTATCTTTCACGCCAAAATATGCCAAACGTGCACAATAACATTTAAGTGTAGGCTTTGTGGTGGTGAGTTGAATTGTGTCGTGTGCCATAGTAAAACAGCCAGTTCTTAACAATGTCAGCGGTATGTTTTGGATCATTGTTTTGTTGAAAAATCAAACTCGCGCCAAGGTTTAGTTTATCGATTGATGGCTTTAAAATTTGTTTCAGAATACCCACAAAAAAAACACCAAATTATATATTCCAGACGCTGTGCCGTCCGCCCAAACCAATATATTACCACCAACACGCTTGACAGTTGGAACTAAGGGATTCGAATCCATAGTTATAATAGCTTTTCGCCAAAGTTTGGCTCTTCCATAGACATTTGCTTCCAAAAAAAAAAACGATTCCTTTGCTTCTCGGCGAATTCCAAGCGGAGTATGCGTTTTTTTCGTTTATAAGGGAATTCTTGCACGGAGTTCTGCAGTTAAAACCATCATTGTTTAAAGTTCTAGGAACGCTTGGTGGATTATATACTTAAAAACAACTTAAAAGAAAATTATGTAAACAAATTCGGGACTCGCGGGATAATTGTAAAATCAATGGGTCGGGCGGTATCGGGAAAGAAATTTTTTTTTTCGGGACGTTGCGGAATTAGGACAATTGTTTTATTCCGCATCGACATTTAATACAAAGCATAAACGCAAAACGCTATTTCCCCTTTATTTCCCAGCAGCACAGATTAATTAGCATGTATAATGACAACACTTTTATCAATACTTTTTCATATATTGAAGAAATTAAATTTTTTGTTTATACTCGTATGTATTAATAAAAATAGATTTCAAAAAAATCTGCATCATTACTTTTCGTTATATTGCTTTTGTACTCAACTCAGATAGCAAAAATGGCGGTCGTACGTAGACTTTTGTCCGCCACTGTAGGTATAAACTTTCGCTTTTCCATTCTTTATTTATTAATTTTTTTTTTCCCCGAACGTTTCTCTCTTTCTCACTTATGTGTATGTATTGCAGTTACATGCACACATTCGTTTTGTGCAGCAATTCAAAATGGCGCCGGCCGCAATAAAATGGTCGAATTTTTGAACGTTTTAACGCGTGACACGCCTAATTGTGCAACTATTTCTTTTCGCTTGCCACTATCACACACACACACTCACACACATACACACACATATGTATATCAGCATTGCTATCTCTATCGCTCGCTTTGTAAACTCTTTAACAAAAAGCGAACGCACACACACACACAGTCATATACCAATAAACAGTTGCAATTTTTTTGTTGGTGCTTTTGTTGTTGTTGTTTATACATATTTGTCTGTTTTATTTTTTGAGTTTCCTCGATGTATTTGTATCATGGCGGCTGCCGCCGGAAACGGAAACTGATTGAGCGGCTGTCAGTGAAATTTCAAATGAGTTTTCTTTTTATTTTTATTTGGGGTTTTTTTTTTTTGGGGGATTTTTGTTGCTGCCGCTTTCGCTTTAATTTCATGCAGTTTTCCATTTTGGCTATTGTTGTTGTTGGTGTTTAAATCCAATTTGCTTACTGTTGTCGCTTGTGTGCGTATGTGTGTGTGTGTGTGTGTGTGTGTGTGTGTGTGTGTGTGTGTGTTTTGACGGTTTGTTAGTTCGTTTGGCGGTTGCTGCTTTCATTGGTTTGAGTTGGTTTGTTTGCTTGCCGCGCTATGTCGCTGTTTGTTGCTGTAATCAGATCGTTCTCTCTTGCGCTAAACCCCTCCCACCCCTCTGCCAC
The DNA here is from genome assembly GCA_035044765.1 of Leucophenga montana. Classification (NCBI taxonomy): domain Eukaryota; kingdom Metazoa; phylum Arthropoda; class Insecta; order Diptera; family Drosophilidae; genus Leucophenga; species Leucophenga montana. Next base: position 104,933 of record JAWNNQ010001096.1, on the reverse strand, counting down.
TTACCAGTACGTACATAAATACATTCTCAATCAGTTTTCTGGTTTGACAGTTTGTTTTGCCCTGCACAAAGTTTTTCACAGTTTTTCTTCACATTTTTCCTTTTTTGTTTTTTGTTTTTTTTTTTGTCTGTTTGCATTTTGCTTCGTTTTACTTGAAATTTCTTATTGGCAACGCATTTGTTCATGTTTTCGTCGCCAAAAAATGAAATCGAAATCGAAATCCTGCAACTGATTGATGTGTATACGGCGCACTTTTCGCTCCGACTCACTCACTCTGCAGTACTTCATTTGTTATCCTTTTTACTAGACTGCGTTTTGCTTTCGGTTTTTTTTTTTTTTGTTTTGATTTATTTTCTTTGGCTCTCAATATTTTTTGTTGATTTTTTTTTTGTCAATATTTCTTGGGCTTTTCGCTTTCATGGCATTGGCATTTCAAATTTTTGGTTGTTTTTATTTTTGCTTGATATCGTCTTGTTTTGGTAGCGCTGAGCTGAGCGTACATCTTTAGCTGTTGTGTCCTTTTCAATGTATGTATATATATATATATATATATATATATATATATATATATATATATATATACATATATATTCAGTTTGTCTGAATTCTACTGTTAACACCTTGCCACGCGCATATCCTTGTTGTGGTCAACGTCAACGACAGCATCACTTGTCCTTGTCGTCGCATAATTGATGTGTCTGCAGGGCTGGTTTCAATGGCGACGTTTACGGCAGCCATTTTGTCTCGCGTTTTGCTTTGCTAGTTGGCGTCGTTTAGTAATAATTTTTTTTCTGTTTTTTTTTTTTACAATAGTCGTTATCTTTATTGTTGTTGCATTGTATTTATCCTTTGCCAATGTCATAAGTCTGTCAAGTGCAGATTGAAATATATGTAGAATATATCCTTTCTTTATTATAAGGCTTAACCTGCTTAATGCGCATTGAATGCAACAAATCAAAGCAAATTGATGCTATTTTAAGAATAACCGATTTAATAAATGGCATTGAATGAGTGTGTTAGATTGTCTATCCGTGATATTTGCCTTCATTATAGTTCAACAAAAAGTTTAAATCTGTCGAACAGCTTATTAACGATGTGAGCAACTTAATGGAACTGAAGAGCAATTTGTTGAATTTAGTGCGCTTCTTTTTGAGAAAATTGAAAGGGATATTATTCGAGAAAGAGTCAGACTCTGCGAACAATCGGATTAAGTTTTTCAGTTAAACGTTATACAAAGTTGCAAACTGTGCCGTTCACTTAAAACAAATTTGTATGACATCGGACGTACGGCGGCCAGTCAAGTCATACGTTTAAAGAAAGCACTATTTTAAAGACGAACAAATAAGTCCCAGAGCATTTGCAATGACGCATATGATATATATGCTTAACAACACCAATGCCAACTGTTGATAGATCTAAATTCATTCGACTTAACGGAAACTTCAAAAAGATCAAACTAAACATAAATTGCTAAAAGAAACGCTTTAAACTGGACAGGGATCGGCGCTCGAATATTACCAACTTCACGCTGCTGTAGCAATCAAACGGTTAACGACAGCACGCTCTTGTTTTGTCAAGCATCAGTCTGTTAAGTTATTTATGTTATTTATGCCTACGCAAGCATATCGTTTTACGTCGCAGTTAAATTCGTCGAAATGAAATTCAAACGCAACAGTGGTTTCCTTTGTATTTTACTGGCAAATCGCAACCAGCAAGTGTTAATGAGCTACGTCATTTACGTGTGAATAAAATGTTTCTATATTGGTCCATTACGTTGTAAGTGATGGTTTGGGCTGCGCTAACTGGCACAGAACGTAGAGGTACATCAACAAATCTAATGTGAAAAGATTTTAAATTATGCTTTGTCACCTTAGGCATCACATCACATAAGCCAGAGAAACCCAACCCATAAAGCCAGAGAAACCCAACGTTTTTTACAAGATAGCGTTTCCAACTTTATTTCTTCACAACAATGACCACCATATTCTCCAATTGATTTTTTCATATGGTCCATTCTGGAGGTCAGAGTATCAACTAAAAAATATAAGAAAATATGATTATTGCTGAGGATATGAACGATTTTGGTTATTTTAGCAGCACCGTTTCCAAAGATGGAGAGGCAGACAACAAGCGCTTCACTTTTATTATGATTTTTTGTGTTGCTTTCTTAAACGTTGGAACGGCAACGCTCTGAATGATTTATGTATCGTAGGTGCGCACTGCAGATTCTATTGAAACTATTCTGGTTGATATTATCTTTGATGGCCTCATCAGCACCGAACGACATACTATTTAAGTCGTATTGCATTTAACAAAACAAATGAAAGTCTGATGTGGTTCGATGTATAAGAAGTATGGGGTAAAATGGCCTAACCAAACTGCGGTGAAATATGGCGAAACACTACGTCTTTGCTATTGAGAAGTTTTGGTCGAATTTTCGCAGGAGATGTATTCAAATATTCCACGGTAGAAGCTCGAAAATCAACACACCCAGTCTGGTATTTTCGTTGATTTAATAATTCCTTCTTTTCTTTATTACACTATTTTCATTTATTCGTTTAAATATAACGTAGAAATATGTTCAATCAAATTAGTTGACCTATGTGCATGTGAGCTAGAGCTACCACTATATACTCTAGTTCCCAATTATTCATGTCAATATGCTTATCTCCAATGGCTGCTGTGTGAAACTTATTGACCACTTTTGACTTTTGTCCATATTCAGCAAAGGTATTAAAATGTTTCGATATGCTGTTATCCTGTTATCCTTGTAACAGCAGCACAATTCTGTAGTTGTTGTTTTTCTTTTCATTGTACTATATATGTTATATATATGTATTGTATATTGATGCTGCTGATGACTTTGATGTTATCATCATCATCATCATTGATGTGTCTGGCCAACGATGCGTGCAATGATCAAATGACAGACAAGGTAGAACAGTATAGCAGATTGCATACTGCCCCTATGCTGTATTTTTCATAGTGTATTGTACATATGTATGCAAACCTGTGCATACATACGTGCATATTTATGGCTGTCAAGTTTTATTCATGCACACAGACAGAGACACATCAAGCAGTCAATCATAAACTTGTACAATTTTGTCGCCAGCTTTTCTTTACCTTTTTGTGGCTCTCTGTCAGTCTGTCTGTCTGTCTGTTTGCTTTGGCGACAAAATGAAATTTATGAAAAACATACACAAAAATAATAATAAAAATACAAAATTCACGTTATACAACGCTGAAAAGCACCGGCCGGCTTAAAAGGATACACGTACAGGCGTTAGACAGAGGACATGCGACAAGCGTTGACCGTCAACCGGAGCGACCGCATGAGAGAACTCATCAAAAAGGCAAAAGTCAAGCTGCCAAAAAATATTGTATCCAAACAGAACGCAAAAAAAAAAAAAACAAAACCAAAAAATAAAAATATGAAATACAGACAGCAAGTTGAATAAAGGTGGGCACACAACACAAGGACACAAAATCTCCTACCACATTACTACTACTATTTCATTCAGTGCTTCGGTTCGGTTATCTTTGTGGTCGCATCTATAATGGGTTTTGTCACGTCGCAGCCGGTGTATGGACAGATAGACGGACGAACGAACGGATAGACGGACGTTCACGAACGGACAAGTATGGGCTGGACGTGAACGTACCTTACATGTACACAGTTGAAAAGGGCGGCGGCGGCAGCAGCAGCAGCTTTAGCGTCAGAGGGCAACACCCACATCAGAATTCAAACATTTCACGCATGAAAGGCGTCAGGTTGGACAGCATGTACCCTGGCAATCATAATGCAGCATATGAATAAAGCTATGAGTGCGACAAGCTGTCGGCGTTCAGCATTTTTGTATTACTAAAGGACTTCAAAGCGAGCAGACTGAGAGACAGACAGACCGACCGACCTATCGTATACGCTACATATTAGTAACCAATTGACGTTGAATCAAGTTGAATTTAACAAGTTGTAAGATTTTTTTATTTATTTGATATGGCTTAGTACTGCGACGTATTTGGTCAAAAGTCAATGACTGCCGAACTGGCTGGTCATGTTGAAAGAGAGGCTGTGTTTGTTAGAGAAATCTTGTTTCTTTTTTCCTACTAAATTGAATAAGAATGCGGTGTCTACAATAAGAGTGCTGCAGCAAATAGAGCACATCGAATTCACTCACTAACTAACTAAACTAAACAAACCAACTACTGGCAACTACGCATACTGACAGTCAACCGCAGCTGCTGCTGTGGCAACTAATTTACGCCGAAATTTTTCTACATTTGCCACATGTTGACCGCAACAGGAGCACTGGCACTAGATTGTACCTTGTATATCTACAACTAGATAAGGAGTTGTGGCACTGTGAATGCCTTTGGGCAGACAAATAGATAGATAGACAGACAGACAGGCAGACAGACAGATGGACGGACATGCTGGCAAGCTGGCAAACTCACAAATTGTTGCAATTACTTCATGTCACAGCTGTAAGTAAGCGTAACTGAGAAATGAACTTGTGTCTAGTTCAATAGCAACGCAATACGACGAAATCCGGCGAGGGCGAATTTTACTGTAAAAGTGCATTGGCCATGCAAGGATACAACAATATATACACACACACACACACACACACGAGTACCCGTACATTTACGTATGTACTATATAAAAGGCTAGAAAAGGTAGCAAATTGCCTAGCGAAACGACAATATTGCAGCATATTGTCATACATGTAGTCAGTCAGGCTATAAGTAAACTAACCAAGTTAAGAGTGTGTGTATAGAAATGGCTAGTCATATCGAACCGAGCCCATAAAAGTGTTTTTCAAGTTTATTTAAACAATAAATGTGTCTGCCGTATAGGCACAGTGTGTGTATAAAAAGACAATCTTTGTGTGTCGGTGTGTGTGTGTGTGTGTGTGTGTGTGTGTGTGTGTGTGTGTGTGTGTGTGTGTGTGTGTACAAGTATACACCTTTTGCACAAATTTGCAACATAATTGTTTGTGTTAGCCACACAGTTTGTAACACAGCACCATGGGACAAAAATTGTTTTTCTAATAGAACTTCATAATTTGTTAGCACAAATATCGTAAAGAATTAACGTAAAAAATTTATTAAAACAAACCGAAAATTAAGTTTCAGACAAAAGAAATTATAACAAGAAAAAACGTTAACTTCGGTTGAACCGAAGCTCTAATACCATTCACACGAAATTTGAAATAGTATTGTAATACATAAAAGTGGAGGTTTAAATAGGTGCTACCCCAAAAAGTAGGTGGTACACGCTCACTAGTAGATGTGTACGAAGCGATGTAGTAGATGTGTAAGATGCCGCCATATCGAATTTCAAGTTGATATTGACGTTTTCCATACAAATGTATATAAAGTGAACTGTTGGTTTATATGGGACTACCTCAAAAAGTGGGCGGGACACGCCCCTTTGTATATGTATAAGAAGCGGTTGTCCATTAAAATCCACAAAATCAAATTTGAAGCTAATATTGATCTAAATGAAGTATTTTTTCATAAAAACTCAAAATTGCACGGTGGGTTTGTATGGGGCTACCTCAAAAAGTGGGCGGGCCATGCCCAATTGTCTATGTATGTTAAGCGGCTGTCTCTTAAAAGGTACTATCTCGCATTTCAACGTAATATTGACTTTAATAAAAAAGTTTTTCAATCTTGACACTCTATTAAACTGGAATGAAAAGAAGTATACGTGCAAAATTTCAACTGGATAGCATAAAAATTAGTCCCCAAAATATGCGCAACAACATACAGACAGACAGACAGTCGGACATGGCTAGATCGATTCGTCTCGTCGAGCTGATCAAGAATATATATACTTTATGGGGTCTACAATGGCTCCTTTAATGCGTTACAAACTTTCAGACAAACTGATAATTCCATTTCACACTAGTATGTGTGAATGGTATAAATAGCTTCTTTTTTTCATTTGCTTTTTTGTTTACTTGTTACGCCAAGTTGAAAAATTTCATAGAACAAGAAAATGATAGTGAATTTCAATAAAAGTAACTATTTTTAACGTACTATGTGCCAGCAACAGATAAAACGTGTGCTGAAAAATGTTCTCGTAATCAATTCCAATTCACCATGCCACAGATCTCATTTTCTAGCGACTTGCAAATCGCTTGCAATTCAGCTGGTGAAATGACTAAATACGCCGCTAAAATACATTTTGTAAATAAAAAGGCCTATTACTGTACATTTTCTGATTAATCTATTTCAAACAATAATTAATCATTTCATATGTTTTAATTCGTGTAGTAACATTTTACTACACCATATAGATAATCGCTTGTTGAATTTGCCATTCACTGCCGAAAGTCATATCTGGCTGGATTTCACTGGTGCCAGAAAGGTGATGGCATGCTGCCATTGTTTTTGTTCAAACAAAGCTAAAAAGTATGAATTTTAATCGCAATTATTGCAACCTAAAGCAATCGCGTATTTATTGTGCATTGCAATTCACTGCGTGCATTTTGTGTGCTGCCATGCACGTACCACCGTACAGCTACTAGAGTTACCAGGCTTGCAAATTGTATAATTTATTTTGATTGACGTAAGATACGCCAAATTTTGTGTTGCTAGCTTTATTAACATCAAAAACAAACCAAAGCCCACACAAAAACTCAAGAAGTGGACGTAGGTTTGTATGGGGCTACTTCTAATCGAGTGCTTAGCAGTTCATTTTAAAAACTTTATCTAAAGAGGAATTATACAAACTTTAAGTTTCTAACTCTTTTAGTCTGCAAGTCGTTGCTAATGTGTGAGCATGCTGTGACGTAACGTCTTGAAGTGGTCATATTTTTGTAATATATTTTTTTTTTATCTATTTTTGATTGCCTTAGGCCCACAGTGCAAAATTGTTAGCAAATGTAAGATCACCGCACCATTTCTATACATACATGTCAAGCTGTTTATTATCCTTGCCACACATGCTAACCGAAAATGCGTTATAAAAATATAAATAAATTAAGACTACAAGGTGGCAACGCTGCACACACACACAGAGACACATCTATACAGAAAGAGTGAGAGTGTGCTAAGCTATAGATGCACACAGGATGAAATGGCCTGGCTGAGCATGTGCACTGCAGAACATGTTTTGTGCGCCTCTAATATGTTCAGTTCCGGTTGTCCTTGTGCCGTAGTCGTAGTCGTCGTCGTCGTCATCATCACCGTTTGTATTCACTTCCATTTGCCATTTTGTTGTTTGGCTTCGCCTTCATGCTCGTCCTTGTACGCAGTCAGATGCAATTTATTGATAATATTTTGCAGCTAACCACTCGCCTACACCCCCCCCCCTATCAGGACATTCTATGACATTGTACTTGCGCTGCTTTTTCGAAGTTGTAGCGGTAAGCTTATTTATGCACACAATAGGCAAACACAATCATTTGCAATTTGTGCCAGAAGCGAACGAGCTAACGACTGAACTAAACTTCACTCAACTTGACTCAACTCGACTCGACTCGATTCGACTGGACTGGACTTCATTCGATTCAACTCAATTCAACTGTAGTTATAATATTGCAAAAAATAATGCGAAAAGTAGCAAATTCTATAAAGTAACTCCTTTGACAGCTAACAAAAAAAGGGGTGACCGTTCTCGTCTCCAATTTGGGGAGGAAAAAAAATATACGTCGCCAGATACAATAACATAAATATCAAAATGCGAACACTCACTTGACGGTTGTACAAGCTATATATATATAGGGTGTTTTCTTTTTTGGAGGTTTACAACTTTGAATTGTATTAAAATACTCTGAGCTTACATAATTTTAAATTAAAAATTGGCTTTATTTGAAAGATAATTTTCTGCTGTCTGTGTTTAAATATGTTTTCGGGCATGTAGGCGCTTTTAGAAGTAAAATTTTGGAGAATTTTTTATTTGCGAAAACATTTCACGGTTTAACGAATTAGTTGCACGATTATTACTTACTTAGGTGGCTCTACAACCGTCAATCGGTCAAGGCCGCACGTAGCAAAGCGCACCATTCGGTGTAGTTTAGTGCGCGCCGGCGCCAGTCGCTGGCAATCCGGAGCTTCTTCAGGTCATCATAGACCTGCTCTTGTCATCTTAAGCTCGGACATCCTCTCTGACGCCGTTCACCAATCAAGTTCAGGTTTCCGTCGTAAACCTTTAGTGCTGGAGCTTCGGGGTTCATTCGGATGCGGTGACCAGCCCAGTGCAGCCGCTGGAATTTAATGCGCTGGTCTATGTCAACCTCATCATACAGCTCATACAGTTCATGGTTCATACGGGTCCTAAATTCGACGCCAACTCTAAGGGGTCCAAAAATCCTACGAAGAATCTTTCTCTCGAACACTCCTAAAGACGCTGTATCCGTTGATGTCAGTGTCCATGCTTCTGCGCCATACAATAGGACCGGGATTATCAGTGTCTTATAGATTGTTATCTACGTAGTTCGAGAGAGGACTCTACTTCTAATTTGCTTGCTGAGCCCAAAGTAGCAGCGATTAGCAAGCGTGATTCTTCGTCTGCTCCTCGCGGCTAACACTGTTGTCGCTGGTAATTTCTGTTCCCAGATAGACGAAGTTTTCTACAGCATTGAAGTTGAAATTCTCCAAGCTCACAGACCGTCCAAGGCGCGCTGATGGTATGCGAGTGGACACCAAGTACTTCTTCTTGTCCTCGTTCACCGCTACGATTATGTCGACTCTAAATGGAGGCAAGCGTTGTTCTGGCATAATTTTATGCATGCTAAAATGCCAAACCAAACTGAGCACAAATGTCAATAGCGTTGCTAGATCTGTGCACTTAAATGCATGTCGAAAAATTTAATCTCTAAAAAAACACCCTATATATTTTGGCTGTTTAGTCCTTTTGCTACTTTTATTTCTTATATGCGTTACACGTCCAGTCTGGCTTTGTATGTGGTGTAAAAGTTGAAGTTGAGTTGTCGCGCATCATTCCCCTGTACATATTTAGCAGTGTGTGTGTGTGTATGTGTATGTGTCTGTCTGTCTGCGGGTGTGTGGGTGTGTGTGGAAAGTATATTTATTATATTTAATATTGTTTTCACGATATACTTTTCTACTCGTTTTAGTTTTTGTTGTTAATAAACATCTATACAAAATGTTGCTTTAATGTTCCTTGTTCCAAGTTCATTTAGCGCTTGGTTCATTGTTCACTGCTGTCGTTGCCATCGTCGTCGCCATCGTCCTGTTGTATATGCTTGCCTGCTTCCTGTGTTACATTGACGGTTTTGTTGCTGTCATTTCCGGTTTCGTTTCATTACATTTTGTCTATGGCATTTGCCCCCGAAACTCAGTGCCGCCCGCCGCCAATGCGTCGCCAGCTGATAACTTATGCGATACAATAGCGTTTGTTAACTACTTTCTCTTTTATTTTTGTGTATCCTGTGTGCGTATGTTGGTATGTCCTTGGGCTCAAACTTATTTGCTTAGACAAAAGTTCATTGAAAACATATTTGCTGCTTGCTGCATACGCCAGGATATATGCGAAATATGCTAAATCTAAACTTGTTTCACAATTGGCGTAGGATAATCAATATAAACGAGCCGAGGCGAGCCGAGCCGAACGGGTGCTGACAAAAGTTCGCTTACTTGCTGTTATTTGATAAGTATTTTAAAAATTGTTGTCAATAGTTTATAAGTTAATGGTATCTGGTAATTAGAAAACATAAAACTTTCTACTGAAGTCAGTCATATTTTCTGGAACGATTTCTGGTTGTATCGGAATAGTACAAATAATTTGAGAAATGTGCTGTTTTTTAGAAATCTTAAAACCATTTTTTCGGCTCTTGAATTACATATCTTGGGTTTGTTTGGTCTAAGGAATTTAGTAATCGTTATATAACTAACGCTACTCTATATATCAATTGTTCGTCCTTTATTAGTATTTGTGTTTGGATATTCACCAAAATCGTATTGAATCGGTTCCGCAACAATTTCTTCTATTTGCTCTTAGAGGTTTCAATTGGGAGTTTAATGTTAAACTTTCTTCTTATCAAGATAGATTAATGCAGAATTTGATCTTTCAAAAATTCTTATTGATAAAATTGTTTCTCCTTACTGATTTCAAACTATAAATATTCCAACTCGACCAACTCCTCATTTTGTGTCAATAAAATTGCCATTTTGTACAACACACTATGTCCTTAATAACTCATCTCGTGCTTTTTACCCTATCTACGATAAGTTTTCTGCTTTATTATATTTTAGTTCTTTCTTAAACCACATAAAAATCGTTGTACTTTCACATCACCACCTAAATTAAATTATAAAATCTAATTTTCTTTATTATAATTACATTTTAATTGTAAATTTGCATAATTCTTCATTTAATTATATTAGTTTATATTTTTAATATAAGTTATAGTTTATAAATAGTTGAAAATATACACGGTGTATCAAAAAAGAACCGAACTGCGCGGAAATCAGCAATAGTTGGCACTGAATTAAATGCAAAACCGATGACTTCCCGAAATACCCTCTTCCCGCCTCAATTCTCAAGATTTTTTCAAGAAATACTTCTTCTGTTACGGGAGCCCAAAGCTTGCGACTATAACCAACACTCTTCTCTGGTTCTGTATGCCATTTTAAGCCAATCCTCTTCAGAAAATGGCACAAAAACGAAGAAAACCCAGAAATTGATAGCGGTTTCCTGAAGTATGGAATTAGTCTGAAGTAATTGTAATGAAGATATGCTACTTGGTCAACACTGCAAAGGATTATGTGGAATAGACATGTTCCAATGGGTTTTTGGAATGTAATGTTTCTGCAATCAACAATAGTTGGCACTATAACAATCCGGTGACTACCTAAAATACCCTGTTCGCGCTTCAATTCCCATGATTTTTGTAAGAAGCACATATTCTATTGCGCGCGCCCAATGATTTGCCACACTTAGGAATGGTTTTTGTAACATTTTAGTAACATAATAACATTTTTAAAATGAAGTTGTAGAATCCTTGAGCTTTGTTATTATACCATTCACACCTGAGTGTGAAATGGTATTATCAGTTTGTCTGAAATTTTGTAACGCATTAAGGGAGCCATCGTAGACCCCATAAAGTATATATATTCTTGATCAGCTCGACGAGACGAATCGATCTAGCCATGTCCGACTGTCTGTCTGTCTGTCTGTATGTTGTTGCGCATATTTTGGGGACTAATTTTTATGCTATCCAGTTGAAATTTGGCAAGTACACTTCTTTTTATTGCAGTTCAATAGTGTCAAGATTGACCCGCCACGCCCACTCTTTTGGGTTGCTCCCATACAAACTCACCGCCCACTTTTGACTTTTTGTATGAAAAACATTTTTATTGTAGTCAATATCGACTTAATAATTGATATAATAACTTAAAGTAGACGAATGCTTGACATATACATTAATGGGTGGAACCCGCCCATTATTTGGGCTAGCTCCCATACAAACCTACTGCCCACTTTTGACTTTTTGTAAGAAAACTTCTTTATTAATGTCAATATTAGGTTAAAATGCAATGCGGTGCCTTTTTATGGTCAGCCGCTTAACATACATAGACTAAAGGGCGTGGCCCGCACACTATTTGGGGTAGCTCCCATACAAGCCCACAGTGCAATTTTGTGTTTTTTAAGAAAAAAATTCGTCATTTAAATCAATATTAGCTTGACATTTGATTTTGTGGATTTTAATGGACAACCGCTTCTTATACATATACAAAGGGCCGTGTCCCGCCCACTTTTTGAGTTAGTCCCATATAAACCCACAGTTCACTTTTATGCATTTGTATGGAAAACAGCAATATCAACTTGAAATTCGATATGGCGGCATCCTTCACTTCTACTACATCGCTTCATACACATCTACTAGTGAGCGTGTACCACCCCCTATTTAAACCCCCACTTTTATGTATTACAATACTATTTAAAATTTTGTGTGAATGGTATTAGATTTTCGGTTCAACCGAAGTTAAAGTTTTTTCTTGTTTTTTTTTCTTTAACTTATTGTGCATTAAGAATTAACAATAAACTAAGCCAATTTAATAAATTTGCTTTTTTTAATTCTTTGCAGGAATATAATTCGAAGACTGCATCCTGTCATGTCATACACTATCAGCGAACTATGACAAATACAAATTACAGCATGCAGCAACAACAACAACAACATCATCATCGTCAACTGCAACAACACAAACAACAACAATATCTACGAACAAATCGACGTACACGCCTAATTGATTTTGATGCTGTCGAAGAATGCCGACGTCCGATCTTCCATGAACATTACGGATCACTGGCAGAAATGCTCTAAATAATAAAAAAATATTTATAATAAAACATAAAACATAAATAATAAATAATAAATAATAAAAAATATAAAAACATGAAGAAAAGAAAAGAAAAACACAATTGAAACAGAACTAGCGGCAGCAGCTAGTGAAAGCAGACAGCGAAGCTGAAGCAAACGAATTCTTTGATACTTAAAGTAAGCGCAGTTCTTTAAAAGAAATGGTAATGAAAACGATACGATATATGATATATAATATATGATATATAATATATGATATAATATGATATGATAAAATATATATTATAAATGCATAATTTAATTTGACTAATAAGAATTTTGCATTTAAATGTTTCAAAAAGAAAAGTAAAGGCACACAAAGAAATTTAATGTTTGTAGTAGTATACCTACAAGTATATGGTATATGGAATATATATATATATATATATATATATATATATATATATATATATATATATGAATGTATATTGAATGCACACCTAATTAATAATGATTGAAAATATTTAAGCTGATGTTGATAAAAGAGTAAACACAAAATGTAAGGCATTTAGTAGTGATTTTTTTTTCTTTTTGCTTATATACTAGTATATGGATTTGTAGCATTTAAAACTCTCTGTACACAAAACTGCCTAAAAAGGAAAAACGATTTGAAAAGCGACAAAGCGAAATTCACTTTTAGTGTTGCAGAACGCTGCAGTTTGTATTGCATTTTACTTTTGCTTTTAATGTTTTAAACGTTTTAAAAGAAAAGCGCAGTTTGATAATATATCTCTATTGATATCTGATATATATATATATATATATATATATATATATATATATATATATATATATATATATATATATATATATATATATATATATATATATATATATATATATATATATATATATATATATATATATATATATATATATATATATATATATATATATATATATATATATATATATATATATATATATATATATATGCTAAATGCAAGCATGCATATATGTAAAACATGGAAAACGTTGAGTTGACTAAGCTAAAGATAAAATATATATTAAAAATATATATTATAGAGTATATTGCAAGAATATAGAGCAAGAAACAGTAAACAAAAGCAAAAAACGGAAATATTTATTTAGCATAAACAATATTTAAGTGTTTAACAATTTATTAATATAAAAACTTAAAGCATGCATAAAGAATTCGCGAAAAAGGAGAAAATGCAATAAATTTAAGTGATGAAAAGCGCTAATTAAGCATTCAAATGTTATTTGAGAACAGATTTTGCTGCAGTAGTATGTAGCAAGGATGTGTGGTGTGGTGTGGTGTTTTTTTTTCTCTCTCTCTTAAATAAATAGCAACTATAAAACATTAAAATAACATACATAATACTAAACAAACATATATAGTACTATATACAGATATCTATTATTGTACATAAAAAACAAAAACACTAAAACAAAATGAAATATGATTATATATATACATACTCGTATATATATATATATATATATATATATATATATATATATATATATATATATATATATATATATATATATATATATATATATATATATATATATATATATATATATATATATATATATATATATATATATATATATATATATATTAAAAATATAAAATAAAAATAATTTTTTTTTTTTTTTTTATAGTTGTTAGAATATATAATCTAAGCAAAAAATATTTTTTTTATGTACTGTATAATTGAAAAAAAACAACAAAAACAAACAAACAAAAAAAAATAAATAAAATTTAAAAACAAAAAAAAAAATTAAATTAAAAATGTTTTGCGTTTTTATTATTTTTTTATTAATAATTTCTTTTTTTTCGTTATTAACATACATGCAACTTTTATTAAAGAATATTATCCAATACAATAAATTAATTTTTTAATTCAAAACAAAAAAAAAAATTAAATAATTAGTTTTTTAAAAAAATGTTTCACACCAAAAATCTTTATTTTTTTTACAAACTCTGCATTTCCACCATGATTTTTTACGTTTTTCTTCAATGATAATCATTAGTTTTGAGTAATTTTATAAAACTTAAATCATAAACATTATTTTTGATAAAAAAAAAAGAACGAAATAAAACTCACAAAAATAATGAAAAGAAAAATCAATTCAGTAATTTACGGCTTCTGTGTTTGATTTTTCACCAATATTATTGTATATGCTACATAAATAAAAACATTTATTTGTCTTATATATTTATTTATTTTATCCCACGTGTCAAAATTTAAAATTTAAATTTTCTTTTTTTTTTTGTCTTCACATTTTGTCTTACGTTTAATTATTATGTAATTTTACAATACATAAAGCAATTTCGTCAAGCGCTCGTCAGCGAGGTTGCATCTTTGTTTCGTAAGCATCATTTTGAGGGCCGAAAACGATCTTTCAACACTCGCTTGTGTTGCAGGAACCGAGTGTACCACTTTTTTGGCCAGCTGGTATAAATTAGGGTATACGAATCGTTTTTCCTACTAATACTCTTTAATATTGGAGCTCAAGCAAACTGGCTTTGGGCTATAGCCGTCAATTTCAGCACATTCCTTCTTTACTTCGTCTGTTGGCCCACCATCTTCAGTTTCATTTTCTGAAACTAATTCAATGTTTCAGCAAGTACTCGTTTAACAACGAGCAGTTGTTTGAGCTTTGCGAAATGAAATGTACTTAAAAATACCAAAATAACAATCAATATCCATCAAGTATGAACACCAAAAAATTTGTATCAATGCAATAAGCATTTCTAATAATAGTAGTCAAGCGCAGTCGAACTATGGATGGATTCGTAATACCACCTCCGGTACGACTATGAGTAGCTTTACTTATCGTTTATTTTATTTGTTATTAATACATAACAGCAATTGCCGATCGGAAGCCGTTATTTGTTTAGACGTAGTTTCAATTAATAAAAATATATATACTCACATAAATACCACAAATAAATGTTGTTACTTATGTAGATTATGCTGGGAGCTAGCTTTGTGGTTCCTTTACAAGCATATACAATAATATTGGTGTAAAATCGAACACAGAAGCCGTAAATTACTGAATTGAGTTTTCTTTTCATTATTTTTGTGAGTTTTATTTCGTTTTTTTTTTTATCAAAAATAATGTTTATGATTTAAGTTTTATAAAATTATCATTGAAGAAAAAAGTAACAAATTGAAATACTATAATCATTCGTTCCCAAGGACGACTGGGTTTTCGCCCCGGACCGATCTGCACAAGAAGATTTGTGCAATCAAAGGTTGTCCAACTCAGCCTAAGTGGCTGTATCAGGTATATATGTATACAATTTTTTATATGGAGTCAACAGTTTTGTCGGCACAACTGTTGAAGACAAACCTGTGCCGCGCCGGCTTTGAGAGGAACCCGGGACCTGGTCCCTGCTTCTGCTCATTTCTTATATAATAAATTGTGTATATATATAATTTGCTGATACAGCTCACACGAAGCTTTTACAACAACAACTATAATCATTACCATGTAATGTCTATAATATAACTTATAATGATGACGGTCCCTGGTTTTTTTTATTTATTATTTTCTGTTATAAATTATTTTTATGCCATTCAAACATAGTCATGAAATGTTATTAACAAGTTTGTAACACATTAAAATGTGGAGGCATGGTACAACACCACATATAGTACGAGTCCATACAGGGTGTGTCGCAATAGAAATAGAACTATGTATTTAAAAGTATGTATTTCCACCTATTGATGCCTATTGGTAGGCATAAGCATTGGAAAGCTACTACATCCTACACTAAAATCTTGTAAAAATTTGATGACAATCGGTGCACTACGAGCGCTCGGTTATGGCGCTAAAAGTGACAGTAAGTTTTGAGCATATCGGTTGAAAAATGAATCTTGCTCATAATTCTCCCTCAATGTTCTCCACATAGCGGTGACCTTTCATCGACAAATGAAGTTTACCAAATAGTAGATAAAAGTCATACGTTGCCAAATCAGGCGAGTACGGTGAATGGTGCATGGTTAAAATGCCAGTTTTTTTTTGGTGAGAAAAACGGTGATAAGTGTCGACCGTTGAGACGGCGCACAGTGGTATGTACGGCTTCATAGCTTGTTAATATGAAATAACAAAGAAAAATACGAAAAATATTTGAAATCGGAAGGTCCCTAGGTGTGCCTCTAATAGACCCATTTTTTTTTTTTTTTTGTTTGTTTTTCCTTAGTTAATTTATATGAAAAATTCGGTTCATCTTTCCAAAACTCATATATAGTGCAAGGAGAAAGAAATAATAGATGTGTACAAAATATTTACAATATCGGAAGAACCCTAGGGGTACCTCCCACGGGGACCCATAGTAGCTTTTTCATAAATTTTGTATGAAAAATTCGGTTTATCTTTCCAAAGCTCATAAACACAATGTTAGGAAGAAGTTGTCACTTCCAAAGAAATCATACTACCACCACCCCGCCACCCCTCCCTTGACCCAAATAAGTTTTTTACAACATTGGACATAAAAATTGGTTTTATTCATCGACTATCATAGCTTTAATAGCATCATCTAATTTCAGTGTTTGTTTAGACAATTTGTGTCTTTTACTGCTAATACAAGACTCAGATGTTACTAATAGACGCTGCAAAACATCAGTATTTGTTACAGTTCTATTGCATTTTCTGGAAAAATTCAACCAGTACTTCCTATAATCGTTATACCTTGCTTCTTCTGCTTTCTGGGAGAGCATGACAAGAGGAAGTACTGCTGCATCAATTATGTATTTTCCATGCATTAGTACTTTGTGAAACGTAACTGGCATGTAATACCAGTCATATTTTTTTTGCAAATAAATCTGCAGTATCCCTACCAAATGTTTTAAATATCTCAGTATATAGTTTGTTGACCACATGCTATAATTTGAAGAACGATTCTGAAAAGTATGCAACCAATTTTTTCGATGCTAGTTTTTTCTTATATCGGAGATAAATTTTATAACTTTGTTCGATCGGTAAAATTCCTCCTCACGGAGTACGGAGATCGACCGAGCTCCCCTTTTTTTGTCCAAGGAAATTTGAAAACATAGCATTTTTAAAGCCATTTTCATACTATCATATCTTTTGAACTACTTGGGTTATCCGCATGATTTTAAATCACAAAGAAATAGCCATATTTTAATAATATCAGCACTAAAAATATATGGCTATAGAAATGTCTGTCATGTACGAGTATACGCAACAGAAAACATGACAAATTTTTAATATTTTGGAAACAAAATTTTCAAGTAACTTCAATTATTTTTTTTTATATACAAAGTATTTTTTTTTTTTTTTTTTTTTTTTGAAAACTAATTGTAGATTCTTCTCAGTGAATCAATTATCTACTAAATTGAATCTTTAGATTTTTAAAATTCAATTGTCGAAAAAGGGACTTCTTGCACTCAAAATACCTGTGTGCGGCGCATTATCGCATTTTTGGTCGTCTGTCAATTTGTGCGGAACAAACTGTGTGAACATGCCTACCGTAGATCCAATTTGCTCCGCCAAAATGCAATGATTTGAAGCTTTGGGAATATTTAATTCCATTTCCATATAACGCAACGAAGATTTCGGCACATTTTTTTTGTAAGAATTCATGCGCTTTTTCAATGTGCTTTTCGATCACCGACTTTTCATCGTCACAGTGGTCTTCACGACCTTCTTGAAAACGTTTACGTTTCACTCGTGAACATTGCTACGGAATAGACAATTGTCGCCATAAACTTGTTTCATCAACGTTGGAACGTTTCGGTGAATGTTTTATCAAGTTTAAAACAGAACTTAATACTTATTTGCTCATTATTCGAGATTCATTTTTCGTTCGATGCCCAAAAGTTACTGTCACTTTTAGCGCGATAAGCGAGCGCTCGTAGTGGCTCGATTGTCATAAAATTTTTACAAGATGTTAGTGAAGTATGTACCTTTCCAGCGCTTGTGCCTACCAATAGGAAACAGAACAGAAACAGCTATTTTTAAATAGTCCTGTTTCTTTTGCGACAAACAATCTAGTACCTCAGCGAAATACGTACTATATGTGCATGGTTAATCTCGAAAATAAAACAAAACTAAATTTAACTTCCACTTATTAAAATAAATAAAATAAATTAACAAAGTTTCATATGAAATAAGTATACCTCTGTATGTGCATAAGAAATGTTGCAATCTAAATTTATAAACTGCACATTTCTTTTCGGTTTCTTAATAACTAAGTACATAATATGTTTTAGGCTCCATGCCTAAACGTCATTTAGCCGTTTAGGCATGGAGCCATTAGGCCAGTTTTTCTAGGGTGCAATTAGTTATTTTATGCCTTCTTTCTTCAACTAAAATGCCTTTGAGTTGCTTTATTGTTTCAAACTGTCGACCATTTTTGTAGAATCGGGCTGACAGTATTAACCAGAGGTCTTCTTCGATTGAATTTAAGTTCGTGCTTAGTGCCGGCCACTCCAGTACTGGAATATTTCTTGAAGATAGGAAGTCCTTTGTTGAACGCGCTGTGCGAATTGGGGCGTTGTCCTGTTGGAAAATCCAATAATGGTCATAACGGTTTTCAGCCAACGCAATAGGAACATCTTCCAACAATTTATGGATATATGTGAATAGATCTCCGCATTAGTTTTTGTCGGGAGTATGTATACACAATGACTACTTTCCAGCATAACCGAAAGCCGCCCAAATCATTATGCACCCGCCACTGTGTTTGCGATTGTGTTGCATTTGCTGTGGTTGCCTAAGGTCCCGCCAATATTTATGGCAACCACCATGTGGACCATCCAAATTAAACTTTTTGTTCGTGTGAAAACACTACGTTTCGGAATTCGTTTGTTCAAAATTTATATTTTTCGGCAAAATCTAATCGAGCCTTTATGTGACGCGGCAGTAGTTTGGGTACTGGCTTCCGCGTACAATATAGAAGCTTACCATCTTCAACTAAAATTTGGTTTATTCTTCGCTTTGATACAACATCAAGACTTAAATGGCGTTTGATTTCGTTGCATGACATACGCATGTATCTTTTTGAGTAGCCAGACGCCGAATTTCTCTTTTACACCTTTTGTCAATGCTTGTTGGTCTGCTGCTACGTCTAGTTCTTCCATAATTTTCGGAACTTTTTAAGAAAGACCTAAATTTTTTATTTAAATAAACTTATTTGATATGTGAAAATCAAATTACGGCGCACAAATTTATGTTAAAGGTACTTAGAATGGTGAAAAATAGATTGTAACAACAGACTTTTGTATGAGGTAGCTGCTATACCTTTTTGTATGGTAAGCGTTTTTATTGCAGTCAATATTGACATGAAACTTGGCATGACAACTTCTTATGTATGGATTACTTACTTAGGTGGCTCTACAACCGTCAATCGGTCAAGGCCCCACGTAGGATAGCGCACCATTCGGTGTAGTTTAGTGCGCGCTGACATCATTCGCTGGCCATCCAGAGCTTCTTTCAGGTCAGCATAGAAGTGATCTTGCCTGATCTTAAGCTAGGACGTCCTCTCTGACGCCGTCCACAAATCAAGTTCAGCTTTAAGTCGTAAATCTTTAGTGCTGTAGCTTCGGAAGGAGGTAAACAGCCCACACGACGACGAATGCTTTACATATTGTAAATATCAAGCGCTACTTTAAGATTTAGCCACTGTAGAGACTTACCGCCGAATTTTGTAACACTGTCTGAAAACCTTCATATTACAGTAAATATCAACTTAGAATTTGATATAGGCACTGCTTATGGACGTACGCCTCACAAATACTTAGTGCACAAGGTGTGATTTATACATATTAGACGCAGCCCCCATACGAACCCAGCACCCACTTTTGTGATTATTCATGAAAAACTTTATCACTTCAGTCAAAAAACCACTTGGCTTCTTATGGACGAACGCTTCGCATAATTGGCAATAAGCGTGCCACGCCCACTTTTAAGTGTAGGCTGCTAAAAATGTAAATGCTACATTTAGGCTGTTCGATTTTGCAAATATTTTATTTCAACTGTTCAAGTTCACAGCTTTAAACTTCATGTACAATGTTAACTTCGGTAGCACTGAAGTTAACGTTTTCCTTGTTATTATACCGTTCACACACCTGAGTGTGAAATGGTATTATCAGTTTGTCTGAAAGTTTGTAACGCATTAAAGGAGGCATCGTAGAACCCATAAAGTGTATATGTATATTCTTGATCAGCTCGACGAGACGAGTCGAGTCGATCTAGCCATGTCCGTCTGTCAGTCTGTATGTTTTTGCGCATTTTTTGGGGACCAATTTTAATGCTATCCAGTTGAAATTTTGCACATACACTTCGTTTTGTTGCAGTTTAGTAGAGTGTTAAGATTCACCAGCCACGCCCACTTTTTGGGGTAGCCCCCATACAAACCCAGCGCCCACATTTGAATTTTTGTAGGAAAAACATTTTTATTGTAGTCAATATCAATTTAATAATTGATAAAGTAACTTTAAGTTGATGGATGCTTGACATATACATTAATGGATGGGACCCGCCGACTATTTGGGGTAGCTCCCATGCTCCATGGTGCGATATGGAGACAGCCGCTTAACATACATAGACAATTGGGCGTGGCCCGCCCACTTTTTGAGGTAGCCCACATACAAGCGCACCGTGCAATTTTGTGTTTTTTACGAAAAAAATCCTTGATTTAGATCAATATTAGCTTGAAATTTGATTTTGTGGATTTTAATGAACAACCGCTTCTTATACATATACAAAGGGGCGTGTCCCGCCCACTTTTTGAGGTAGTCCCATATAAACCAACAGTTCACTTTATATACATTTGTATGGAAAACGTCAATATCAACTTGAAATTCGATATGACGGCATCTTACACATCTACTACATCGCTTCGTACACATCTACTAGTGATGTGTATTTAAACCCCCATTAAAACCCCCACTTTTATGTATTACAATACTATTTAAAGTTTCGTCTGAATGGTATTAGAGCTTCGCTTCAACCGAAGTTAACGTTTTTCTTGTTTTATTTTGTTAAATTTTTTCAATAAAAAATATTAATTCAAAGTTTTTTTTTTGTTTGTTTTTTCATTGCCTTTCATTAATTAATTAATTTATTTTTATTTGATTATTCGCATGCCCCCAAAGTTGGGCGCCATTGCATAGGTGTGTAAAGAAACATTTTCTTATACAAAAAAATGAAAAAAAAAAAAAAACTAATGCTTCAAAATAATTAGGGAATTTAGGCAAGAACAACAAATGAAATATGTATGTTGAAAAAGCTTAAGTGAGCTCAGAAAGTTTGCAAGGATTCTTTTTTTTTTTATATATATACAATATTATATACAGCAAATTTGTAAATAAATGTAAAGCATATAAAATATAAAACAAAAAAACAGATTTAATCGAGCGCTCGTGTGGTCTTCTTTTTTTTATCCTGTAGCGAAGTTATAAATGTAAAAAAATTTTGCCAGCATTCAAAATAAAATAATAAAAATAGGTTTATAAATGTTGAAATACAAAGAAAAAAGAAATATAAAATAAAAACTAAAAACTAAAATTTACAACAATTGTATGTCATATATAGCTAATAAAATCGATTAGTGTGAAATTTTTGTGTGGATTACATATTATACATAAAAAACAAAGCAAAAAAAAAAAAAAATAAAAACAGATAAATAAGGGTTTATAGAAAACTATATATAATAATAATACAGACTTCAAATCGAGAAACTTAAATGAGAATGCTGAATATAAATTTATGTTGAATTACTATGTTTCCGAAAACCGAATGCACAAAATTAAAACTTATAAATTTGAAAGTGAAAGCGAAAGTGAAAAATGTGCAATGAAAACATTTTACTACTACTATACTAGTTAATTTGAATCAAGCATATTGATATACTATAGTGCGTTTCATAATCATAAGACACCCCCTGATTTTTGTTAGTTCAGAGTTGTTTTTTAATACTGTAATATTCCTAGCAGCAAAACAAACAGGTTGCAGTAGAATTTAAGTTGGTTAGTTTATTCAAACCAAATTAATTAAAGAGAAAAATTAATATTTGTGGCGTTTCATAGAGATAAGGCACTTTTCAATAATGATTTAACAAATTGTGATTGATAGACAATTCTTTTTGGGATTATGTGCAGATATTTAACTTTTCAATAGTCAATAGGATTACCTCCACCTTTGGCAATACAAAACATTCGTTTTGTTTCATTGATTCGCATAACTTTTTTAAGAGATTGGTATCCAGCTTATCCCATTCGGTCATAAATGCCGTCTTTAGTTCGTCAATAGTGTTGAATTGGCGATTTTCAGCGTAAACTCATCTTACTAATACACTACACACATTTTCAATGGGATTTAAGTCCGAGAACAGGCCGGCCAGTCCATAGTTATGATAGAGCAATCAGTTAAAAAGCGTTTTCTTTTTTTTTTTTTTGTTGGTTTCCCTGCTAACATGAATGCGAGCGTTATCTTTTCGAAATACAAGTGGTTCTTCTCTGTTTGCTTCAATATAAGTAAGGACACTGAGTTCTAATACACGAATGTACTCCTTGCTGTTCATCGAGATGAAGTGAACAACCATCACCAAAATTTCGTTTGGAAAAGTCAATTGGAGCCTTTCGCAAATCTCTCCAATAGAATCGGGAGCCATCAGTACCATCAAGAGTCCACTTCTTTTCGTTAAAAAAAAATTATCTGTAAAAGAACAAGAAAAAACGTTAACTTCGGTTGAACCGAAGCTCTAATACCATTCACACGAAATTTTAAATAGTATTGTCAAACATAAAAGTGGGGGTTTAAATAGGGGCTACCCCAAAAAGTGGGTGGTACACGCTCACTAGTAGATGTGTACGAAGCGATGTAGTAGAAGTGAAGGATGCCGCCATATCGAATTTCAAGTTGATATTGCTGTTTTCCATACAAATGCATAAAAGTGAACTGTGGGTTTATATGGGACTAACTCAAAAAGTGGGCGCGACACGCCCATTTGTATATGTACATATATGAAGCGGTTGTGCACTAAAATCCACAAAATCAAATTTCAAGTTAATATTGATCTAAATGAAGGATTTTTTTCATAAAAAAACACAAAATTACACTGTGGGCTTGTATGGGGGCTACCTCAAAAAGTGGGCGGGCCACGCCAATTGTCTATGTTTGTTAAGCGGCTGTCTGTAAAACGGCACCATTTCGCATTTCAACCTAATATTGAATTTAATAACGAAGTTTTCATACAAAAAGTCAAAAGTGGGTAGTAGGTTTGTATGGGAGCTACCCCAAATAGTGGGCGGGCCATGCCTGTTAGTCTATGTTTGTTAAGCGGCTGACCATAAAAAGGCACCACATTGTATTTCAACCTAATATTGACTTTAATAAAGAAGTTTTCTTACAAAAAGTCAAAAGTGTGCAGTAGGTTTGTATGGGGGCTACCTCAAATATTGAGCGGGTCCCACCCATTAATGTATATGTCAAGCATCCGTCAACTTTAAGTTACTATATCAATTATTAAGTTGATATTGACTACAATAAAAGTGTTTTTCATACAAAAAGTCAAAAGGGGGCTAAATTCTTGACACTCTATTAAACTCCAACAAAAAGAAGTGTATGTGCAAAATTTCAACTGGATAGCACAAAAATTGGTCGCAAAAAAATGCGTAACAACATACAGACGGACATACGGACATACGGACAGACGGACATACAGACAGACATGGGTAGATCGACACGTCTCGTCGAGCTGATCAAGAATATACATATACACTTTATGGGGTCTACGATGCCTCCTTTAATGCGTTACAAACTTTCAGACAAACTGAAATAATACCATTTCACACTCAGGTGTGTGAATGGTATAAAAATGGTAAATCACAGAGAAATTTTAGAACCTCATTAATGACTTACTGTATTCCAGTCAGTAGCATAAGATGTGATGCTTTCTACATTTGCTAGAACTTAATATAGTACTTGCTCCGCTGCATGTTGCGTCAAATCGTGGTTTTTGACACTTTATTGTCCACAGACGCGGCTAAGCTGGTGCAAGATGCGGATGAGTTCGAACTTTTACCATAATCCTTCGCTGATCTCGCAGAGAAAGCGCAAGTTTTCTACCAGTTGGCTTCAAAACAACGTAAATAGCAGAATTACGCAACAAATTTCGAACTATGCATCGACTTCTATTCATTTTTCTCGAAATTAGAGATTCATTGTAGAGGCCAACATCATCATCCACGCTCTTCATTCGACAATATTGTACCACGCGGCATATTTGTGTTAAAAATGATAAAATATTCAATAAAACATCAAAGAGAATCGCACTCATTACATTTAGTAAGTTCGCTAAAGGCAACTGTCTTAAGGCGCAAACGGCTCTTTCGAATGCATGACAGCTTCTTCATAGTAGACAATTTTAATAAGAGTTCATGTATTTTTCTAAGAAACCGCTTATTTGAATGTGTTCTTTAAATGTTGTTGAAGTTTAAATTTGAAATTTTAAAGTGTCTTATGAATATGAAACGCACCTTATTATAGTACAGTCATTATAGCAAAAATTTGTAAGTCAAATTTTATTGCATAAAGTTTATGAAAAAATCCAGAAAAATCGGGCTTCGTCGCCTTTCATCACGGTTTTATACTCGTAGATTATATTATTCTGTTGATAAAAACATAAATCAAAATAATGGAAAAGAAAAGCCGGGGTATGTGTAGAATGTTTATATTAAAAGAAATTTTGTTCATGTTTTTCAATGTGTCTTTTGTGTGCATTAATTTATGTTGTCCACAAAACTAGAGAAAACTTCGCGTCTATTGTGAGTAAAAACTAATTTTGTGCGCATTTGTGCGAGAATGTAATTATGTATCATTATAGTGCAAACTGTATATAAACTGATCTTAAAAATCGTTTTTGCGCCTTTGTGCGCCTTTGCGCGTATTTCAATTTTTTTGTACAATAGATGAGTTTGAGTTCGTCTATGAAAAGCTGCTCGGTATTTATATAGAGAATAATCGAAAGGCTACCGCTGTTTCGAGTTGGATTTTTGAACAACTGATGGCATACAGTTTAAGCACGGAGTAAAAGGATGAAATTAATAATAAAGTAAGGAGCTTTTACCTACACAAGCAAATAAAAGCAAAAGCTCGACTAGTGTTAAAAAACACATTTCTTACTCCGAGTAACCCTTCGAGTAACCGTTCGAGTAAGGTAAAGAAAAACCTTTTTTATCTTGGAGAAAGAGTCAGTACCACTAACGGCGAATGAGGCTCTAGCATTTCTGCTTGAAAATTCATTGACTAAAAGCCAATACAACAACTTTCGCGCGCTCAGCCGATAGCCGATCGTGTGATCTTTTTCCCGCTTACAACAAAGTGAGAGAAGCTAAATCCAAATGTAGGCCCTCTTGATATTACTGTACACGATACAGTCGCGCAAATCCCTTTGCAAAGCCTTATAGATCACACTAGTTGCCGCATAATTCAAATGCAAGAAGATATATTTAAGCAGTTTCGAAATATTTCAACTGTGACTCTTATTGCAAGTTATGGATATGACGAAGCGAGCAACTGAACAAAGTATTTGCATAAAAACAAAAAATTTTCGTCTGCGATTCAATTGCTTACGACCAATCCCTTTACGCGACAACAATAGTCAGTAGTCTGTTAGATATTGTAGGCCAATCAAACTTGAATTTGTCAAAGAGAGCAAAGACCATGTTCTTAAAGAAAAAAACGGAAAAAGAACTGAAACTAATTCTGGCCAATTGTGAACCATCTGTGAAGCAAGTCCAATAGATTTTATGGAAAGTGGCAATTTGGATTCACCAAAATTTATGCTTAGACTTTAAACACTACAATATGGCATGAGTCCACTCCACGCGTGGATTCGATTTTTTGAATTTGTACTTAGAATTAGGCTCAAGACAATAGCAAAAGTAAGAGATGAAAATGGAAAAAATTAAATGGCGAAACAGAAAAAACGAATTCAGGAGAAGATGCGGAAGAATATGGCCTTACATGTTGACTAACCTAAACAGAATGGGAGTGGAAACACCAATGACGGTAATACAAATCTTAGGTCTTGATGAGTCTCTCATGGAATCTTTGCACAACATTTTAATTGCAATTTCTTGCCAGCTGAGAATTAATGCAAAACAGTTTCAAAAATATTGCCAGAAAACCGTATCACTGTACAATATGTCCTTGTACTCATGGTCTCCTATGTCAACAACTGCACATAAAGTAGTAATAGACAGCTTCCAAATAATCATAAGCATCTGTACTGCCAGTAGGTTTTCTTGGAGAAAACACCGCAGAAGCCCACAACAAATTTTACAAGTTTGACAGGCTCGAAAGGATACAAGGTTAACAAAAGGACCGATGTTTTTCAAAGAGCAATGGATTCCTCAGATCCTCTTGTATCGAGATTCTATCTGACTAAAAGATTGGATCAATGTAAAAAAATCCCATTGCCAGCTGCTGTGATTGAACTTTACGAATCACCAAGTTTTGAAAATGTTTTTAATAACAATAATATTTCCCTAGAAAGTGGCAAACTTTCCAACAAAGGAATTGGTTTTGTTCGAAAGTTACCGTTAGCTTTGCAAGTACAATAAATAAAGTTCATCCAAAATAGTGATGTGATCAATTAGTTGACTTGGTGCATTCGGCGCACGAATTTCTTTCATTTAGCACTTTTCTGTTAAAAAGTAAAGTTTTGGTTAACTGTTTTATGAAGTGGACAATTTTCAATGGTTTGTGTTGATTATAAAATCAATTGCGAATCAAGTATTTTGTAAATATAATTGACTTTTCATGTTTTGAGCAGATGCCGAGATGAGCGACAGATCAAATTAAAATGCACCCATCGTAAAATTTTACAACGACTTGGCGTTTCTGTTGGTTTGGTGTCCAAAATTCGGAATAAAATGAGCGATGAAGCAGTAAAAAACCAACCTGGAAGAAAGCCGGTATTGATTCCAACAGTCGAATGGCGTATCATTCGACAAATCAAAATGGGCGTGCATGATACAGCAGCACAAATATACAGAGAACTAAGGCAAAGTGATGGAATAGAGGTAACGACTGAAGCCGTAGGAGAAGGGTAGAGGTAGTTGTGGCAGGAGGAAGGGCAGCAAAGCGCTGGGTACCATTTAAGATAAAATGTTGAATACATGTTAATGGAAACGTTGTCGTCATGGAAAAGGGGTGGTAAAGTAAGGAGTGGTAGACGAAGTCGGAATGGAAATGGCTGAAAAAGGAGTGAAGGGCAGGAGAATAAAAGGATATAGAACAAAAGGGCATGGGGAAGGTGGGGCAGCAAGAGGGCAGCAACGCGCCGGATTTGGTTGTTCGTTCTATGCATACGGATGAAAATCAACAGATATTGCAAAATATTGCAAAAAAAAGAACCATGACATATGCGAACGGTGCTGAGAAGTGTCATCGTGTTAACTACCTCGGCTTATGGAGTTGCCGAATCACAAGCCATTGCTTTGCCCATTTGCTGTCGGTGTGACGAAATTGGAGCAGCTGAGAGAGTATATTTGATTTTGCCCTCATGTTTTTAACTGCGCTCAGCGATTGATTTAAAATTTTCTACTTAGTACTTCAAGTCAAAAAGAACCTTTTTATATGCTGAGACTTTTGTACTTGACTTGTGCAGGCCTGCGGATAAAAAGAGAAATCTCAAACCTGTATTTGAATATCATTTTTATATCATTCATACATAGTGTGCGCATTAAAGTAGGCATCGTAGACCCCATAAAGTGTATATGTATATTCTTGATCAGCTCGACGAGACGAGTCTATCTAGCCCTAGACATGTCTGTCCGTCTGTCTGTATGTTGTTGCGCAGTTGAAATTTGGCACATACACTTATTTTTAATGCAGTTTAATAGAGTATCAAGATAGACCAGCCACGCCTACTTTTTGAGTTAGCTGCCATCCAAACTCATCGCCCACTTTTGACTTTTTGTATGAAAAACTTTTTATTGTAGTCAATATCAACTTAATAATTGATATGGGTTACTTTTAGTGTGACATATACTTTAATGGGCGTGGCCCGCCTACTTTTTGGGCTAGCGCCCATACAAACCCATTGCCCCCTTTTGACTTTTTGTATGAAAAACACTTTTATTGTGGTCAATATCAACTTAATAATTGATATAGTAACCTAAAGTAGACGGATGCTTGACATATACATTAATGGGTGGGACCCGCTCAATATTTGGGGTAGCTCCCCAAACGTTTGCCCACTTTTGACTTTTTGTAAGAAAACTTCTTTATTAAAGTCAATATTAGGTTGAAATGCAATGTGATGCCTTTTTATGGTCAGCCGCTTAACGTACATAGACTAACGGGCGTGGGGACTACCCCACTGTTTGGGGTAGTCCCCATACAAACCTATTGCTCAATTTTGTGTTTTTATATGAGAAACTTCTTTGTAGAAGTCAATATTAGATTGAAATGCGATGTGGTGCCTTTTTATGGATAGCCGCTTTACATAGATATACAAATGGGCGTCACCGCCCACTTGTTGGGGTATTCCCCATACAAACCCACAGCACACTTTTATGCATTTAATATCAACTTGCAATTCTATATGGTGGCATCATATAATTGGTCTCTTCATACACAGATCCACTAGTGGGTGTGTGTATGGCCCTCTTTTTGGGGTAGCCCCTTCAATTCAAACAAAGTTAACGTTTTTTCTTGTTTTCTATGTTTTTTTTTTGTTTAGTAAATTTCTCGAACTTTCTATTTTGCGAAAGCAAAATTTCTATATCATCAATTGTCAATGAGATTTTTTTTTTGTTTATATAAGCGTGAAGAAATAGGGAAAGAAGCTGCTGTGTTTTTGGTAAATGATGTCTCCTCTAGCGCGTCTTAGAGTTACAATTGTTGGCTGGGTTTGCATCTATTTTTATATTTTTGCTTATAATGACTGAACTAGTAAGACAAATTCTAAATATATATTTCAAAAGTTCTATATCAAAAGTTGAGTTCAACACTAAAGTTAAATTTTTACAACACTGTCCAAGAAAAAACAAAACAAAGAATTCAGTAAAAATAAAAAAAAAATAAAAACAAATTTATAAAACCAAAAAAAGAAAAAGAAGGAAATTAAATTAAATATAAAAAAATTCTCGATGGATTTAAATAAAGATTCAAGCAAAAATATGACCTAGGATTTTAAGCAAACTTAAATGCATAATTCAAAAAAAAAAATCCAAAAAACCAAAAAAAAAAAATGAAATATTAAAAACAAAAATTAATAAAAATGTGTCTTAAATGTCAAAATACAAAAAGAAATAATTCCAAAAAGAAAAAAACAAAACGAAAAATATTGCACTTTTTAGAAGAAAAAAAATAAAAAAAAAAACAAAAACAAAATATTTGAGTCAAATATCACAGTTCGCGATTTGTCAAAGAAATGTTCTATATGCACACACAGAAGTTTTCTAAATCGTAGCATAAAAAAAAAACAACAAATAAAATAAAAAAAAAGAATTACATCAAATTGAACTCAATTGAAAGACAATTGGAAACAGAGACAGAGAGACAGACATGCGGACAGACGGACAGACAGGCGGACGGACGGACGGACAGACAGACACAACATGTACACATGTACACACACACACACACACACACTAATACGATACAAAGCAACAAAATCCGATTGCAGAATTTTAAATGTCTAAAATTAAAAATAAAAATAAAAAAATATTAAACAAAAAAAAAACTTAAATAAAAACAGAAAAATCTATTGAATAAGTATTAAAACAACAAAAAAAAAAAGAAGAAACAAAATAAAATTGAAAGAAAAGTTATAAAAACTAATTAAATGAAATGTCGTAAATTGCAGCATTTTGTTAAGTGTAGTAATGATTTTTTTTTTTTTTTTTAATATACTACATAAAAAAAAAAAAAAAAAAATAAATATATATATATATATATATATATATATATATATATATATATATATATATATATATATATATATATATATATATATATATATATATATATATATATATATATATATATATATATATATATATATATATATATATATATATATTAGGGCGGTTCAATATTAAGTTGAAATGCGACAGACACACACAAAATGAACAGCAACAGATTCGGAGAGCTGGCAAACTTTCCGTTTAAACAAGCCCAAAAATCAATGATGTACTTTGCCATTTTTGAACTTATCAACAGGGTTTTTATAAAAAGCTTTCATATTTAGTTTCTGAAGGAGTACAATCAATAAACAAATTTTGATCTCGCTAGCCGCAATTGATAGCAATTGATTTTAGACCTATGATTTCTTGGGGAAATTTTCTTAGAAGTTTACGTTTCTGCTATACGCTTGCTCGATAACTAATTAGAACCGCCCTAATATATATATTTGTATAATATATAAATGCTTTGAAGAAATATATATTTTGTTTTTTGTGTTTTATTTTTAAATACTATAATTGAATTTTTTTTTTCTTTTATATATATTTTTGTTGTTTGTTTTTAACTGGATTAATCCAAAAAGCTTAAAATGTGATATTTTGTAAAACTTAACAAAACGAAATAAGAAAAGTAGAAAGAAGGAAGGAAGGAAGGAAGGAATAAGAAAGAAAGGAAGAACAAAGAGATATACGAAATGTAATAAGCGAAGCGACACACACAGACACACACACACACACATGAAAAGTGTAGTAAAAAATTTAATAAAAAAAGAAAAGAGAATAACAAAATATGATGGCATACAACAAGGCGCTAACGAAAGCGAAGGACATTTTGAAAAGTGAAATAGAACGAAGAAGACGAAGAAGAAGAAGAAGAAAATATAAATATAAAAACAAAACAAAACAAAAAATGACAAGCAAAAAAATGAAGAAAAATGCAACAACAACAGCAACAGCAGAAATTTCTAAAGGAAAAAAACTAAAAAATAAAAAATTCATAATTATTATTATTATCATTATGTATTATGTATTATGATCATTATTATTATTATTATTACTATTATTATTATTATTAAATTGTCATTATTAAATAATAATAATAATATTATTTTTTTTTTTGTGAAATTGTAAGCAAAACGTTATGAAGTAAAAATATATAATTATTATGTATTATGTATTATGTATTATTATTATAAATTATTACAAATAACAAAAACAAACATTAAAAAAAAAACCAAAAACAAAAACAAAAACAAATAAAGAGTACATTAAAAAAAAAAGAAAAAAAACAAATGAAATTGT
The DNA here is from genome assembly GCA_035044765.1 of Leucophenga montana. Classification (NCBI taxonomy): domain Eukaryota; kingdom Metazoa; phylum Arthropoda; class Insecta; order Diptera; family Drosophilidae; genus Leucophenga; species Leucophenga montana. The sequence continues at coordinate 73,366 of JAWNNQ010001096.1, read as the reverse complement.
TGATTATTTTATTACAAAATATATTATTTAAATTAAAAAGAAAACACTAATGTACCCGGGGTGTGCAGCTACAAGAGATGAGCTAGTCAGTGATTTTTGAGTAACAGTGATTAACGTGACTGCTACTTGCAAATCACCGTGATTTTGGACTGCTATTGCGAATGCTGTGAAAATGAAAAGTAGAAGAGAAAAAAAACAACCTATTTTATCTATTTATAGTACTAGCTAAAACACGACGCGTGCTGCTGCGCCTCTCAATAAACGACCTCCGCCTCTTCGCCGCCCATGAAGTAAATTTGCAGAAACTTGGAATCGTCATCGGGTAGCGGAAGTAGTGAACCGACTTGATGATGCACTTGGCCTTGCACTTTGAATGTGGCCATGAAACCAGCGCTAGCAATTTCTGTTGCACCAAATGATGTCAAAATGATGAAAGGATGAGTTTTAGTTTCGAATGTGTTGTAAAAAAAAAAAAGAAACAATGTTTAGACAACGGAGTAGCTCCAGACACATACGTGCAAAGTGGCTCTGGTGGCTCATCCAGTGGTGGCAACTTGACTTTGCCATTCGAGCAACACATTCCAGGCGATTCCTTGTGAAATTTCAGAGCACATTGTCATATGGACACAATTTATCCATTTGGCCAAACACAACATGTCCGTGCGTACTATAGTCGGATTCTTTATCGTAATGAAATGCTTTCAACTTCAAATCGGACCTCCATTTTGAAGCAGTTGCTGTGGTTCGTAGGCCTTTCATGCATGCATCTCGCTGTTGAGTTGTTTCAGTTGCTCTTGAAGTAGAGTAGTAGTGCTTTCAATTTGGGGTATTCATAATGGCCCAAATGAAGTAACTGTGCGAAGATTAATTAAAAAATTCGATGAAAAAGGATCTGTTATTGATGTGAAACCATTAACGCATGTTCGTCCAGGTCGTTCAAACGAAATTACCGCAGCTGTGCGTTATAATATCGCTGCAAATCCAACCACCTCAATTGGACGCCGAGCACAGGAACTCAGTGTTTACAGATACACTCAAGAGCTGAAGTCCCACAGACCATGTACAGCGAAGAGAGTTCGTCAATTGGTTCCTGGAACAACAAGAAAATGCCGATTTTAAAGACAAAATCATTTTTAGTGACGAGGCTCTTTTTCATCACAATGGCTTCGTTAACAGGCAAAATTGTCGCATTTGGGGCTCCGAAAATCCACGAGTGATTTATGAGATTTATGAGAAACAAATGTATTCACAGCGTGTCACTGTTTGTTGTGGATTTTGGGCTGGAGACATCGTCGGAATCCATGTTAAGCAGTTTTTTTTTTGCCGAAACATGAACATATTGATGTGGAGGACATGTGGTTTCAACAAGACGGTGCCGCATGCCATACAGCACGAGAAACAGTTCAATTACTGCATCAGTCATTTCCCGGTCGTGTCCTCTTGCGTTGTGGTGACCAGAATTGACCGCCTAGATCATGTGATCTGACGCCTCTAGACTTTTTTCTTTGTGGTTCTTTGAAGTCACTGGTTTATGTGAATAAGCCCACGACACGTCAAGCATTGAAAGAAGAAATTACACGCCGCATCAAAATGAAATACCGCAACATTTATGCAAAACGGTTACGAAAAACTTCAAAGCCGAGGCGGCCACTTACCCGATGTGTTATTGCATACATAACCTCATGATGTCTACTTTATGTTTCAATAAAAGTTTCACAAATTTTCAAAAAACTACAGTTTTTTTATTTAAAAATCACAAATCCGGCGTAAATCCTGCGACACCCTATATGTGTAGTAACACGAAACTAATTTCTCGTCTATCTCTACTAGTATCTGGTTTATTGCACTGGAGTGGAAAACTAAATGTTTTTATCTATTTTATTGGTTTTTCTTGTATCCAATCCTTTCAAGAAAATAAAACTCTTTTAGCATACAATTGCGGTTTCACGTAGTATTGCCTTAGTCCTTACAGGTTGTAGTGAATATATGGCACTTGATCAATTCTGGAAAGGAGAGAATATGTGAAAAAATAGTTGATCCAGTCAATTTTTTGAATCTGCGCAGAAATCAGCAATAAATCCAAAACCGATGACTTCCCGAAATACCATCTTCCCGCCTCAATTCTCCAGATTTTGTTAAGAAATACTTCATCTGTTACGGGAACCCAATGCTTGCGACTATAGCCAACACTCTTCTCTGGTTTTTAATCCAGTTAAAGCTAATCCTTTCCAGAAATTGGCACAAAAAAGATGATGTTCCAGAAACTGATGGCGGTTTCCTGAAGTATGTAATTATTCTCAAAGAATTGTAATGAGGATATGCCACTTGGAATATATTCAAATTAGGTGACCACCTAAAATACCCTGTTCCCGCCTATATTACCAAGATCTTTGTAAGGAACCCATATCCTGTTGCGAGAGCACAATGATTCCGACTATCTCCAACACTATCGAATGGTGTTTTGTACCATTTTAAGCTAATCCTCTACAGAAAATGGCATTACAAAGCATTATTTTGACAACACCAAGTGTTTGCTTTAAATGTTTTCTTAGTATGCAAGCGTAATGGCTTTTAGGAAACCGAAAAAGAAAAGCTGGTAGCAGCCGTTAACAAGAGACTACAGCCGTTGCAATATGTACTTCATCCAAATTCCGTCAATACAAATGAAAAGACGCTTTGGAGTAATTTCTATGCTACGGCTGCAACGTATAAACCTAAGGTCACAGGAACGAACCTAACGCGGATTGGTTGAGATGGAAAGATATTTAGGTGAAAAAATCATTGAACGAAACTCAGACCCCTGAAAGTGGTGGCATGCTAATGGGTATAAATACCCAAACCTTAAAGAAGTCGCACGTGAAAAGCTGTGTTGTCTGGGGTCATCTGCACCATGTGAAAGATTCCTTGTTCTAAATGAAAGATGAATGCAATTAAAAGATGATAAACTTAAAGTGATCTTATTTCTTAATGCAAATTACAAATTTATTGCAAAAGTAACCTAAATTAAATAAGACTGTGCGATACTAAATATAGTTGTATTGTAAATGTCCATGTGGTGCTAATTAAAAAGGATACAGCATACATACATACATACATACATACATACATACATACGGTCCTGCGAAAATTTAGTTTGTTGATAATTTTTTATATGAATTTCTCTATTTATAGCATAAACAAATTTAGCACCATATGACGAACGCCTATTTACACATGGTATGTACATATTCCCATCAATTCCAGCCATGCAAATGCAAATGCAAGTGAAAAATATAAATATAAATATTTCCCTCCAACTGCAATAACGCTTGGAATGTGTATTTTTAATTTCCTATGTTTTGGAAGGGGCTGAACTGATATTATATGTTTTAACATTTTCTGAATGTACGTTTCAAGGCCTTTTTAATGGTGCATGATGGTATACGTTTCGATCGGAGTTACCAGTAAAAACTTTCGTTTCAAGCGTTTAAAATCGCCAAAACAAAAACTTCAAAACAAAGCGTAAACGCATTGCATACTTTGCGGCTGCAGCAGCTTAATGTCGGTTCTGTTGTTGTGGATGCTGTAGACATAGAAATACGCCGGTTGCAACGCGTTCCACAAACACAACCATATGCAACATGTTGGACAGCGCATCATACGACGGCGGCAGCATGTTGCAACGAACATGTTGCCAGCAAACTAACATTGCAGTAGCGCCTGCAACATGTATTAAAGCAATTGTGTTGTGTTATGTTGCAAGTTCGAACGGAATTTTAACTTGCCGCATTCATTCCACAAGTTGCCATCGGATTTAACGCATGCCGCCTGAAAGTGTGCAGTGGAATTTCCTTTTTTTTATTATATTTTTTTTTTTAGCCAAACTCAAATTTGAAATTTTTTAATGAGACAAAAAAAAAAAAAGAAACATGAAAAACTAAAAATACTAAATGCAACTTTTAAGTTGCAGGACACACGCACACGGACACACACATTATACCTGTTGTTGTTGTTGTAGTTCTGTCGCATGTGAATATGACAATGGCGCCATGTGTTGAAGGCTGAAGGCGGAATTTTATAAGAAAGTTTCAATTTTTTTATTTTTTTTTTATTTTTTTTGAAGTTTATTTTTGTGTTTTTGCAACTTGGCAAACGAAACGAAACGAAACGCAAACGCAAACGCAATGCAGCCTTCAGATAAAAGTTCTAAAGTAACAAAAACAAGAAAAACCTTAGCGCATTGAGCGTATGTAGGGGCAAGCGTGCCTTTGTATAAAGACACAAACATATAAGATACATTTGTATCTGTGTGTCTAAGGACATTGTCTATTTGTGGTAACTCAATACAAGGATATGTCAGTAGACAAAAATAAAGCAGCAAACAGAAAAATGCTACAAAATGTAGTAAAAAAGAACAACACATAAAAATATAAAACAGTTCCACTTGACGTCCTTTGGCACTAAGCGACCGCAAAACAAAAACAAAAAAAAAAACAAAACAAAAAAAAAAAAAAAACTAAAGCAGAACAAATGCTGCAACTTGAATCAGTAAAAAAAAGGAGCAAATCAAATAAATAAAAATGCAAAATGTAGCTGCGAGACAAGAGCCCAGCAGTGGCACAAGCAGCTATTGGGCTTTGATAGCAATAAGATAAAACAACAACAATGGCAAGGACACCGCATAAACCATAGCAGCCGAACATGTCCTTTTAGCCATAAGATGTTTTGCCTTTTGCTTATGCGCCTCCCTGCGCCCTCTATAGCTCTACTCATACACTACACTCCATTGCCGTGTTATCTTTTATGCTAGTTCGCTGCTATTCAAAATTTTACACAAATAAGCTTTTTGCTCTTTGCTTCTTATATTCTATTATTATATCCTTTATGGGTGTTGCATAACTTTGATACATATACATACAAATGATACACAAGTGAAGCAAACTATTGATAATTGGTTCGCAGCCGCAACCCGAAACATTTGTCTCCGTAGCCATTCAATCTTTTTTTTTATAAAACGTGCTAATAACTTTTTTCTGTTTAATCAATTCGGCAATTGGAATTACCAAAAATGGACAACTGGCAGGATTATACATGTATTTGGCTATCATGCTCTAGATTCTGTGATTTTAGTCTAAAGCCACGTTTAGGCTGACGATTGGAGGCATGGCATTCCTCCGATTAGATGATTGATGATCCTTTTTCAAGTCACTAGAAGACAATTCTGCGCTTAATTTCTATACAAAATTCAAATAACTTGCCGAATTGCTTTTTATAGCTAAAGCAGTACCAAAAAAAAAAAATCTCGTCCGTGCAGAATCTTGCCTCGACCTGTCTTCAGTTCATTCACCAATCATTACAAAAATTAGCATGCGTCCCTCTACTACACAAAAACCTGCAATACTCCATAACAGAAATACAAATTGGTACCTCTTCAGGCGAATAATTAATGAAACGTTAGCATCAAATGTTCCACTCAAAACGCAAATGGACAGAGACAATGCTGTAGAACATCTCACAAACACTGTCCAGCAAACGGCCTGGTGCGCTACGCCAGTTGAAGCTGAATCAAATAAGCATACGCAAGTCAATCTCGGAGCGGTGGCAACTCTTGTGTGCGAAAAACGCAAGCTAAGGTGAACCGCATGGACAAGAGGAGGCTTAACCAAGTAGCTAGGACACTGAAATATACGCTTCAAGAACATAGAACTAACAAATTCAACAGCTATATTGCAAATATCTACCCAACACAAGCGACTGACTGCTCACTATGGAAGGCCACGAGAAACTTACAAGGCCAAGCAACACTGCGTATTCCACCTATTAGGAGAAGGAACAATACATGGGCCAAACACGATCGAGATAGGGCAGAAACCTTTGCGGACCATCTCGCAAATGTCTCTCAGCCTTTTAAAACCAGTAAAATAGACGCTGACCAGGAAATACTTAATTTCCTAGACTCTACGTTACAAATGGATTTACCACTGAAAAACTTCTGCCTAAGCGAAATAAAAATAGAAATACTGAAGGGGAAAGATTAAAAAGCGCCTACTAATTACTGGTAAAACACTTAACACTTAGAACTCCCGGCGAGTGGCTTTCACATTATTACACAAATATTTAATGCAATGCTGCGCTGTGACTATTTTCCTAGTCATACAAAATACCAAAATCGGGAAAACCACAAGAAGACGTAAACTCAGATAGGCCGATAAGCCTTCTTTCAATATTGTCCAAAATATTGAAAGGACTTGGTCCTACTATCGAACAGAACAATCTTATTCATACTCATCAATTCGGGTTCAGAAAGTATCACTCTAAGATAGAACAAGCTAACAGTTTATAGAAATTTACAAGAACTGCTCTCGAAAACAAAGAATACTGCACCGCGTCGTTTCTAGATGTCTCAAACACCTTTGATAAAGTATGGCTGGCACCCTCGACTTATGTACAAACTGAAAATACTTCTTCCTTCTCATGCATTCAAAATCTTGAAATCATACATGAAAAATAGATTCTTTATGGTCAAAATTAAAGAGATGAGTTCACTGATTTATTTGAAATAAATGCTGGCGTTCCACAAGGTAGCGTGCTAGGACCATAATTCTATACACTATTTACAACCGATTTACCGCTGACTCCGCATACGTATACTGCAACCTTTGTCGATGACATTGTCATCATGGCGAAAAATAGTGATCCTACAGTAGCAGCACGCAACCCTCAAGATAACCTAAGTGAGATAAACGTTTGGCTTGATAAATGGCGGATCAAAGTACAATAAATGAACAGAAATCGAGGCATGTGACTTTCACCCTTCGACAAGGTACTACATGTCCTCCTGTTTATCTAAACCGCTGCCAGCTGCCACAGCGAGATGAAGCAAAGTATCTTGGTATGCATCTAGACAGATGCTTGACTTGGCGTTGCCACATAGTTTTTACAAAAAGAAAGCAACTTGGTTTGCGCCTTCGGACACTTTATTGGCTTCTGGGTCAACTAAGTCAACTCTAACACTAGAGAACAAAATTCTTGTACATATACAAAGCTATAATAAAACCAATGTGGACGCACGGATTCAAATTATGGGGCTCAGCAGCAAAAACCAACATAGAAATAATACAACGATTTCAATCGAAGCTCCTTCGACTATGCGTAAATGCACCTTGCTACGTAAGTAACACAACACCAAGTACACCAAGATTTAAAAGTTCCAACAATATTTAAAATTTAATATATTACCAACAACGCCAGCACAAAATACCGAACACGTCTACTTGCGCACCCAAATCATATCGCGTCACAATTATCGAATTCAGGCGTCTACCTCCGTAGGCTTTGAAGACTCGCTCCTGATGACCGGCCACATAGTAGATCTATTAAGTATAATTAAATATGTAATAAAATCTAAAATAGTTTAAAATTGTTTTATTTATTGTTGTGTTTAAACAGATTGTAAAGATTTTTGTTTTAAACGGCAGTAAACAAGCAAAATTGTTACATTTTCGTTTAAGGCTCCTTATATGATATCTTAAATAATAACGAGTGTACAAATTAGTTCGTTTCTTTTCAAAAGATTACGCTGATTGCGATATTTTTTGAGAGTTTGCGATATTTGTCCATAATATGCAGTTGATATCGCCTGGAGGTTTAGAAATAAACCTTGTTTTTTATAATATTAACTAGTTAGCATTTGCGGCAGGTTTTAGTTTGCTGCTTATATTGGAATAAAGTGCAGCTGAAGCGCCTCGAATGCTTGTAAAAGTTTATGTTGACAATGCTCCAATCCAATAAATCATGTAGACATTGGTTTCGACGTTTTAAGAATGTTGGTTTCAGCGTTGAAGACAAACCTCGCAATTGGCAGCTATTCAAATTTAAATTCAAAAAGAAGATAAAGAATTGGAAGCATTACTCGATGAAGATTGGAGTCAAACGCAAGAGGAGCTTGCAGTATTATTGCGAGTGACTCATCAAGCAGTTTATGATTGAATTATTATGATTGAAGTCCATTGAAATGATTCAAAAGCAAGGCAATTGGGTGCCTTTTGAACTGAAACCGAGAGACGTCGAAAGGCGATTTTTCACTGATACAAAGGTAACAAAGAAAGAGAGTTTTTGTTTTTATATCAAATTGTGACTGGGGATGAGAAATGTATATTCTACGACAACCGCAAGAAGAAAAAATACTACGCCATGCCCTGTCAATCATTATAATCGTGCTCAACATCAACAGCAAAGCCGAATATCAATGGTTCGAAGGTCATGTTGTGCTTCTGGTGGCATCAAAAGAGTATACTGAGCTGTTATGAGCTGCAACAACCTATCGATTCCACTATGGGCGATCATGAAAAGCGGCCATATAAGCAATACAAATATGAATATGAATATGAATATGAATATGAATATGAATATGAATATGAATATGAATATGAATATGAATATGAATATGAATATGAATATGAATATGAATATGAATATGAATATGAATATGAATATGAATATGAATATGAATATGAATATGAATATGAATATGAATATGAATATGAATATGAATATGAATATGAATATGAATATGAATATGAATATGAATATGAATATGAATATGAATATGAATATGAATATGAATATGAATATGAATATGAATATGAATATGAATATGAATATGAATATGAATATGAATATGAATATGAATATGAATATGAATATGAATATGAATATGAATATGAATATGAATATGAATATGAATATGAATATGAATATGAATATGAATATGAATATGAATATGAATATGAATATGAATATGAATATGAATATGAATATGAATATGAATATGAATATGAATATGAATATGAATATGAATATGAATATGAATATGAATATGAATATGAATATGAATATGAATATGAATATGAATATGAATATGAATATGGAATATGAATATGAATATGAATATGAATATGAATATGAATATGAATATGAATATGAATATGAATATGAATATGAATATGAATATGAATATGAATATGAATATGAATATGAATATGAATATGAATATGAATATGAATATGAATATGAATATGAATATGAATATGAATATGAATATGAATATGAATATGAATATGAATATGAATATGAATATGAATATGAATATGAATATGAATATGAATATGAATATGAATATGAATATGAATATGAATATGAATATGAATATGAATATGAATATGAATATGAATATGAATATGAATATGAATATGAATATGAATATGAATATGAATATGAATATGAATATGAATATGAATATGAATATGAATATGAATATGAATATGAATATGAATATGAATATGAATATGAATATGAATATGAATATGAATATGAATATGAATATGAATATGAATATGAATATGAATATGAATATGAATATGAATATGAATATGAATATGAATATGAATATGAATATGAATATGAATATGAATATGAATATGAATATGCATATGAATATGAATTTGAATATGGACATGACAAAGTTACTCTTCTCTGTATAACAATGCTCGACCTCATGTTGCATTAGTCGTGAAAAATTATTTGGAAACGCTCAAGTGGTATATTCTCCGGAAATTACTCCTTTTAATTACTGAAAGTTCCGATGAGTGCAGCACGAATGCGGCTCAACGCTTCATTTCTTTCGCAGAAATGGTAAATCAGCTCCTAACTTGGATCGCCTCTAAAGACGAGAATTTTTTTCGAAATGGATTTCGAAAATTGCCTGAGAGGTGGGAAAAAGTAGTAACCAGCAATGGAAAATACTTTAATTAATCTTTTCATTAATTTTTTTCTGAAATAAATGCATTTTTGACCACAAAATCAAACGGATCGAACTAATTTGTATGCTCCATATATTGTTTAGTTTTCTGATCTAGACATATGCGGCATATTTTATTAGAATTGATAAAAAATTGGCATGAATTAAAAATAAAAACGAAAAACTTTCATACAAAAATTCAAAAATGGCAGCAGATTTATTTAGAATGATCCGATCAAGGATTCTAAGGAATATTTAGTAACAATTAACGTAGTATACGCCAATATTGGTATTTCTAGCTTAATTAAGCAAAATACCAAGAAATTATCATAAAAAAACTTTAAAACGGCAGCCAGATTTGTATTGGGACTACCTCTTAAGGCTGAATTGGGTATGTTAATTTAATACGCTTTATCTGAAAAGGGAAAGGAGCGTCTAAAAATCTTCCGATTGTATATGCTTCTGCCTATTACATAGCTTTTATCTTACACATATAGCGTATAAAAATGCAAACTGAATATGTTCATTTTTTTCAAATGCAAAAGTTATGAAATTTTAAGTTATACACTTCTAAAGAGTGCGATAGCTAGAGTGTCTAGTTTAAGTTTAATTTCGCTAAGACTTCTTTAGTTACTGAACGTTTCTCTTCGACAGAATGATAGACAGACGAACGGACGGACAGACGGACAGACGGACAGACGGACACTTGGACGGATTAACGAAACATGGCTAGCTAGATGTGTGTATAGACGTATCTATAGTATATTTGAAGGGCACCGTAATACGCAATACAGATGAAATTTTCGAATTTCAGTTTGATTTTCCTTAATTACAGAAAAAAAAAAAAAAACTGAGCGGTCAGGGAGTAATTCTCAATCCGGATTTGTATTCAGCAAGGCAAACTAATGTGTATGTAGTACACAACACTTCTGTTTCAGAGTACGGCAGTATTATCAAATAAAATTGAAACATTTTGGTGAAGGAACAACTTGGAAGATGCACGAGCTACTTTGCAATGATATAAATGCGAAACCGTTGCAAACTAACTAAACTAACTAAATTGTGCTTATCAACGCTGCAGATTTCTTCTTACTGCAAAAGGCAATGAGCCTGATTGCTTACTTGTTGTTGCTGTTGTTGCATATCCTTTCGTTTTCAACATTTTGTTGTTGCTGTTGCTTTTCACTTGTAGCAGTTGTTGTCCTTGCATTATTTATCGCTTTTTGTGTGCATCAATTGGCATTGAATTTATAAGCTATAAAAAAATCACTGTTTATTATATACATGAGTGTGTGTGTATGTGTGTGCGTGTGTGTGCACTACAAGCAGACGCTAAGTCTAGCTAACGTGGCGTATGCGACACGCACGCAATGCAAATTGCATTAAATCAAGGTTACTCCTGGCATTTGTTTACAGTAAAGGCAAGAACAACTCTCAACATTATGCAACACCCCCCCCCCCAACCGTAAAAAACCGATTTATGTTTCAAATGAAAGTGCAGCAAGCCGCAAAATATGCAAAACAATGTTTCAAATCAGAATTATATAGAATATGAAACTAGCGTTTTTATATTTAGCTTTAAGTTATACTACGTTCGCACAGTACACTTCAACAGCAACTTTATTCCAAGCATTGCAAACTGCAAATATTTCTCATTTTGTCCGTCTGCCAGTCTGTTGTCCGTCCGTCCGTCCGTCCGTACGTCTGTCTGTATATCTGCTTTATGACGCTTGGCGCTTGTTTGTTTATCTATTGCTTTTTATGGCGATTTTGAACTCTTAACTCGCTCACTCAACTCAACTCCACTCCACGCTACTCTACTCTACTCGGCTGAACTTAACTCGGCTGCATAGCACTTGTATTCATATTGAGTCCTTTGCATACTATTGTCTGTTGTCCTGGCTATCTGTTTCTGCTTCTACTGCTGTTTTTTTTTTTTTTCTTTCTTTCTTTTTTGTAGTAAATAAATGGCGTTTTCTGTTTTTTTATCCTTTTGCTGGTTTGCCGTTCTTTTTGTCTTTGCACGCAATTGACTTTTATATGCATTTATTTTGTGTGCTGCCTCACGATATCTGATCGTTCTGCCTTTGGTGCTGGTGTCAAGGATTAAGTGAATTATTTCTTCTCTACAAGTCATTGAATCGAATTCTTGTTGAATCAATCGCTGTACAGTCACCAAGAAGGTTTTCATTTTGTTTGTTTTATATAAAACGACGATGGCACAGTATATATTTAGTACTCTATTGAATATAAATTTCGTGTCATTTCAATAAGATTTTGCTTCAAAACACTCAAATGAATTAAAAAATTGTAAGTTTAGCTGACAAAAAACATGCAACAATTTCATCAATTAAATTTATCAATTTTCAAAAAATAGAACATCATTTTTACCTACGTTGTCCATCTGGCATAATTTGATTAACTAATTACTTTATGCAAACAAATCAAATTAATAAATTTACATAAAATAAGCCTAATTAGCATAGAGTTATTATTCTGGGCACTTTTGGGTTCTCATTCTAAGGAAAAAGCCGATAATTGAGGCGATCAATCTGATATGTACACATCTCTAAGGCATCCAAAGTTTTTTATAATAGTTTTTATAGCGTTTAAGCGTTGATAAAGATCGTACGAAATTAGAATCATTAGCGAAATCGCGACAAAGTTACTCCCTGATTCCGAGCAGTAGCAGTGTCGAATGGGGTAAATAAGTTCACCTAGAATACTTCTATATCATCCACTGTAAGTGGCTGAGGTACTTTTGAAGTTCTGAAAAGCAAACTAGAAATGGCGCCGTTTGTAAGCAATACATGTTTAGTCATTTTATATGCGCTATTCCATGGTATTGGTACTTCTTGACTTAAGCTGTATGTCGTTTCAATCAACACTTTGCGCAGTTCTCAATTTTAAATATGCGATTGGGCTTCTTTCAAAGTGACTATGATCTTACACTTTAGCTGAGCTGTGAAATCGCAACTAGGAGGGACATTGGTCAGAAGATTTGTCAGTAGAGGAACCCCACAAGGGGGTGTCCCCTCACCACTTCTGTGGGTGATAGTGGTAAGCCAGCTGCTAAAACTCATGGAGGAGGCTGGCTATAAGGTAATAGCGTACGCACATGATGTAGTGGTGTTAATTAGAGGAAAATTCCCACAAACACTATGTAACCTAATGGAATCCGCACTTGCGGTTCTCGCAAAATGGGCTTCTGGCTGTGGCCTAGGTGTGAACCCTACAAAAACAGAACTAGTGCTCTTTTCAAGGAAATACAAGACGCCTAAATTGACTTTACCCAAACTCAGCAATACTAGCCTTACTATCAGCGAATATGCAAATTATCTGGGAGTGATCCTGGACAAAAAGCTCAATTGGAACAAAACACGGAGGAGCGTATTAAGAAGGCAAACATAGCACTCTTTGCGTGCAAAAAAGCTATTAGAAGAAGGTGGGATTTCTTTCCATCTATCGTTCATTGGTTATACACTGCAGCAGTTAGGCCCATTCTGCTATACGGAGTATGTGTATGGTGGCCAGCACTAGAAAAGGCTTCTACCCTTAAGCAAATGCATAAGGTGCAAAGGAGTGCTGAACTTTGTATCAGTGGAGCGCTGCGTACCACAACGACGGATGCATTAAATGTACTGCTCCATCTGATCTCACTTGATCTCCTTGCGAGAGAGAAGGCAATAGTCACAGCCCTCAGACTAAGGGAATCTTCAGCTTGGTACTGTAGTTCCACTCGAGCATTATACTACTACAAGGAAACATACCACCAAATACGGATTATTGCACACCAAACATTAACTTCGTTCAAGTGTATGACGTCATAATACCCACAAGACTACAATGGGCCAACCTTCCTCACTGTAGAGAAAACGCTATCAATATCTTTACAGACGGGTCTAAGCTTGATGGTAGGGTAGAAGGAGGTGTATTTTCACCGGATCTGGAGATTAGAGAATCCTTTAGACTGCACGATCATTGTAGCGTCTTTCAGGCGGAGATGCTAGCCATTTAGGAAGCTACACATCTCCTAAGATCATACTCAAATACTCAAGAACATGTGTTTATCTTCTCGGACAGTCAGGCTGCCCTGAAAGCGCTGAACTCTTTCAGCTCCAACACTAAAACCACAACAGAGTGCCGGAAATCTCTTAACGAGATTGCAGAGCACTATGTTATACATCTCATCTGGTAGGTATACCCATGGCTACATTCAAACTACAGATCTCAACAGAGATGTTCGGTATAGCAACCAATAGATGGTGCAACCTTGGCACGTGTAGAATCTCTAGACTCACCTGGCCAAAATGTAATCTTAAAAGAACAATAACACTTTTTCAGTACAAGAGAGATAAGTTAGTTGTTATTGTGGTTGACCTCACAGGCCACTGTACAATAGGAAGATATGCCACAAGGCTAGGTTTAAACTCCTGGGACTTCTGCAGAAGCTACGGAAACGCCGAAGAGGAGGAGACGGTCGAGCACTTGCTATGTCATTGTCCGGCCCACAGTAGCAGCACTAGAAGTAGGTGAGTTATTCACTAAACTTGTTCTAGTATGTAACGCTTACAATCAATTACATCTAGCTGAAATTTTACAGAATTTGTGCAGCTGGTGTACACACATAGGGTTGCTAAGAATTAATCGTTTACCTTTTGGTGTCAAGACAGCAGCAACGATTTTTCAGAAGACAATGGAAAGTTTGCTTCAAGGAATTTGTTTTGTTGTAGTTTACCAATATGTCGTAACCATCACAGGATAAGACAAGCAGGAACATGTATTGAATTTTAAAGCAAGCAGTATTGCGTCAGCTGGTCTAAAACTAAATTGAACGAAATGTGAGTTTTTCAAATCTAAAATTTGTTACTTAGGCTTTTCAATTGACAAAACTGTTTAGAGTTAGAACAGTGATAGAATTTCTAGTATGTCGTTAGCACCAACTCCAAAGAGTGAAATTAATTATAGTATGCTTAAGAAAGTAGCTCTTGCAATAATATATTGCCCTACTAAATTGTGACAGTAACTTTTACGCAAGAAAGTTTATTCTGCGAACGGACCACAAGCCTTCATTAGGGACTTCCCCACCTTCCACATGCTCTTTTACGCTATCTCCAATTCTATTCAAATTAGAAAAATTAAAAAAAAAAATGTTCTGTTTATCCAATCGCCACGAAACTTCACAGGATCACCCACGGGACTATTTTGAATATTGACACAAAATTTCGTCAAAATCGGTTAAGCGGTTTCGGAGTCTAAAGGGAACGAACATACATACCTCCATTTTTATATATAAGAAGAAGATAAATTTTAAATATAATACAGTGGTAATAAAATTTAAAAAAAAACCAACTCATGATCATTGACTGCTTTAGCTCATGACCAGCTGGTGCGACATCCAGCGTTGAGTTGAACAACATCAAGTTCGCTTGCTAGCGCTTATGTGAAATTGTGTGGTCCTACCCACCTTCCACATGCTCCTTTACACTACCACAATTTTATTAAAATTAGAAAAACTAAAAAAAAAATTTATGTTTATTCTGAATATTATTCTATTCTGAATATTGACACAAAATTTTGTCAAAATCGGTTGAGCGCTTTCGGAGTTTATAAGAAACATATATACATACTTCCATATTAATAAAAATAAATAAAATTTCTAAAATAAAAGTAGCCTAAGTTACTCCTTATTACATCAGATATCTGCCAGTGAAAGTCCCGTCAAAATCGGTCCAGCCGTTTCAGAGATTAGCCGAAACAAACAGACAGACAAAAATTGTAAAAAAAAAATATTTTGGTAATGTACCGTGTATACATCCATATGCATTTAGTAAAAACCGGTTATTTTAATATTAGAAAACAGACACTCCAATTTTATTTATCTGTATAGATGATTTGAATATTGCAGAAGGACTCCCCAGAATGCCTCACAATATTTTACTTCTAAAGAAGTTAATGAAAGTGATAATATTAATTTTACTCAATCTGAAAATGTATGCAAAATTAATTCAATTTCAAAGACATTGCACTCGAGTTTACACGCTACATAGTTTTGTCGAAAGTCAGTGAAGGAATAAAAACTGGAGTGCTATCAAAGTTAAAAGGCAATGAATTTTATGATTTGTTTCAAAATCGTACAAATTATCTGTTGAGTACGATTGCATCTTATGGGGTAACAGAGTTGTGCAATAAAGCTCCGAAAGCGAGTTTTGAATGAATTTCAGGCATCATATTTAGATATTGTTAAAATGAAAATGCTAGCGCGTTCTTACGTACGGTCGCCATCTATGGCTGCTGAAATTAAACGTATGATATGGGAATGTATACCTTATCAAGAGTTACAAACAAGTCCACTGTTTGGAGTAGAATTCGTATAGATTTTTCAGGACCAATCAAAAACTTTTACCTGCTAATTGTCAATGGCTCATATTCGAAATGGGTACAAGTTTTCTAGACAAAAGATATAACTTCTTCGTATACATTTAGTAAAATCAGAGAACTACATATTTTGTCGGAATGGCTTAGTACATATTTTGGTCAGCGACAATGGCCCGCACTTAACATCAGAATAAATTATACTTTTTATGTCAAATAATGATAAAAAACAAAAACATGTACTAACTGCTCCTGGTCATTCTTCTACAAACGGTCAAGCAGAAAGTTTTGTGAAACCCTTTAAAAAAAATCTATTCAGGCAAATTTTTAAGTAAAGTAAAATTTTAATTTTGATACCATTTTTTGAACCGATTCATGTTTGACTACCGTAATACTTACTATGCACTGTTCAACAGGTGAAACACCAGCAAAATTATTTTTTGGTGGAGTTTTAAAAACAACATTTAGTTTTCTTAAACCAGCAACGATTAACCACAGATATTTTGTATATATCTAGATTATATTATATTTTAAAAATAATCTTTGAAGCGCATAAGAGCTTCGGCGTTACCACTTAAATTTTCCACAGATACAAATTCTGATTGAAATAAGCATTTAAGTTTTTTCTGTTCATGTCAATCTCAGCTTACAGCACAGATTTTCTTTCTTTCTTTTTGTTTTTATTGAACTGCAATGCAATTGAAAGCTATGTAGTGTCAATTAGAACAGAAATTGGCATCGAATAAGCTCTTCTTCTTCGACTTCGACTTCGTCTTCGTCTTCTTCTTCGTCTTCTTCGTGAAAATTAAATTTAGATCATTTATATAGCACAACTACAAGCACTAAAAGGCTTAACAGAAATCTGCAATTTGAGCCGATATATTTAGATACATATAGACTCGTAAACATATTCCAATTAGACCAAGACAATACCACATTCTGATACGAGGACGAAGACGAAGCAGAAGTAACAGAAGTAGCAGAAGTAGCAGAAGTAGCAGAAGAAGTGTTGCAAGTTTTGTGTAATATTTCTTAAGCTTTGAGCAAATTGCAGTTCACATTTCATCGTTGAGTTTTTTTGCCTTAATCTAATTGGCAATCGTGCATGTTTCTAATTAGAAATAGAAATTCGTATTGATGAACTGAACATGAAACACTTTATTTGACAAATTTTCGATTTGAACTTCCACATCCGTTTTATGGAGTGCTGACAAAAGGATATGTTGCTATTACAATACCTGCCGTTTTTCATCGTTCGCCTGACGTTCGCTTCTACACTTTTCCTTTTAGTTTAGCTTGCTCGGCATATGTTGTTTAAATTGACTTTGTCTTCTGACAGGAAGTGGAAGTTCAATTTGCCATTGGTCTTTTATGCCGCAGCAACAAATGTCGTCGTCCATGTATTGTACATGTCCTTGTGTAGCTCAACTCTATACGCACAAAAGTATATACAATAAAAAAACAAAAACAAAATACAACAAAAAAAAAGGACAAAGTCTCAGTGTGTCTGCATGCAGCTTAACTATGTGCGTGTATGTGTGTGTGTGTGTGTGTGTGTGTGTGTGTGTGTGTGTGTGTGTGTGTGTGTGTGTGTGTGTGTGTGTGTGTGTGTGTGTGTGTGTGTGTGTGTGTGTGTGTGTGTGTGCATAGGCAACCAGAACACTTGACAGCAACAACTTCATTTGACTTTCTCTCTCCGTGTGTGTGTGTGTTTGTGTGTTGTATGTCCTTTGAACCTTTTTGCTTGCAGCTTGAATAATGAAAATAAAAACAAACAAAAAAATCCAAATGTGTTGGTATATACTGCATACGTGTATATGAAGTAAAATAAAATGGCGTCTCACTTTGATAGAAAACGGAAGTCAACTTGTTGGCATTGTCTGCAGAGTTACTTTACCTTGCCTGCCAGCCTGACAGCCTGCCAGCCTATCTGCCTGTTTTTCCCTGCTCTGCCATCTCATGATTTCTGTCAAAGTCAAACGCACAAAATTCTAGAAGGAGCCTCAGAAGGAAGTTCATGGTTTTTTTTTGTTTTTTTCGCTAACGGCTGCAACAGCAAGCAATATCTTTGCCTGTTGGCTGCCAGCGATGAATCCAATTAACCAGACAATTACGCCGTCTATTGCTGTCCCAGTCGCCGTTGCTGATGCTGATGCTGACGCTGACGCTGCCGCCGCATGTATCTGTCAGATACTTTCGCTTAGTATGGCGCATTCTTCATTACCGCAGTTTTTCGACTGGTACTGCCGCTGCCGCTGTTGCTGTTACTGCTATTTCTTGAGTGCCGTTGACTTCGGCGACCTGCGAACTGCGACTTGCGACCTGTGCCAAAGTTTTTCGCGCTAATGAGTCGACATGTTTCGTGGAAATTTAATTTGCCAACATGGTAAAACATGCCCTCTACCCTGCGCTACACTTCACTTCACTTCACTTCACTTCACTTCACTTCATTTTCTTTAGCTAGCAGCTTCAACAGTTCTATTTGTTTCTTCTTTGTGTACACTTCACATATAGCATGAATATGGGTATTAACAGTTTGTTAATTGATATGCAATGCAGTTGAGTGAATAGCTGTGTATTTCAATCTCAAGA
The DNA here is from genome assembly GCA_035044765.1 of Leucophenga montana. Lineage (NCBI taxonomy): Eukaryota > Metazoa > Arthropoda > Insecta > Diptera > Drosophilidae > Leucophenga > Leucophenga montana. Next base: position 54,621 of record JAWNNQ010001096.1, on the reverse strand, counting down.
ACCTAACCCAGGATCTCAAGAACTAATGGTTTTCATTACTTCAAACGACAAAATACTATGTCCGTACGTATTGAAAACCAGCAACAAGAAACCATCATTATGGACGTACTGGTCTTTGGTATTAGAAAAGTGCTAAAAACTTACGATAGATTTATTAGAGATTTCAATATGAAAATTCGTATAGTTGCTATCAAAAATTGCCAGAAAGCAACGATAGTGTCCTCAGACTAAGCATCTGGTTTGCTCTAAGACAAACAGGCATCTCAGAATATATTGTTGCTGTCAATCAACTTATAATGTTGGAAAACTTCGTATGTGGTCGTTTGTAGAAGTTCACAATAGTATGGAAAGTTATTGCCATTCACTTGGGTATGATCAAAAACGATTATTTTGCATATGACTCAAGCAGCTCACGTGCGTTAGACACGTATTCCCTGGACAGTTTCTAACCATTCGTTCCGGCTTGAGCAAATTGTGTGAGGGCCACGCCGCTCAATTAAGTTTTGGTACGCTGATTCCCGTCATTGAAAAATAAATACCAGTGAAGACATAGAAGAAATCTCGGATATGATCCTCCTTTGACGACGACCCTCAGCTCAAAGTCCTTACGGTTGACCGAGCATGCGTTGGAAAGATCAAGTCTGGAACGACCTTCACAAACTTGCTATTAACAACAATCGGCACCAGCGCACTCTAAATTATAGCGGCTGGTGCGCCTTCCTACCGAAGGGTTGTAGGGCCACATAAGTTAGTAAGTGGTAAAATTAATACCATTCGAAGTGAGTGTGAAGTGGTGTTAGACAAAATGATTATGCCCTGTCGCCAATGCCGAGGCTTCAACTGCAGCTATGCAACCCTTAGCCACGGTTTTCGGTGTTCTCTGATTGTGACGGTTTATATCTTGTTCTAGAATAGAATTTCAATTGCCAAACACTTGCGTGTGAGTCCAATGGACATCATCAACCATCGTTGTAAGTGGCAATGAATCAATGAGTTCAACTCATGGAAAGACGACGACTTTATATGGAATGAAGTCCAGTTGAGAAACTGGGCCGCGTTCATTGTGAGCATCATCGGCAGATTATGAAACAAACTGCAATGGCTTGCCTGCAAGGTCTTTCGGTTACCCGGAATAAGAATCGGATGTAGATGGTTAATCTCCTTTTCATCTTAGCTAAATGAATTAGTAAAAGGACAACGAACTGAGGATACCATTTTATTTTTGGCGAAACATAGCAGCAACAATTTTAAAGATACGATATTAAATACTAATGCTAAGAAGTTTTTGGAGTTCTGCAACGATTACGTACTAATTATACTAAACTATATTTGGTTTTGCTCTATAATAACATAATATCTGGAAAGTTAGGAGTCGAAAGTGAGCTTTCCTTGTCTGCTTTTCTCTCTTTGTAGTGCTTTCGCCGTAAACATGAGAACTATAATTGGTTCTGAATGCAATTCTCTGGAATTGAAATACTCACTGAACACTGTTTATTTCTTAATCGAAACTTTCAAACTTCGAAGAGATTCTGCAGAAGTTGTTGGAATGTCGAGGAGGAGGAGACGCTTGAGGACTGGATATGCTATTGCTCAGTTCATAATAGAAGGAATCTAACTCTGCTCAAGAGTCTTTTCATAGATAATTTTACAGAGATGTCTGTAAAAGAGATAAATTCATCGATGTTCCAGGTACAGACAAATTGGTTCACGAAAGTGCAGAGAAAGGGCGATATGTTGGTTTCTTGTGATCGGTTGTTTCTCCCACTTTTTGGTGTAGTCTCCATCATTTATTTCATAGACTTTTTTAACTTTATTTTACTCAGTACTACTTCTTTCAAGGAACCAAGAGAAATTTATGTAGCGTATAAAAGCATCGTTCATACTGTATTTGTTGTTCACTTTTGTTTTGTTTATTTGTAGCTTTTTGTCGTCGTCGTCGTCGTCGTCGTCGTCGTCGTCCTCGTCGTTGTCCTCGTCGATACGCGCTGTTCTCACATAGCGGAAATGAGTTAATTATATAGAAAGCCGCCTTAGATTTATTGTTGCTGTCCACTCTCGACTCCGTGCGCAAGTTACTTCGAAGCGCTGCATCCGCAACCGCTTCCGGCTCCGGCACTCAATCGTTTATGTTTTCTCAACGTTCTATGTTCAATTTTTTCTTCATTTGTTTGGTTTTCTATACTTCTTTTTCTTATAGACATTTGCATATTTAAACGATTTTTAATTTTTCTTCTTTGTTTTTCTTAAACTTTTTCTGTTTTTTGTTTTTTTTCTGACTTGGTCCTTTTGTCCTTTTGTCCTTGTTGCCTTTGCCGTGGTTGTCGTTGTCGTTGTCGTTGCCGCTGTTGCTGTTACTGTTTTTATTTGTCAATTAACCAAAGGCATGAAAAATGTTATTTACGTCTAATTAGCATCGAAATACATAAAGCTAATTAGCAAATGTGCTCCTACGTCTAAAGAATGAGCACGAAATGCAAATGCAATAAGCAGCAAAAAAAAATAGAAAAATTAAAAAAAAGAATAAAAATAAAAAAATCCAATTGGAATGTTTGGTTTTTCGTTCAAATTATGTTTCCAGTCCACGACGGATCCTGTGCGACTGATTGGCAATGCTCGACACTGCTCGACTACGTAGTTCTACGTATTTATGACATATTTCGCATATTTGGGCGCCAGCGAATGCCACCAACGCCTTCGAAGGCTGATCGCCTCTGGGCAGGAAACTAGCGAGCACCATCAGTCTGGGAGGACGACTTTGCATTGCTTTATTGTTGCCGACTAATGTGAATTTTATGCCTTGGTGAATTGCCGCACGAATGCATACGCATATGTATGCGGGGGCTAATAAAAGTTAAATAAGTTCCAACCGTAAGTATATTGTACGCGTAGTCTGACACTATGTTTTAGTTGCAATAGCAAATATTGTAAAAATCTATTTTACCATATAGTAATAACAACTTTGTAGCCTCTAAAGCTTAACAGTGTAGCGCGTTGGCTAACATAACCAGAGGACGCATGTTCAAACCCAACTCTATACCACCCAGATCCGCCTTAAAAGGCGCAATTAATATGATGTTGCATAGGCAATGCAACATCAAAGACAATTTGGCCTCAATCGATTCATGACGCGTTCCCCGGAGCGGATATTTAAGTTTCGGAAACAGAAAAAAGTCACAGGGTACCAAATTTGGTGAATCCGGAGGTTGTGCGATGACTTTTGTTTCATGTTTGGCCAAAAACACCGTCACAATAAAAAAATTTTGCAAAAAATTCAGGTCTTTTGGTACGATTCGGGGCGGCAACGCGTTTCATGCCCAAAACATCAACCAAAATGTGTTGAGACGATCCATAAGAGATGTTGAGTGCCTCTGCTATCTTTCTAATCTGAACACGACGATTTTCGAGCACGATTTCCATCACTTTTTCGATGTTTTTGTCGTTAACAGAGGTGGATGGACGACTTGCATGAGGCAAGTTTTCTACGATTTTACGAACATCACTGAATGCTTTATGCCACTCAAATACTACTTGCGTTCTCGATAGAGTCCTCCAAACACTTTTGTAACATTTTGAATGATTCCGTTGCCGTTATTCCATTGGAAACACAAAATTTCAAGCAAACTCGTTGTTAAATTTTTTTTTTCCATGTTAAAAATCGCCATACAAACTTTTCACGTCGTAAACAAGCAGCTGTCAAACATAGAATAATTATCGCATCCCGCTCAAACCTCGCATGCATGTCAGTGATAGTGACAGCCAACTTAAGAAGAAGAACCGAACCGATTCGGTTTACCGGTTTGGTTTACCGGTTCGGTTTAAATTCACCAGTCCGGGTCAATTTCGTTCCAGAGGTAAATTGCGATGGAGGGTTCTCGCCTAGAGCCCGAGGCCCACAAGCAAACTATATTAAGCAAAGCGTTTGGGCTGCTACCAAAGCTGATAAACTGTCCAAAATAATAACGAAATTAATTTTTGTTGCCAAACGTGAAATTACTCGTTCTCTTCTCGCACAATAAAATCAAAATAGTTCCTGCTGTGTGGCTTCAAACCACATACCATCCAAATCTTCAATAGCAGGTCATCAAAAGTCGATAATCTATATATATATATATATATATATATATATATATAAAATTGGAAGTATATATGTATATTCTCTATAGACTCCGAAACCGCTCAACCCATTTTGATCAAATTCTGTGGCAATATACAAAATAGTTCCGTGGGTGATCCTGTGAAGTTTATTGGCGATTGGATAAACAGAAAATTTTTTGCATTTTTTAGATTTTCCTTTTTTTTTTTTTTTTGTTTCAATAAGAAGGAGCATGTGGTGGGTGGGAAAGGGGAAAATAGGGACAGGGGAATAGGAAGAGCCGCATACAACGTCGCGAGGACCTACTAGTAACCTATAAAACATGCCCACTTTCTGAGAACAATCGGCAAATTGTCAAATTCTGGTGTTCAGCCATGCTTAAAATTCCCTTAATATCTTACCAATTGTTTGCGTAGTAGAAAGCTTATGCATGTCACGGTCTCCCTCTAAATTATGTGGATGTGCTAGAAGCACCATTTCTATTAGAGATTTTAACATATTTAAGGCGTTCAGTGGTTAAATGATCCATTATCTCAAATGTCAGAAAATAAATTAATAAAATGACGCTTGGCACTGATAAATACATATAATTGACAGATTACGGATGCCAGCCCAACGGTTCTGAAACCATGAAATTAATAAACATTTACATATAAATAGTATACCGGGCGTGCGCTATGGCGTCATGCTATTTTGTACCATTCATACCAAGTGTTTTATGCATGGCACAAAGTATGACCAGCGGACCAAGAAGTTTCTCTAGGACAAAAAAAATAAATAGCATATTTGAAGGACATACTTCACGGTTTCTTCTTCTTCTTCGTAGCAATATCTGCTCTAAAGATACTAAGCACGTTTTATGTAAGTGGTCGTACCATTTGCCATGGATTGTGGGATCACCGTATAGGTTTCATAGGTCTCTTTTGTACATCTGTGCTTGTTAAAATACATTTAAAAAATTCTCGATGCTTACGTTCTTCGAGCATAGTTCATATACAATAAGTGGAACTGTATCAAGGGAAACTATTTAGCCATTATCATCTAAATAGTAATCGCTATTTTAGGTGAAAAATTCGGCATAACTTTTGTTAGTCTCCATGTATATATACTATATGTATATATTTATGTAGAGTGGTCTGTGTGTGTGTGTGTGTGTTTCACAGGAGCAGCATTCTGTTGGCAATTTTTCTTTCAACTAGCAACAACAATGAGCAAACAAACAAGCCAACAACATTTACTAACTATGATTATTAAACTGCTTTGGAAGCGCTTCATTCGCACGCTTTTCCCCTTATGCTTCTAGTATAGTTGCTGCTGTTTGTCTGTCTGTAAAACTATAAAATTTCAGTGCTGGCACTCGAGTGACACAAGCACCAGCACATTTACAGATACAAAGCTACATACAGATGCGCAGATACAGAGAGTTGGTCAAAAAGCACCAACAGCGTCAGCGGCAGCGGCAACGTCGACGTCGACATCAACATCAGCAGCGACTGTGGCAGCAACATTAAAATTCAAATTCCAATTCATCAAGATAATCGTATTTCAGAACTTTATTTGCACGCCCCAAAACGAGCGACGCAGTGGGACAAAACGAGGTGCAAGTAAAGCGGCACTGTTTGCCAAGGACTTTGCCATATATATATATATATATATATATATATATATATATATATATATATATATATATATATATATATATATATATATATATATATATATATATATATATATATATATATATATATATATATATATATATATATATATATATATATATATATATATATATATATATATATATATATATATATATATATATATATATATATATATATATATATATATATATACATATAGATACATATGTATTTTTGTGTGTGTGTGTTTCTGTATCTGTGTAGGCCAATGTAACACTAGCTGTGTAAAATGTTGCTGTGGCTTTTCTATGTATGTGTGGGCGGGCGTAAATATTTGCTCGCCAATCTCACTGCATGCATGCGTGAATGTAGTATCTCTACTCGCCGCCCTACTTGTCCTGCACTGTGATACTGTGTGCCACTTGCTAGCGGCCACTTCAGTTTGTGCTGTTCTGATCCTGCTACTGCTGCTCGATGTCTTCGTTCTGTGTCGCTCCACATCGCACCCTATCATACGGCTCTGTTCATATTACACTGCTGATATCCTCGTTACTTCCGTTTCCGCTCCATTTTCTCCTCCCACGCACGTTCCATATACTAAACTCAACTCAACTCAACCAAACCAAACCAAACGAAACCAGTGCAACCCTGGCCATCCCTGTGTCCTGTCCAACACTTTTCGTGCCGTTTGCTGCGAACGGGTTGTCGTTTTTGTTGTTGCTGTTTTTGCGTTTTTAAGGCCAATTATTATTAATTGCTTTACAGATACACAAAGATATACAGATACAAATTATGAAGCTTTAAACCCAACTACGGTGTCCTGCGTGAGTGTAAGAGTGTGGGTGCATGCGACGTGGGACTTTATATGTGAGCAAAAACGAATCAGTCGGTTTAGATAAAAAACTTTTTCATTTTTATGCCAAAGGTTTGCTTTTGGTTTTTTATTCATTTCAAAAGCGCTGCTTTTACTTCGTTTTTTACGCGTGACTTTTATTTATTTATTCAATTTTTATTTCTTTTTGTTTTTTTTTTTCGTTAGCTTTGATTTTGTATAAATACATTTTCAGATATTTTGCAACCCAATGAGGTAAGGAACATTCTACGCCGATAGCTTTTAACACTACTATGCGGATAGTTTGTGAATTAAATTATATATGCAGCTAGAGCTGAAATGTCCTATAATTTGAAAAAACATCGCCAGTGGCCAACGTTTTGCCGCTCTTTTGGTCGTATATTGAGACACCATTTTGTCCATAGTATCCACAACGCCACAAATGTAATAAAGAATAATTTCCGTCCTTTGCTTTGTACCAGACACAATTGCATCACGATGCATTGACAACAGTAAAATAACAGCCTTTCCCTTTGCTGGAACGTATGATGTCATTGTAGCCCTGGGCCCAAATCCGAATTCGCTGGAAAACACTTCTCGGTTTTTGGAAGCTTTAAATACTTTGGGCACGTATAGCTTGTTTTTCATCAAGGTGCCAACAATGGTCATATTCCATTCTTCGACTTCTTCACCATCTGCGTCCACCTCTTTCTCGTCAGTCAAATATTCCATTTCACTGCGCTGATACATCTTCCATCATGGCCCACAAAATCATCATCTTCATCATCATCAGAGTTGAACGCAGCACACAACATATTTCTAAAATACTCCTGTTTTTCTTCATAAAAGAATCTACATATTTTGAAATAACGCGAATGTAAGAAATGTTAGTCTAAAAAATCAGATAAAACATACATAACCACTAGCGTATATTCTGTTTGTTAATCAATCAAGTGAAAATCGATGAAAACAACAGCAAAAACAAAAAATAGGCCTCGACGGCAAACGCTCGCTCCTCTCTGTTTCAACGCATGATGTTGACTTACCTGGATAGATATACAGCTTAAGAACCGTCCCGTCACGCTACGACTCCTACCCGCACCCTGTATAAGTGACGTCATTCGTTCCGATCATATCAGAGTGTAAGTTGCCAAGCTATCGCTAATATTAGCGAAGTATCCACTTTCAACTTGGTATAGAGACTCTTTGTAAATAAAAATAAGATATTTTTGTAATTGACCGTTTGGCCATTTCAAACCGGGATCCGAAATACAGTACTGCCAGTACAGTAACCATTTTACGCTCTCCTCTCTTCTTCTCTTTTCGTATTCCAAAAATGTACACACATACAACAGTTCCTTAATATCCTTATTATTACATTTTAGTTTTGCTTTAATATACTAGGACTAATAATATGACGCTGACATCTTTATGTTGCACGTCCATCTGATCAAAGTCAGAGTTAATGATTCAGCCAGGGAATAAAACCAAAATGTTTTTCGGTTTTGGTTTCAGTTGAGCTAAATCAGCAATATTCTCTGCACTATTCTATTCGGCCGCATATCATCCAATACCGTACACTAAGGCACAAATTTCCGAATGGTATTATCAATAATGGGCTCGCAAGGTCGATGATGCACACCATATGTTGCCCTTTCTGTCATATTGTCTTGAGCTTGGTTAAGGCCAAGGCTGTTCAGTTTTCTAAAATACTTATGTTCCGGAGATCCTTCTACGGAAGCTAAACGAAATCTATATGTTGTTCAACTTTACATAATAGTCTTAAATGTCTGCAATGTCTAGACAGAAAGCTTTATAGGATTTTCAAAGTATTCTTACTGAATGCAATCTAAATCTCATACTTCTTTTTTGGCGTAGGCATAACAACTTTTTCCTAGACTTATGAGGCCACAGTTCTCCCAGTTTCCATCTTTTAATAACACTTTGGTCTGCAGATGAACTCTGCACTATTGAAGGGTTGTCTGCACTCTTTTCTTGCAAACAATGGCGCCACGTTAATCGGTAAACTCTCGTATCCAATATACATCTTTTGATGTTCAATTTTTCTAGGCAGTCGAAGACTAGCTTTGGCTTGACTATGTTAGCTGTCTGGCCATCTAATTAGATTAAATTGGAGACATCTATTGCAGAAAATTGATGTTAGTGAGGTTTTCAAGCGACTCGATGAGGTTATATACCCTTTCTTCAATATGGTTTTGAATACCTATTTTTGAATATGGAGATGAAGTGGCATTATATATAAAAGTCCATCTAATGAGCTGCATGGACAGTTACACATGGCTTCGGTAATAGCGATATATACGAGTATCTGCATCTGATTCGGTTATTTGATAGCATCTGCTAGCTTAGCTGCTTCTGGCATAAGAATTTTATCTCTCGATGATAGGGATACTTATACTTTATTTAATATTACTGTACATAGACTAAAGTTTCGGAGATATACGCACTGACTCTTTGCTATTAAAAATGAATACAGATTCCCAAAAACATTCATTCAAAATTCCACTGTATTGTAAAATATCTTTCAGTTTTAGGTTCCATAAAGTTGACGTTTTAATTATTTTTCGTACATTTTATACGTCAACAAGTTTTATGGTACGCTTCAAAATTTCATCGGGTCTTGCCAACCAGGCAAGACGACAAGGAGATGTCGCATTCATTACAGAATGAACAACTACAATCAGAACTACAACTGCAACTTCAACTACTTATAATATTCTAAAAAAAAAAAAGAACCATTGCCATCTGCAAGCCTCATCATTTAACTATTTAAAGGATGCAAAAGACTATGACTACCGCGCCTTGCAAAGGCAAACTCAAATGCATATTTTTTTAAACAAATATTTGCTTTGAATTTGACAGTTTGTATTTCTAAGCTCCATAATTTTTTTAATCTTTTTGCTTTCCTCCATTTTTTGCATGGAGTCCTTGCCGATTTAATTCAGTTTTCGTTTTTAATGTCATTTATATGATTTTCCCTTTTTGGCCGAGGGACGATAACAGAGATAGATGCAGAGCGAGTGACATAGAAAGAGAGCGGAGTGTAAGGAAGCGTAAATATTTTTTCCATGCAGACACTTGACTTAATTCGCTTTGAATTATCCTTTTTAATGTCAAACTGTAGGCCAAATGGTAATGCGTGCATATAAAAAGAGCATAAAGAAGTAGGGAAAATGATGTGTTTCTGTGGCAGTAAAAAGAATGACAGTAAGAGAGAATGCTGCTGGCAATGTTGACACAATTAAAAGGCAAACTCACAAACATAAACACACACACACACATACACATACACAAATATAAATACATATATAAATAAATATATATATATATATCTCTCTCTCTCTCTCTCTCTCTCTCTCTCTCTCTCTCTCTCTCTCTCTCTCTCTCTCTCTCTCTCTCTCTCTCTCTCTCTCTCTCTCTCTCTCTCTCTCTCTCTCTCTCTCTCTCTCTCTCTCTCTCTCTCTCTCTCTCTCTCTCTCTCTCTCTCTCTCTCTCTCTCTCTATATATATATATATATATATATATATATATATATATATATATATATATATATATATATATATATATATATATATATATATATATATATATATATATATTGTAGTTTAATCCTGGCAGCAAATTTGCTCTGTCCAGCATTGAACAACTCACTTGTAGACTACTGGCACACTTCCTTTGCTGCATCAATTAGTCCTGTTTGGTTTTTACGCTTTCTTACTGTGCGTCCGTTTGGCACATCGCTCACTCAACTCATTATTTATGGTCACTCGCTGTCCATTTGCATATTAATTTGTTCAATTCGATATAGCAGGGTAAAAAAGAGAACAAACAACAACAACAACAACAACAACAACAACAAAAAAGCTCCAAGACACGCAATGATTATTTATAAGAATATATAGCTCAATAAATTCAATTCAACTTAATGCAAACTTATTATAATTGCAATTGAAGTTAATATTATTCAGTGCCAACCTTCGAAATGAAAGGAAAATGCATAAAAATACTTTTACTTTCGCTAAACCGAAGCTTTAATACGCTTTAATTTCGATGTGGTATAATATGATGTTTTCATAAGCATTAGCTCCTTCCACAAAAAATGTACTTTCAATCAAACTATTTTTTGTAATCGCTCTTCTTTTTGATCTTGGCGCGTTACGATGATTGAATTGATTTGTGTACGTATTTAGTAAATGTGAATAAGCCACAGAGAGGGAGAGAGAGAGAGAAAGAGAGCAGTGTGTGTGACATATGACATGTGAACAAGTAAGTACGATAATACCATTTGTATACTTCGCCACACCCCGTGTTGAAATTGTATACTTTGTAAAAATAAATATACTTACATACATGTATACATACAATATATAAATTCACTTTACTTAGTAAGCTATTATAGAGGAAAACTCAGCTCAGCTTTAGATCCTTCAATCATCTGATCTTAATTAAATTTAGAGACATGATGATAAAACAAGTAGGGACACATACAACATTAAAAATATGCCCTCACAAATAAGAAAAAATAAATTGTTTACTTCATCTGTAAATGTATATGGAGAGAATATTTACCAAATTTTTGTATCTCTAGCTACTGATTTAGTTTCTGAGATCTATAGTTTTCAACAATCGGACAGACGGATGCTTCCATGTACGGCCAGATAGAGATTGTATCAATTTCCGATACTGATAAAGAATGTGCATTAAATACCTATCACACCTACTTCTCTATGTTACATATTCGCACAAACTTCTTATACTATTTTCCGTTACAGAATATAAAATGAAGGAGAGAAATACGTAATTTGGTATTTGCTGTGACCATGAACAAGTAAAAACTGCCTGCCATTCAGCAGGCCGTAGTGTTGTGTGCTTGTCTGCTAAGTTAGCTAAGACGCGACAGGTAGAATGAGTGGCTAAGATAAGATATATACTATAAGGAAGGCCATTAGAAACGGAGTGAAAGATGCTAAAATGCTATGCCCTTATCTACACCATCATCTGGTCTCTTTGACGTATGCAGGCAAATGAAATGCTTCTTTCTAATGTCTACTTGAACTTTTTATAGTCAATCATTTCCAGAAAATTACATTACAACACAATACTTTTAGCAACTCATAGCGGTATCCTCCAGTATTTGTCGTGAATATATGTAAATTCAGTAATCTTGGGAAGGACACTGTGTATAATATATGTTCTAATGGATTTATGGAATCGGAATATGGAATGGAATATATACAAAACGGATGACTACCTGTAATACAACCATCCGGCCTCTATTCTCAAGATTTTTGTAAGGAACACTTTTTCTGTTACGGGAACTCATTGATTGGGACTATTACCGATTGTTCCTTGTAGCAGAAAATGACACCAAAAAGAAAGTATTCCAGTAACTGGTTACGGTTTTCTTTAGTATCGAATTAGTCCTAAAGAATTCTAGTGAAGTTATATCACTTGATCAAGCCTGGGAAGTACAATAAGGGATATACACTATAATATATAGAAATCTAATGACTACCTAAAAAACCCTGTACCCGCCTCAATTTCCAAAATCTTTGTAAAGAGCGCATATCCTGTAACGGGAACCAATGATTCCGACTATCTTCCAAACTTTCGAATTGTTTCATATACCTCTCCAGAAAATTTTATTAGATATCGATTTCTAGCTATCACGCTTAAAGATACTAAGAAAAAATTTAAAGTAATTCATAGACAATTACTTATTATATTCTAAAAATTAATTTTATGTACACTGCATAACATAAGTTTCAACACGCTTTTAAAACTCCGCATTTTCACTGCAAGAAACAAGTAAACAGAGAGAAACGCATTCATAGCATTCACGACGTTCAACTTCATAAGCATTCAAACATCAAATATTCACACGCTTCGAATGAATTAGAATCAATGTGAACTTCGCAATCTCATTCATTCAATTCACATTCATTTGAAGAATGTGCACTTTCATTCATGAATGTATCATTTGCCATTTTGGCTGCATTCATACAGGGCTCTAATATATTGCCTGCATATGGGCAGGTAACTAGTCTGGCATCCCCTAATCGCTAGTGAATTCAACAGAGAAGTTCGCTAGATTAAAATTTATACAATATGCTGTTAACACTAAACTGGAAAATTTTCAATGCCGAGACTTGTATGCTAGTCAGTCATCACTAGCGAAATCATTAGCACTATTTCACTTGTGAAATAGCTAGTCCGTCAGAACTAGTGAAGCAACTAGAGAAGCGTAATGCAGAGGGTAGTTCGTAGTTTTCTAACTAAGAAGCGAAGTCCGCACTCAAGATGAATATTAGTTCGGTCGATCGTTTCTAACTAAATTGAAATTCAACGAAATTACATTCCGAGAAATATTTATTTAACTGCTTCAATATAATTTGAAAATTTTGTCATTGATTTTAAAATAAAAATCGAAAAACTTTTAAAATAGCAAGCCTGGATCTTCTTGTCACTGTTACACATTCGTAGTCATTTCATAGTTGTTGTGAGAGCCTGTTTTGAAAAATTGCTCTTCAATATTGTGCTGGGCGCTGCAAACTGGTAAGTACAAAAAAAAAAAAAAAAAAGAAATGTAAACAAGCTAAAAAACTAGTAGATTTTAAGTACAATTCGCGTTCAGTTCAGTTCAATTTTGATTTATTATTTTTTTTTTTTTTTGTATTTTTTTCTTTCTGAAAGCATTGAAAAAACAAATTGCCATACACTGCTAGGACGAGGCGAATAACTCGTATCATAAACATAGCAAACTCCTTCGGCCAAATCTTCGGACCTATTGAAACTCGTTCTAGTTCTTGTGTCATTTTTATTTGGAGTTCAACACCGACATAGCAGGATGTCGTTGCCGTGCATTCCACGTGTCTACAGCGAAGTCAATAAAAATAAGCCAACCACGTACTGGGACTATGAGAACTATGTAATCGAATGGGCTAACCAAGAGGATTACGCATTGATACAAAAGTTGGGTTGCGGTAAGTACTCCGACGTCTTTGATGCTCTAAATGTACCAAGGAATGTGAGATGTGTGGCAAAAGTCTTGAAGCCAGTTGAGCAGAAGAAAATAAAGCGGGAAATTAAAGTGCTGGAAAACTTGAGAAGAGGACCAAACATTATTCTCTACCTAGAGGCTGTGGTAAATCACGCGACTGGAACGCCGACTCTTATATTCGAATATGCTGAGTGTAGAGACCTGTGGCAGATCAGTGCAGAATTGAATGCATTTGACGTACGCTTCTATCTGTACGAGTTGCTCAAGGCGGTGGAGTATTGCCACAGTATGGGCATCATGCATCGTGACATAAAGCCGCATAACATATTGATTGATGTTGAAAAACGCATGCTGCGCCTTATCGATTTTGGGCTGGCAGAGTTTTATCATCCCGGAGAGACGTACAGTGTACGTGTGGGATCGCGCTACTTCCAGGCGCCCGAATTACTGTTGTACTATGAATTTTATAACTATTCTATTGATATATGGGCCGTGGGTTGCATTGCCTCATATTTGTTATTGGGACGTTTCCCCTGGACTTTCAATGCTGATTGTGATAACGAGCATCAACTTTCGCGTATCGTAAAGGTGCTGGGCACTGAAAAATTCTACGCATATCTGAATAAGTATGAAATCGAGTTGGATGACAGTTTCCTCAACTCGTTGGAAGCATGTGAACCCATGGAATGGCAGTGTTTTATTAATTCTGCTAATGAACATTTGGCCACACCGGAAGCACTCGATTTTGTGGTTAAACTTTTGCAATATGATCAAGCTGAACGGCTTACAGCACATGAAGCCATGGATCATGCATACTTCAAGACAAACATCATTGAAACACCAGAGAACATTAATGGCTCGGAACAGGACTAGATGCGGATTATGTTAGTCATGTGCCGGATGATGTTGCGGGAAGAAGAGTTGATGTGTTCAAAATTATGTGTTATGGCAGAATTATGGCAGAATATAAAACACTACTTTCAAGATCAATTTTCGGGTAACAAAAGGTTTAATCTTTAAACTAATCGTGCTGAAAACAAACTGATTTATTTTGTATCTATTCAGATCTGACTTTATTAAATTTTTTATATTTTTTTACGGCCGAAAATTCAAAGGTTATTTTTATTTTGAATTTTTGTACATTTAAAAGTGATCTGATTGTTGTGTCCATTGGCGCAAACAGAGCTTCAGATATGTATTCAAGATGATCGCAGTGTGAAACATTTGTCCATATAGAGTTTCCATACTGCCCGCTTTAGCAAAATTTATGTAGTCTCAGAGCACATCAACAATCGATGAAAACGTTGAAGCAGTGAAGAAAATTGTTATGAAGATTCGTCGAATCACTATTAGAGAAATTGCTGGGGATGTTCCGAACAACAATGCCTCAGCCACCGTATTCACCGGATTTGTGCGTTTTGCCACGATTGAGGAGATAGAGACCGCATCGCTGGAAGAGCTCAAGACCATACCAAAAAAGAGTATATCAGAGGTTCTTCGAGGTTTGGATGAAGCGCTGGCACATGTGTATTATATCTGAGGGAATTAATTTGAAGGAGACAGAATAGATATTGATGAATAACTAAATGCTTTTTATATATGAGAGTTGTGCACAAAGAGAGCGGATAAAGTGTAAGCGTATGTGTGCGCGAAAGCATTTAGCATGCTGATTTAAAGTTTTTCTTTCTCTTCTTTCATTTGAGCTGACTTCGGCAAGCAGTTATTCGTATACGAAACGTGTTTTGCCAAGGCGGGTAACCGAGGCCAACGCTGGTTTCTATTAGCTATCGTTCGGTGTATTGTTCGTTATTTAGAACGCTGATATCCCAAGGATAATAGAAAGCATGCTATACATCTTTTACTAATTACGAAAAATCTTTATTTTGGGGTTGAAAAATGGAAAAACAAACTAAATATACAATAATTGTGCGGATGAATTTTTAAGCAGTAAAAAAGAAAATTGCAGCAGCAGCTGTCAAAATAATGCAATTACAAGAAGAAGAAGAAGAAGAAGACGAAGAAGAAGAATAACTCCAAGGACTACTTGCAGCAGTTGCTTCCGAAGGAAAGAAAGTACGAAAATACAAAAAAAAAAAAAAACAAATATACAAAAAAACAACAAATAAACAAACAGACGAATCATTTAGCCAAAGTTAAAGTCCATAAAATCCTTGCACAGGACTCGCCCGAAGAACACAGAACGGAAGTGCAGTAGAAGAGAAAGCAACGGAAGCGGAAGAAGACGAACTTCAAAACAGTTTTTGCGTTTCCGCCAAGAAGAAGAAGAAAAAGAAGAAGCAACAACAAACAAACAAAAAGCGTTCCGAAGCGAAGCCAACTAAACGAAGCAATAAACAGCTGATTTGCCATAGAAAACTAGTAAAGAAAACGAGGTCAAAGGGCAGAGTGTGTGTGTGTGTGTGAGAGAGAGAGAGAGAGAGAGAGAGAGAGAGAGAGAGAGAGAGAGAGGGAGAGAGAGAGAGAGGGGAGAGAGAGAGAGAGAGCGAAGATGCGTTGAAGTCAATGAAGAAAACTTTGCAGTCGCTTTGATGACTTCTTTATGATGCTGACGATGATGCTGATGAGGCTGACGACGATGACGATGGCGATGGCGAGCAGCAGCGTCAAGTCAACATCCTGCGGTGCTTGTTTGGCAACATCCTGCGGCGCCGCGTAGCTGCCATTTTAGCTAAATGCTTGCTTCGACTTCAGCTTCTAATGCATATTCATAGCCTAATTGCACAAAGTAGACAGCGCGTGCCAGTGTTACTTATGCTTATACAATACAAATACAATAGATAAATTGTTAAACAAATGAAGCACTACCTACAGGACCTTTAAAACTGCTCTTTGTTTTTTTTTTCTATATTTTTATTAAATAACAAGTATTGCATTTGAGCCAGAAAGTATTACTCATTCCAAAGTATGTCTAATGATACTCATAGTTATAGATCTATTAACTATGAGTATCATTACACATACCTTGTAACGAGTAAAACTTTCTGGCTCAAATGCAATACTTGTTATTTAATAAGAATATAGAAAAAAAAACCAAAGAGGAGTTTAAAAAAATCACCCTTCATATATACCATAGTTACTATAATGCGAACTTCATACTTCTTTTTCTTTGTCCTTCATAGTTTTGTTCAATCGTGAAATGTTTTTTGTGTGTTTGTTATACAGGGTGCTCCATTTAGACGTATAATATTTTGTTATTTACTGAAATCTGCACTATCGCCAATATAATCGTGACTCTATATGATTTTAGTTATGCAACACTACATGAAACTACACGAACTGTGTAGCTTAAACTCCAAATCGATGGTAAAAACGCAAAGTTCGATACATAAAAAAATTGGACGCCACATCAGTCAGACGACTGTGCACAATATTGTTCAACGAAACTGGATGCACTATGCACTTGCGACTACACAAAGTATAAAGCCTACAAGCATGATCACAAAACTTTTCCAACCTTGAAACGAAAAATTCGGTTATTCAAGCAATTCCAGTAAAAGTGTTAAGTTCCAACGGAACAGTCGCGGTGAAGATATTCGAGAACAAATTTTTCATAAATAATCCTACTGCATTGATTTGAAAATAAAGTTACACACGTCGAAATAAACACCCTTTACATATTAGCCACATTTTTGTCATTTTTGTCATTTTTGTTTTTGTTTTCTTTTTTTTTGTTTTCTTTTTTTTTGTTTTCTCAATGCGATAAGTATTTGTACTGATTTCCGAAACAATACAATACAAACAGTGCCACCCTTCACATGCGCCCCATACTGCTTGCCACACTGCCATGCCAATTATCGAAGTAGTCCAAGCCATCACCTCATAGAAGTTGCGTATTAATAATAAAAAGCGAAACGAAAGTCATTTCATTCGTTAGCATCAAATGTCATTGACCACAAAACACGAAAGAGGACAACCACCAAAGCACCAAAGCACCCAACCAACCAACAATCCCACCCTTATCCTAATTTATAGCACCTCCACACAACACATCATCGTACTGCGCTACCTCCACGAAATATGCTTAACAATTCAATATTCGAGATAGTCCGTTCATAAAATATTCTGAAGTGTTATTTCCTTATATAGTGGCGCCCCACTGGGCTATACAATATTTGCAATTTTTACAGCGTGTGTCAAACTTAAAGGCTTGTGTGGCAGCAAAGAATTGTATAACGTTCTACACAGTAATACAAAATAAAACAAAGTAATAGACGAACTCTAAGAAATTTGTTAAAACCATCAGCAACAGAATGCGCCATGCACCTGTTTTTTTTTTTTTTTTTTTTTAGAACAAAAAATCTATTCGTGAATTATAAACTTTTTTTTTTTTTTAGTTAAACAATTAAAACCATTACAATTCGCAAACAGTCAACCGAATAAACAGTTGACATATAGCTTAAGTACAAATAAATTTACAGTTTGAATTCTAAAGCAGAGATGGACCTCAAAGAGAGCAACCAAAGTGTGAGCGTATGTGTGCGCTCTGCATATATGCGTGGATTGATTAAACAAAGCGACGTAAACTCACTTCAGTGAAAAAGCATTCAGTATACTGATTTAAATTTGTGTTTCTCTACTTTCGCTTGAGCTGACTTTGGCAAACAGAAATTCGAGTACATGTGAGTGAGTACACGAAGCGTGTTTTGGCCAAACTCTATTCAAAAGTGTTATATCTGTATTGTAACCAAAATGCTGCTAATATACATTTCAATGCCTCATTAATATTTGCATTAAGCACGCGATAGACTGGAGAACATGTTGGTCGAACGTGTTGCGCTCGACGTGAGTTGCAGCTTTTGTGATCATTTCGTTAACGCTCGTTTTTGTGACCTGTATGTGGTTTCGGTTTGCTTTAAAATACCAACGCATTTTTATCATTTTACTTTTTTAATCTTTAGCGTGCCAAGCGTCAAATTAGTTTTCGAGCGTTGATTTGTGATTTACAAAATAAATGGGTGTATGTACTCGTATTTATTTTTCCTTTGCTGCTGTGCGTTTTTAAAGTTCAGCTGCTGCTGCTGAGTTGATGTAAATGTTGCTCCCTGGACACTGGTGGCTACTAAGCAAAAACAAAAATTACATGCAACAATATTAGATTTCCATCTATTTCGCAGGCACTTTGAATATCTTGAATGAAAGGAAATTCTTGAAATTCTTCGAAGTTTAAGTCATATTCAAATGCGACATTATCAAAGGACACAAACTAAGTTTTCATAACGTACTTACCTAATATCTGATTCCAAATATCTTCTTATTTAAACAAAAATGTGAAGCTGGCTTAAATTTTAAATCAAGCAAATATTACTTCAAAAGCATCTGCTGTTCGTTAAAGCTACCAGTTCATAATAAGTATGATGAGTTGTGTGAAGATGTCAAATATTTTACATTAAATTTTGGCCAAGACAGACAGACAGACAGAGAGACGTTCAGAGGGTCAGTGAGTGAGTGTTAAGATTTTTTTTTTTTTTTTTTTTTTTTGAAAAGGACAACTTTCGCTTCTGTTCTGTTTCAGAAGGAGAAAGACTTTCTGTGCCTTCCATCCCTCTTGTCACTATTTCTCGACGCAGTTCATTCAGCACGTGCCATTTAAAATGCAGCATTTCATTTCGATTTTATTGCAGATGTCGTTAGTCATGCCAGGATTTTAGAATGCCAAGAGCAGTAGGTACAACAACTGGAGTAGTAAATGCAGCATTTGGCGTTGAATGATTTTTGCAGTGAAGATTGCTCGAATGAGCTCAGTCAATGATTGCCATAATTGCATTCGTCCCAAAGGAACAGTAGCCATATAGAGGGTGTTTTTTTTCTCTCTCTTTTTAAAAGCTATTGAACTTTGTTTTTTGTTCTATGATAACCACAGGATTTCATTTTGAATCAACTATTGTAGATGAAAGACAACTTTAATGTCAATAAGCTTCCGTCTTATAACCATCAAAGGAGTACCACTTACACCTATAAAGCCCTTTCGCAAAAACGGTATCAGCAAAAATACTGAAGCAAAATGAGCATTAATTCTACTTGGTGAAACTTTTTTGAAAGCAAGAAATATCAATATCTGGTAAATGGGGTTTTTACTGCTTTGCAGAAGTAAACCAAAGGATCCTTCACCTTCCAAACAAAACGAATAACTATATTCTAACATTGGAGATAGGAATGGAAGATGCACATTTCGATTCGCTAAGTCTTCACCGTCGATCATTCATTTAATTTTCATTTTTAGGTTTGAGTCTCAGTGTACGTTGTTGGATGATACGCGACCGAATAGACCACATCCAGCCTGTAGTGGGGAAAATATTGCGGCTGTAGTGGAGAGTGTGGCTGAAGACCATGACAAATCGATTCGACGTCGTGTGCAGCATGTTGACCACTCGTATGAAATAACTTGGCGAATTTTAAACCAGCATCTTGGTGTAAAGACTCACAAAATCCAACTTGTTCAAGAATTGAAGCCGCCAGACTTCAATTTACTCTTTAATTTCAGTCAATATAATCGGCAACACCTCATTAAAGAGCCGCTGGTTTCGCGCCGAATTTCAGTTCAATGATGCGGCACATTTTGGCTTCGGCTCGGTGTTGTTCCGGGACTTATCATTGTTGTTCCGAGAGTTAACATCGTATTCGTGGTTTCTCTTCATATGTCTAGAATGAATCACTGGTAAAAATTTGTTTGCAGGGGCGGAAATTAATTAATGTGGTGGGAAGGGGAGTTGTAGCCTTCTTACAATTGACGCACAACGCAACGAATGTTCAGATGCTACCCATAGGTTAAGTGACCAATGGAGGTTTGTGTGCTGCCAAAATAATCGTTTTAGGCCATTTCCAAGTGAATGGCAATCACTAAATTCCCCAACAAATGTGGACTTCTGCAAACGAAACAAAATAAAACTGAATGTAATCATACAGAATGGTTTGAAATCGAACTATTTTCGTAAATCTAACAGTCTACAATAAATAAAGCACCCTTTACATATAAATATATGTATATATACAGATATAAGTATTCAATGTACAATAGTTGATGTTCATGTCCTGTGCTTCAATTTGTAATTGTGCGCCTGTGTGTATGTGTGTGTGTGTGTGTGTGTGTGTGTGTGTGTTTATCTGCTTTCATAGTTAAAATCACAATATTATTGTAGGTGTTAGTCAGTCCAAATCGTTGTCATGTTCATTTTATTTTCCCATGTGAGCTGGCAAGCCAATTTGTCATGCGTTATTTTTCTCTTTATCTCTCTATCTCGGTTTGTTTCTCTTGTGCTTAGCTGTCTCTTTCACTCTTTGCACTTTGGTCGACAGTTGTTGTCAAATTAGTTCAACATTATATCCAGTTTATAATTTCATTTTGATTTCACCGAGCCACTCATTCAGCTACTTCACCATTTTGCATAGCACACTCTGCTGTTTCACTTTTAGTCCTGCTGTCATTGCCTCGTATCAGTCAATTTATGTCAATCTATGGCTTTTAACTAACTTACAGCAGCAGCAATGGAGGCAACAACAATGCAAGAACACTTCTATCCTGCAGATACATAAAGATACAGATACAGCACACATACAAGTATGTACGGCCCTGTATAAGCATGCACTGTGGGAGAAACACCTGCCAGTATTGTTGTTAAGCTGCTTGGAGATTTATGCTCTACATGGCTTTTGTATGCTATCTCTTTTATGCTTATCAAAATAACTATCTGTCCCGTTCTTGCATGTGTTCTTCAGCTGCAGTTTGTAATTAATGCGGTTCGATTCGTTGATTCGATGTCGGCGCATTTTAACCTAAATTAGATGACAGCCAGCGATAATATTGTAATAACATTATGCAATGCACACTCACACACCCACCCACACACACACACACACATTAGCAGATACTTGTTTGCATATAACGCGGCTAATCATGTTCAAACACGCTCGCTTATTAGTAATTAATTAGATTGTTCAACATACTTTAGCAGCTTGATGTCGCCAAGGATATCTTCAAACCAAAGCCAGCTCACTGCTAGAACTTCTTTCATTCAGCAGCAGATTCCGCCAATTATTTTATCTTCTTGAACATGGCTTTGTTTAATACAGAGATTAGACGTAGTAAGTATTATGGTTGAGTTTGAATTGGGCTGATAGCCCGGCCGTAAACACAAAAAAGCGGCTAACAACTTCGTGTGGAATAACAGTAAATTGTTGACTTACTTACTTACTTACTTAGGTGGCTCTATAACCGATTATCGATCAAGGCCGCACGTAGGAAAGCGCACCATACGGTGCAGTTTAGTGCACGCTCGCGCCAGTCGTTTGAAATTTGAAGCTACTTCAGCTCATCATGGACCTGACCTTCCCATCTTAAGCTCAGACATCCTCTCTGACGCCGTCGTTAGTACTGGAGCTTCGTTGTTATGGTTGAGTTTGGATGAGTTGACCAGTTCAGAGCAGCCGAAGGAATTTCTTGTTCACCGCTAGGCGCATGAGACGTGACTGTTTCTCAATCTCCGAGAATACAATGCTAACTCGTCATTCGTTCTTGCTGATGATGTCCAGCGTTGGACAGCTGCTTGTCAAAAATTGCCTTATAATCGGGGAAAAAAAAAAATAATAATAAAAAAATAGTGTTTGCCTTTGCTGTACTTACGCGTCTTCTCCAAGATTTGTCGTAGAGTGAAAATTTGGTCGCTGGTCGACCTCTTTGAGCTGGGACCACACTGATACTGGCCTATCAGTGTATCCGTGTGTGACTCCAGCCGTGGGATAGAATTTTCTATTCTATTGAAAGGACACTTATTCCCCGTAGTTCGCGCAGACAGCGGGGTTTCGTTTCTTGAAGACAGGACAAAGAACACTGAGATCGTTGGGCCATATTTTCGCATATGAGTTAGTACATACGCATTACCAACTCTTCGCCACCGGTTTTGAATAACCCAGCTGTTAGCTCATCGAAACCTTCCGCTTTATTATTCTTCAGCTTTTTAATTACTGAGTCGACCCCGTTATAATCCTGTGGCTGTACAATAAAGCCATCATCCATTGGTGTTTCTAGAAATTCATTTAGCAGCTGCACTGCAGTGCTCATTATTATTATTATTCCGAAGGACGTCAGACCGGAGGGTTTACATGGAGAACCTAAACTTAATTGGCTGACAAAGTCGGGGAGGGCGACCAAGCAGGCGTTGAAAGACCAACTCTGCAACGAACTGTGAAAATTCGTTCGTATTAACAACAACTGACTATAACGGATGGAGCGCCTTCCTACGTGCGGCAATAACCTATGTTTAAGCAGAAAATACACCTGAATATACTTGAATAGTAATCAAAGACTTATTTGCCTCAGAATACGATTCGCTTTGAATTTTTATTTAATTATTCTTAGTTGCAGCTGTACTCGAATTTTAAATTTCGCTTTTCAAGCGAAGTTACACAAACAATTTTCAAAAAATTAAGCCGACACATTTCGGGAGATACAGTGTTGAAATTGCAAATACTTGACAAAGCAGTGTGACTACTGAGGTTTCATGGATGTTTACATACACCCTTTTTTGTTTTGTTACTTTTTTTTTTTTTTTTTTTTTTGAAGAAAATCACAGATTGGAAAATTCAAAGGAGGGCATATTCTTCAACTTCTTGCCGAGTACAGTTGCCGACGATGCCATCTTATGAAAGACTGGCAGCGGGGCCTTCTCTCATGCAACAGCTCAGTATAACCTAAACTGCGACGCTGTGCCGGTGTGATTTTTTTACAATGGCACATCTGGTGGATGTGCAGGGTCCGCTCCAGCTCAAATTTGCGATCGCAGTACTTGCACTGATTAATATTGGATGGCAGTGAGCTGGAAAAGCGGCGTTTCGGATTGTAGCGCGTCTTGAATTCAATATCGTGCGCGATTTGATGTGCACCCAGCAAGGATTTGATGCTAAAACGCGCGCCACAGAAGTCACAGCCGTACAACTGCGGTGCAGCAGGACGACGTGCTTCGTCCTTGTCAAGCGATTTCTTGTCGTTAGCGACAAGCGAAGACATTGACGACTTTAGCTGCTCCTGATTTTCCACCAAGGTGATTAAGGGACGGGGCGTGAGTCCGTTGCGTCGAGGCTCATCATTGAGATAGACTAAAAAAGAGAGAGAGAGAGAGAGAGAGAGAGAGAGACAGAGAAAAAAACTGCTTATAGTGTTGGCTCAAATACTGCATGGATCGAATAGAAGTCAAGATATAGTATGGAATTGCCGTTACACCTTACCGTTATGTCGATATAGCTCAGCGCGTGTCGCCGCCGCCGAGTTTGTATCTGATCGACGTCTCTGTGGATACGAATAGATATCGTCTGCCTCCTCGGATAGAATACGTCCAATGGACTCGCGTGCCTCATCAATCTCAAAACCAAGCGAATTCAAATAGACTTTATCAATGTGATCTGTACAGAAGGCCATTTTGAAATACTTTCGTTTTTTACTGTCCTATTCCCGTGTGCAAAATCTTAGATCCGTTGTGCGACGTGCGATTTTTATGTCTTAGTTTTCGCGTTATAATAATTTTTTTTAATAATTTATAAAAAAAAAAAATCAATTAACTGCAATATTTGAAAGAGAAAATAAAAACGTTTCAACCGTTTGTAACAATTTTTGGAATTTTAGAATAATTTTTGTATGAACAATGCAACGGCAAAATTTCTAATGATGATTTCGACATTTTACGCCAAGTATAATCGAAATCATTTTCTAAATGAAACTTTTTCTGAATAAAAAATTTTACGGCAAACTATTTGAAACTATTGAAAGTGATTTTCCTCAAGAAGGCATCATTCAATAGAGATATTTTGGATTTGGGTGGAGCTTCAGGTTCAAAATTTTTTGAAAAAGTTGCGGGCAAAAAATAATAATAGTGCACTCCAGTCTGACTATGTTTCAATGGTCGTCGATGGTAGTAGGTTATCGTAATAAATGCGTTCGCGTACTGCCAACTTACGAAAATAGTTGCATTCATGTTTAGCGTTAACAATCATTGGAACAAATAGGTTCCATTCACAAAAATAACCCATAAAATACATTTTTTTTTTTTTTTGGAGTAATTTGGGGTCGTTGAACACGAATCTGAGGATTTGCAAATTTTCTAGCGTTTTAGAAGCGGTCGTCACAGGGTTCGAGGAAGCATGGGAGACCCCATTAAGTACATTATATATAGCTAGTCGATCTAGCGATGTTCATCTGTCCGTCCGTCTGTCTGCCTGTCTACTCCGTTTTTTCTCAATATTCGAAATATTGGCTTGAAAATTGGCATGGGAACTTTTTATAACCATAAGCAAAATACTTAGTCAGAAGTTATTGTTCCTCTTCGTTTCCACTGAAAATAGCTTTTTTTCTTGATTTTTTTTTTGTTTTTTTTTTGCCATTTACAAAGATTAATTTTTTTTTAAATTAAAGTTGTCCGTTTTTTTGTTCTCTCTCTCTCTCTCTCGCACACACGA
This sequence comes from Leucophenga montana, assembly GCA_035044765.1. Classification (NCBI taxonomy): domain Eukaryota; kingdom Metazoa; phylum Arthropoda; class Insecta; order Diptera; family Drosophilidae; genus Leucophenga; species Leucophenga montana. The sequence continues at coordinate 29,571 of JAWNNQ010001096.1, read as the reverse complement.
CTCGCGAGAGAGCATTGTTGTATATCTCTATTTACTCGTGAGTCACGGCTTTTTTTTTTAATGAAACTTTGTTTCACTCACATATTTTATATTACAGTTACTCTGAATTGTGAATCTGTATATTATTCGGCAATGACTCGTGGGGACTACCTTTCTACTGGTCATTATGTTACATTATAAGGATTTTATAATGTATTGAAATTGACTGCACCATTGCATTTCGTTTCATTTGTAGTTTTTCATAGTTTTCTTGATTTTGTGAATACTTGTAGTACCAATCAACATAACCATCGCGAAGAGCACATTAATTCAATGCATCGATCGGCATTTCATTCACGAGTTCCATAATTACGTTCGAATGTGGCCACATTCGGTTCAAGAACGTAGGTTTCGAAACGTTCAATACAACTGTTGACGTTCTGTTCGCTATAATAAATATACAGATTTTGCAAATCTTAAATAGATAACCACTCTCAAGCACGACAAGACGAAGGGCATAATAAAGTTTCAATGCCACAATTAAATACTTTTGACAGGATGATTACGTCCCTTAAATGAAATTCGTAGACCAGCAGCATTTTCTCTTGCTGTTTCAATCCAAATCGGTTGCTGAGATAATGTTGCAGTTTAGCATCTACAAAGTTTCATTAATAAAAGCTGATATTGTATAAATTGTACACTTATATAAAGATTTGAAACCTTGGGAGCTCAACTGTCTAGCTTGCTGATTAACGTTCCAGAGAATGTGGTTTCGGACTCAGCATTTTGATTTCGGGAGAGAGCTTCTGATATAGCAGTTAGTTTGAGTTCCTGAGTTATTAGTAATGAAACGGGCATTTTAACGTTAATGAAAATACTTTTGCTTTTTATTCTTAGTGCATCTCAATTGCTGCAGCGACTAGTGACATCATATAGCGGCAATCCGTGTGCCAATCCTTGTCACGTAAGTTCTCGTCTCTCCTCCAGCAAACTCTATTTGCTTTCAGCTACCCGTGCTTGCAGTCGCTCATTACGTTCGCGTATTACTCCCGTACGCGATTGAACATACTTATTTGCTTCATTCTTGATTTGACTGATGTAAAAATATTCCAACTGAGTTTTAAGTTTACTTATTAGTGCTTTGAAACACTATCAGGAACTGTTCGGCGCACAGTGGTCTGAGAAATAAATATATTCTTCTTGACAGATTACTAACTAAGACTTTGAAGTGCGTAGTATTAATTGCTAAAGAAATGTTCGACCAAAATCAACTACAAAGTATTTATCGCTTTCCTTATTCACCATACCAATGCCTTCCAAATTATACTTACATATTTTTATACCATTCACACAGCTGAGTGTGAAATGGTATTTTCAGTTTGTCTGAAAGTTTGTAACGCATTAAAGGATGCATAGTAGACCCCATAAAGTAACTATATATATTCTTAATCAGCTCGACGAAACGAGTCGATCCAGCCGTGTCCGTCTGTCTGTCTGTTATTGCGCATTTTTTGGGCACAAATTTGTATGCTATCCAGTTGAAAATTTGCACACAAACTTCTAATTATTGCAGTTTAATAGAGTATCAAGATTGACCGGCCATGCTCACTCTTTGGGGTAGCCCCCTTACAAACCCACCACCCACTTTTGACTTTTTGTATGACATATACATTAATGGGTGGGACACGCCCACTGTTTGGGGTAGCCCCATACAAACCCACCACCCACTTTTGACTTTTTGTATGAAAAACTTTTTTATTGTAGTCACTATAAACTTAATAATTGATATGGTAACTTTTAGTGGATGGATGCATGGCATACACATTAATGGGTGGGCACTATTAAACCCCCACGTTTATGTTTTACAATACGATTTAAAATTTCATGTGAATGGTATTAGAGCTTCGGATCAACCGAAGTTAACGTTTTTTTTTGTTTAACTATTTTTTTTTATCAATTTTTGTCTATTTTTATCTAATTCACATTTTTTTTAATCACCAATTGAAGCTCCTCCATCGAAATCCAAACTGCGTTCTATTTTTCGTCAAAAAGTTAAAGTCGCACAGTGGAATTGATTGTTGGTAAAAATGTGATTTTTAGTAAAAAAAAAATTTTTTTAAATCGTTCACGAGCTTCGATTGACGATATGGAGCATTATTGTGGCGCCACCAGTCAATGCCCTATTCCAAAATTCCTGTTTACTTTTGAAGGCACACTATTGGTTATATATAAAAATTTATATGTAAGCATATCAACAATTTAACTTTATGCCAAAACGATGGGCAAATCCACCCACTGTGCAGAAACTGAGAGCAAACTCGATGAAGAAAAACGTATAAAATTAATTACCAATTAGTTTTTAATGACTTTAAATAAGATTTCATTATGTAAGTATCCAATTACTTATTATAATGATTCTTCAACTTTTGTCTTTTTCTTTTTTGTTATACTATATGCAAATTTAAATTTATTTTAATGTATTCGTTGGTGAAGTATCTTAGCTACTAAGCTAACGATTAAGCCAAATGCGATTTAATTAACCGCTAAAATCTAAAAGGGCGTTTATGAATCACTATCGACAACAACAACGACAATATGATATGGAAATCAGCTTTAAAATTGAATGAACGCAAAAACCATAAATTGAATTAAGTTAAGCACGAATAATGGACAGAACACGCAATTTATGCCATTCCATGCCATTCACAAACAAACAAATAAACACTCACACACAAACATACGCACTCACAGAAAACGCACAGGACATGCCATATAAACGCCCACATCAACGCAGCGGATGCGCTTCGCTTCTTCTTCATTGCTTCGTAGACCTTTTTTTATTTTTTTTTATTTTCATTTTCTCATTCAGCACAATTCGAAAATGTTTGTGTTAATTCACGAAATCACTTAATCCTTTAAATTGCGCCTTTGTCGCCAAGCCAAGTGACATCTTCAGCTCCCCTTTAACGTGCTGTGCTACGAATAGAGTATACGGCATTGCAGGACGAAGGACGTGCATTGCATATATGTACGTATACCTAGTAGTTGTGATAGGATAGGGGGTTGCAGCGTGAGCAACCATTACAACGCCAGTCAGTGTAATGGAAATTTGCATTACAACAACAGCAAATACATTTATATATATATATATATATATATATATATATATATATATATATATATATATATATATATATAAATATATTGTATAAAGCGAGAGCAACGCATTAGTGCCGCTCCGCAGATTATTTACCTAGGAATGCGTAACGTGACACCAACGTGACATGACAGCATACCACGGGCGAGAGAGAGAGAGAGAGAGAGAGAGAGAGAGAGAGAGAGAGAGAGAGGCTGAGAGGACAACCGACCGACTGAACAACCCACTACAAAATGAAGCGCCAACCATTCATGTCCTGCCACATCGTTTTGACTTTCATGCAAACGTACATTGGCCCTTCATCCGGGGCCCCATTGGGGTACATTGCTCCTGAAGCGCTGCTCTATTAAATTTAAATTAAAAATTGATTAAAATGAAACGCACTGCCGGCAAATGTTGGCATTCGGTAGGTAGCCGAAGGACATGCGCTATTTATGTCCGTCAGTCTAGAACTTCTGTTCACTCAGTTTGCGATTGTGCGTAACAGTTTGACCGAACGGAACGTCAACTAACCGCTGCTCTATTTCAACCTTCTTTCGGTTCATCCTTTATTATTTTCTTCTTCTTCTTCTTCTCCTTTCATTTTTTTTTGCTTTTATTATTGTTGTGCATCATGAACAAATGTCCTGCAAGGAGTACAGAATGACTTGATGCTGTTGCTCGCTGTTCGTTTTTGTTCAATGTAGACGAACAGTAAAGCTGCTAAATGTGTTGCGGGTAACTGAACTTGCTTCATGGCACTTCACACAGCGCTCCAATTCACTTCACTCCCTACAAAAAAAAAAAAAAAAAAAACAAAACAAAAAATACCTAAAAAAGAAAACAACAACAAAATTAAGTTCACAGTCCAGGACTGCCACTTTATGCCACATCACTTCATGCTCGTCTCGCATTCTGTCGCGTTTTGCTAAATTAAATTCGTACATTACGCAAATGAGTTACATGACTGAGCCAACGAGTGCGACAGAGAAAAAGAGAGTGAGGGAAAAGGAGAAAGCGTTTATTTGGCAAACGATGTGCAAGGACTAACAAATATGTCCCTTAAAAATCTCAAATGCATAGTTACAAGAGAGCGAAGTGTTCAGCGCGCAAGTACTTAAGTTGAAATTTAGAAGAAGGTAGTTAATGATCCTGTGACTCCTTTCTACGCTTTTATACAGCAAGCGAATAATTGAAAGTGCGAATGAGTTTGCGCTTTGCACTGCATAAAATTTGAAGCATGCTGTTGTCCACTTATCAATGGCGTAGGCAAAAGCGGCGTGACCCTTCTCCTACTAGTGCTGAGCAGCCACTTTTAATTTTTGAAATATTTTCATTGCTTACAAGCAGAGAGCAACAAATTTTGGACAAGCGTTCGACTTCTTGAATGTTTAAGCTAGAAACTAAAAATTATGCATGATTGTTACTACAAAAATTCTCCAACATGAATGTCGATCAGATCAGATGAGGAGCTCTTATAGAAACTTTAAATTTGTTTGGGTGGGTATTACGATAAATCCCAGAAAATATGCTGCAATGTACAAAAATAGACACCTGTAGCGTATATCATAGTGAAGTATAGAGTACACGTTAATTTTAAATTACTAAATATCGTCTAAAATAGAATTCTAGAGTTTTGATAGTGGGGATAGCTTTGATATGATTTGTGATGAGCCAATAAGCAACTTTGTTTAGACGAAGAAATTTTATAGAAATGTTTGCTATTCAGAGTGCGGAAGTGTTCGAGAAAAGATAGTACGTACGATTTTTAATAATGTTACAGTTGGCGATGGTGCGCTTTCCTATACCTATAGACGGTTGTAGAGCCACCTAAGTAAGTAAGTAAAAGTTGGCGATGAGGTTTGGATCCATACGAACGACGTGCTCTATGAAGAGGTGCACATAGTCCAGCGTATAAAATTGAAGAGTCTGCACTGGGCTGGTCATATTATCCGTAAGAGCTACGAAACTTCAGCACTGAAGCTTTACGACGGGAACATAAACCTAATTGTTTGACAGCGTCAGAGAGGACGACCGAGCCCTTGTTGGAACATTGGCATATTCAGAAGGGTCGGGGGCACTGAACAAGGTTCGACACCTCCCAAAACTGCACTTCATATAATAATAACAATGCAGCATATAAAATTTCTAGACATATAAGAGTTATCGCTTTCTCTTGCTTTCACACTGTTTTTTTTTTTTTTTTTTAGGATAGTAATTTAGTAAAAATTTAGTAAAATTTTCATATATGCATTCATTTTCATATATGCTTAAAGTGTGTCGTACTTTTCGTATTAGTGAAATAATTGTCATTCGCATGTAATCGTAAAAAAACTTATCGACATTCACTTGTTATTACAGAAGCAGCTGGTTGTGTGATTTTTTAATAATAAACATTGCATAAATTGGCTTTTTCGCGAGTCATACAAATCAGTTAACAAGCAATACAGAAAAATTTGTAATCTAATTAAGCTTTTAGTCATAATTTATACAAAAAAGTAACATATTTTAGAACGTACATAGGGATATTTTGTATATATATATATATATAGCAATCAGATGATGAAGATAACATTTCTGCTAAAAACTATACAAATTTTATTGTGTGTGTGTGTGTGTGTTTTTTATACCATTCAGACATAGTGTGAAATGGTATTATCAGTTAGTCTGAAAGTTTGTAACGCATTAAAGGAGCCATCGTAGCCCCATAAAGTATATATATTCTTGATCAGCTCGACGAGACGAATCGATCTAGCCATGTCCGTCTGTCTGTCTGTCCGCCTGTATGTTGTATTTTTATGCTATCCAGTTGAAATTTTGCACACATACTTCTTTTTATTGTAGTTTAATAGAGTATCAAGATTGACCTGCCACGCCAACTATTCGGGGTAGCTCCCATACAAACCTACTGCCCACTTTTGACTTTTTGTAAGAAAACTTCTTTATTAAAGTCTATATTAGGTTCAACCGAAGTTAACGTTTTTAGTTTTGTTTTTTTAATGATTTCCACTTCATGAAATATAAATTTTTATTCTTTCATAAAAATACACTAAATAGTACTTAGTTTTTCGAATAGAATTGAGTTAAATGGAAACACTTTCAATACTTTCTTAGCTTAATGACTTGTTGTACTCGTAAATGCGAAAATGCGGTCATACACACGCGCTAAGTAAAACCGTCCACGTGTCATTAACGATATCAAATTGTAGTTCCACCCAGCCTCCACACCCAGCAGTAAGCACTCGTCCTTTTTTAAGTTCCAACTTCTTATTTTTTTTTTTACTTTTTTTTCTCAAACGCTTAGTCAAATGATATTTGTCTTTTTTTTTTTTTTTTTTGTAGTCGTCCTTTTGTTCAAAATCTTTATTTAGGTCTTACGCTGACGTGGCAACGCGCTTTTCCACTCGTCCACCCACCATTATCTCTTGCTCACTCTCTTTATCTACAGGTTTACAAAAGTTTTCCAAACTTCAAATATGCTTGCCTAATGATCCTTGCTGCCGCTACTACTTCTGCCTGCGTTGCTGCTATAGCATATCCTTGATGTTATATCGTTATTGTTGTTCTTGTTGTTGTTGTTGTTCTTGTTCTTGTCGCTGCTGTCGTCTCGATTTGATTGAATTTTTGTGGTCAATGGGGGGTTCACACAACTCTACTCAATTCAACTCAACTCAACTCAACTCAGCTCAACGCTCATTTTAATTCATTTCGTTTCGTTTCATGTCTTTTAGTTTTTTTGTTTAACATTTTTTTTTTTAATACCCTTTATCAATATGGAAAAAATGTGCATTTAGCTTACAGTAATGTATTTAGTAACCAAGAGAAGGCGTAGCACACACATGAAGTATATATGTCTTTCATTCCGTCTAAGCGCATTGCACGAGTCATTTGAAAGTATTAAACGAATCGAATGCCTCCGAATGTATTTGTGCACGGCGCACTACTGTCTGCCTCATGCCGTAGTAGATTAATGGTGCTAGCAATAGAGCTACATACATATTTTCATATTCATAAGAACGCCAAGATCTTGAAAATTATATAAGATATAACTAACAAACTATATAACATGAAAGTGAAAAAATGTCTTTCAAATTTCATGTCCTGAAAACCTCTATAACCAGTATTAAAAGTATTTAACTGTTTAAATAATTACAATATATTTTAGATACTTTTTTTGTATTGAATTAATTTTAAGAATTTTATGCTGAAAATTTCATGTCACGTTTTGTCTATAGGTCGCATTGAACTATTCTGCTTCTCAAAAATAAATAATTCTATTAATATTAAATTCAATAATAGTTAATTTTCAAACAATACATGAAGTGTATTAAAGGCGTACGACTCTGCGTGATGTTCCACTGAAGATTTTCAGTGATTGACATTTGATTTCAGTGATTGACAGTGATTGATTTCAAATTGAAAACGTTCATACTACAAATTATTTTCGTCTTTTTCTTATATACGATTATTTAGCAATCAATGCATTTTTGTTGGCTCTCTACCCAATCTATATTCTGTCGGTAGTTCTACGAGTGCTGTTTAAATCACACAGATTATTCTCTGCTTTTCGCGGTTTCGGTTCTTAATATGTAATAATAAATTTCCGGTGGTTCCAAATAAAATCAGTGTTTTTACTGATGACTCAAAACTAAATAGCCAGGTCTGCGATGTGTCTACTCTGCTGAATTTGAAAAAAAAAAAATACAACATTCCGGCTTCCGAATCGCTGAAGATTCTTCAAAGCACAGAAGGAAAGTATTCTAACGATTCTAAACATGGAGTCAAGATGTAACATTTTCTCAGACAAGCAGTTTGCTATGAAATTGCTTGATACATAGGCATATCTTAGCGAGATTTTACATTACTCTCATCTGGTTGCCAGCAGAACTACTTAACTTATGAATTTGTCAGACAGGCACTACGATACAGATCGGTTCTGGTATTGACTGCGTTCGTATGCTAATGGTCCCGTATAAGCTTCTAATTCGCGAACATTTTGAACGTGAATCTATGTAACTCAAGATGGTAACTCGGTGATTTGTGCGGCAACAAGCAGCTCAAATGGCCTTCACGGAAAATGAAACGTTCAGAGGAACTTTGTATTGTAATCAGAGAACTATCAGCGTCACAGGACATGAACAGGCGGCTGCACATGCTAGCAGTATAAATAAGGATTTTTGCAGAAAGTATTAAGCTGTGGACGAGGACGAGGAGGAAACAAAACAGTCATCCATTTTCTCTGCTGGTATTCAAGACTCAGTAAAATAAGACTGAAACTCCTATGTAGTACTGGCTTCTTTGTAGATATGTTTGATATAGCTCAGGTTAGTTCAGACGTATAGTATGTGTATCCCCGGATACTGTTAAGAAGCTGTTTTTAGCTTAAATAGATGTGCAGTCCTAATCTAATCATATTGGTTGAATTACTAGACAAATTGGAGAACAATTGTGGGATAGATTGAAAGCATACATATCTGGAAGCTTCAGCATTCTACCAATATACTTGTAAGCAGCACATTTGCTTGATTTTTATATTGAATTTAATTTAAAATATGGTGTTCCGAATTCCTCGTGGATCGAAAGAGGAAACAAATACTTGCCTTGTTTTCTCAGCGCATAACCATACCCAAACACGATGATGTGGGTTCTTCTATAGATTCACGCAAAATATTGAAAACGCGCTGCTTAAAACGAACACCAAAAGTTTAACGTAAAATTACATAATGCCGGATACTGTTAGCCTATGGAGTTACATATTTTGCCTTAGCCTTGGCAATCACCGTTCTGATACCCTAAGTGCTTTCGGTTGTTGTAATAATATAATAATAGTTGCCAGGCTGTGCTATAAAATATTGTCATATATTGGCATACAAAGCCTGTATGGGTTGAAAAGGATACACAGGGTATCTTGTAGTCGTGCCGTTTTGTTTTATATAACTTTTGTATCGTATACAATATCCTTGCTGCTAGATGACGAGTATTCGTTTACCGGGCTGTCATCTTGACTGCGTCATCATACACATTCGCATAGTCGTCATCGTTCTCATCGTCCTTATCGTCCTTGTCGTCAGCTTTGTTGCTGTCTTTGTTTTTATGTTTTAATTAAAAAGTGTCACTTAATTGTTTCACTCGACTCGACTCGACTCGACCATCTTTTTTCAACCGCCCAACCCCCTCCACACCCTGGCTTACGCTACTGACTGGGCACATCCTTTGGCTTACGCTCACGCAGCATGCGATGCTGTGACTGATGTGTAAAGCAAGACCACAACGCAGCAATTAAGGATTTACATTTTTCTTTCTTTTTTATTTTAGTTTTGTTGTCGTTGTTGTTGTTGTTGTTGTTGTTGTTGTTGTTGTTGTTCTTTTCCAATAACAGCAAAAACAATCATTGTGTCCTTCCGCTGCGTTTACAACTCTCAAAACAGCGTGGCCAAGGATAATCGCTTGAAATGAACTTAATAAAAAACGATTATCGAGTAACAGTAGCATTAGTAGGACTAGACTAGGCTAGGCGACAGATACTCGTAGTAAACCGTATTGCCTTACAAATTCCTTAATAAATTGAATGTCCTGCGTTGGAACGAATCTACAAATGACAGTTTGAATGTCTGATTGAGTGAGTGAGTGAGTGAGTGAGTGAGTGAGTGAGTGAGTGAGTGAATGAGTGAATGAGTGAGTGAGTGACTGGGTGACTCGCTTACTGACTGATTGTGGTGACTGCGTGGGTTGGTGAATTTTGCAGTCACAGTGAATGTGGTCCTCGGCAGTATCAGGTAATATCAATTTAGCCGAGTGGAAGGCAAATAAAATTAAAAGTAATTTGTTCTTGATGCTCTATTCGAAGTGGTATGCTTGGTATTCATGTTTTGGCTTTCAACAGTTCAAATCGAAAATATATAAAAACTTAAGCCAAAATAAAACTTTCTGGATACAATTATAATTAAGTTTCTTTTTTCTGTTTTGTTTTTTTCTTCAAAGGCTTATGTTTATAAATACTTCTTTGTATTTGTCGGCATGACAACCGCGCAGACAAGCACAAAGGACAGCTAGAAAATTGACCAAGAAATAAGCACAGCCACTCAATTACTTAAATTAAAAGCCATAAAATAATAAACCAAAAAGAAAAACCGACGGAAAGCAGCACAAAAACACACACACACACATAGATACCCAAATAAACAAGTATAAAAGGCAAACTGGAAGTGGAAAAACCAAAATGAAAGGGCAAAAATTAAGAAAGTCAAAGGATTCATTCAGGATGAGAAAAATGAAAAAAACAGAAAGGCAAATTAAGAGAAAGAATGCGAACAATGTAAGTGTTATTTTTAACAGAATAATAATAATAATAATGTCTACTAAGTCCAACTTTGCTTGCCACTGGGTCATGCAGAGGGTCAACCCTTTTTTCTGCGCTGTACTTCTACTTTTGCGCCATAGATGCTTTTGAACTATAGTAGCGCAGACGAACGGACAGACGGATGGACAGCATAAGCTCAGAGCTGCGCTGGCATGTTGAGGGCCAATAAAATCAAATTAAAAGGCGCCAAAGTGTCACGATTATGAGACTTAAGCGAAATCAATTAAAAAAGGATAAGAGAGCAATGGCGGTCGCCAGGCAAGGCTATGCGCATATATTTATATGGCTACTCTAATTTCAGCAGCAACGCGTGGCAACGCGCAAAAAAAAATGTAAAGGAAACAAGAAAAAATATGTTAACTTCGGTTGTATCGAAGCTTTAATACCATTCACACGATAGTTTAAATTGTAAGTATACTTTTTTTTGTAAAACTATGTACATCTAAAAGTACAAATCGTTTTGCTGAACTCGAGATTCTTGATATCAGAGAGTAGACGGAGGAGGATAAAGAGGAAACTGGATATGGTAAAGCGAAAATAGGAAAAAACAAAGAGGAATCAACTGAGCGAAATACTACTCCGAAGCCTCCGCCAATAATACTGGCTAATGTTAATGACATAAATGGTATGATAAATTATATTACCAAAACTCTTTCGAAAGAAGATTTTACCTATAAGTCCCAACGAAACGGTCAAATACGCGTTATGGTTAAATTTGTGGATAGTTATAGAAAGTTTATAACAACACTTAAGAGAGATAAGGTTTTGTTTCACACTTACCAGTTAAAACAAGAGCGTTCTTTTAGAGTCGTAGTTAAAAATCTACATTTTTCTACACCAATTGACTCAATTAAAAATGAAATTGAAGAGTTAGGTCATTGCGTAAGGAATATAAGCAATGTTAGGAGTCGTATTACCAAGCATCCATTGAACATATTCTTTATTGATCTGGAACCGAACAACAACAATGCATAAATTTATGACCTGAAATGCCTAAGCAATGCAGTAATTAAAGTAGAGCCTCCCAGGAAAGTAACTGACATTGTACAATGCCTCCGATGCCAAGAGTTTGGACATACCAAGACGTATTGTACAAAAACATTTAGATGCGTTAAGTGTTCAATGTGCCATCCTACTTCAGAGTGTCAGAAAGACAAGGATTTGCCTGCCAAATGTGTTAACTGCTTACAAGATCACGCTGCCAGCTACAAGGGATGCAAAATTTATCAAGAATTAGTTGCAAAGCAGAAGCCTAATAGCCATTCTTCTCGTCAGCATTCAAGCAAACCACCATAGCAAGAGCATAGCTTTTCATCTTCGCACAGACCAAATGAGTTTAATACTAGCGGAAACCGCCCATCTTATGCGCAAGTACTACGAGAAAACAGAAGTTCAAATGACGATGACCCTCTCCAAAGAATCGAAGGTTTATTAGCCAAACAGTTTGAATTAACAAACAACCTCCTCAACATGATATCTCTGTTAATATCAAAAATATGCAAGTAGATCTTCAAATTTCTATATGGAATGCAAATGGGCTTTCCAACCACACAGAAGAAGTAAAACTTTTCCTTAAATCTAATTACATTGATATCCTCTTGGTATCAGAAACTCATTTTACCAACAGGACACACTTTAAAATTGATGGATATGATCTAATAGTTACAGATCATCCAGATAATAGAGCTCATGGCGGCTCTGCAATTTTAATTAAAAGAGGGCTTAAATATAATATCATGGAAATAGTTAAAGAAAATGTTATACAGGCTGCTTGCATTAATGTTGAATGCATGTCATTTGATATTACAGTTTGTGCAGTGTATTTTCCACCACGATTTTGTTTTAAAGAACCAGATTACTGTAACTTTTTCAAAAAACTTGGTTGTAAATTTATTGTTGGTGGAGATTATAATGCCAAACACCCTTGGTGGGGATCAAGGTTAGCAAATCCCAAACGAAAGGAGCTATATAAATGCATAAATACCAATAATTTTTCAACACTGTCTACGGGAAAACCAACGTATTGGCCATCAGACCCCCGCAAAATACCGGATCTTTTGGATTTTGCAGTTTATTTTGAAATACCACGGCATCATCTGGAAATTTCGGACAACTATGACCTAAGTTCAGACCATTCGCCAATTATAATTACATATGGCACTGCTCTTCCAGCACTATCAAATAAATATAAAATTGTCACATCTAGGACAGATATTTTAGCATTTCAAGATTGGATAGATGCGAAACTAAATACTAATATATCTCTCAAAACTGGTTTAGAAGTGGATAAACCTATGGAATCATTTACAAACATTATACATGAAGCAGGTCTGTTGTGTACTGCACCAGCGAAAAGTTCTATAGCGAATACTGTTTTTATATCAGCTGAGCTTAGGAACCTTATAAATAATAAGCGAAAGCTTCGGAAAAATTGGCAAACCAGTAGATGTCCAGCGGATAAAACTAGGTACAATACAGCATCATTCCAACTTAAAAAACGCTTGCACGAAGTAAGAAATGAAGCAACTGCAGAGTTTTTAAAAAGTCTGGATCCTAACACGAAAGACTATGAATACAGCCTTTGGAGAGCTACCAAATATTTAAAACGACCTGCAAAACGAAATGTTGCTATACGTAACCATAATGGAGAATGGTGTAAAACCGCCAAAGCTAAGGTTGAGGCATTTGCACAACATTTACACTCAACATTTCAACCAAATTCAAATCTTGGTCACCAGGCTATGATAAAATAGACGGACGAGTTACGAAAATGCTCTCTCAAAAGTGTATTAAATTTTTAGCACTAATTTACAATGCGATTTTGAGGCTGGATCACTTTCCTACACAATGGAAATGTGCGGAGGTGATAATGATTCCAAAACCAAACAAGCCTGAAAATATTCTCTCGTCCTACCGTCCTATTAGCTTGCTGGTGACATTCTCCAAAGTAGTCGAAAGAATACTTATGAGTAGATTGTTACCAATTTTGGATGAATACAATATAATAACGGAACATCAGTTTGGGTTTAGGAGAGTTCATGGGACTCCAGAGCAATGTCATCGTATAGTGGATATAATTACAAGTGGATTCGAGAAGAAACTGTATTCTGCGGCAGTATTTCTTGATATACAACAAGCATTTGACCGAGTGTGGCATCCATGCATGTTATATAAAATGAAAAAACTGCTTCCTGCTCCATTTTTCCTCTTATTGAAATCGTATCTAAGCAATCGACACTTTTATGTTCAAATGGAAGGAAAAACATCGAAACTATATAGTATCCATGCTGGTGTTCCACAGGGCAATGTTCTGGGACCTGTCCTTTACACAATATTCACTGCCGATCTTCCTTTTGTCAGTGATGTTCAAGTAGCCACTTATGCTGATGATACAGCTATAATTGCATCTAAAGACACTGCGGCAGAAGTATCTCTCAGCTTAGTTTGGAGAACAAAGTTCGGCTTTACAATGCTATTTTAAAGCCAGTGTGGACATATGCTATCCAATTATGGGGAACTGCAAGCCAATCAAATATTGAAATTCTTCAACGATATCAGTCCAAAACGCTTAGACTTATTGTTGACGCCCCCTGGTTTGTGGCTAATGACCAAATTCACAAAGATTTAAATATTCCATACATTAAAGATGAAATATGTAGAATAAGCACAAGGTATGTTGAGAGACTACATGATCATTTAAATGTTTTGGCAATAGGCCTACTAGATAATAGCGATACAACTCGAAGACTTAAAGGAAATCATGTGTTAGATTTACCTTTTAGAGATTAAATTTTGTATATATTGTAAATAAACTCTTAATTATAGAATTTTGAGTATAATAGCTGTTCTCACTGGAGTACAGCTATTTCTGTTATATTATGAACTTTCAACTAATTTACATATTGTCTTATTGATAGATTGTAAATTAATAATAAAGAAGAAACCAACCCCTTTAACCCGGTTCGCGCACATGTGACCTGGACTTTAGAGTGTCATCGGATTTGAATAACATCTAAAATATTTTGGCACGGTTGACAAGTCAAGTATATAGATCAGGATAAGAATAATCGAGTGTACCCTAAACTAACCCAAGCTCGATTTCGCTAAATTATTTTGACAATTTGTATGCATTTGTCATTCGTTACATTGGATTTGTTGCAAGAAAAGTTCCCAGAACAATAAAACTTCCCATAAAATTGAGCCTCTTGTATCGAATGGTGTAAACCATGCCACAGAGTCTCATTGAATGATATCATGATATCAATATATAATGGCATTGAATGTACTTTATTTTGTGTCAAATCTCACACAAACTCTTGTCATTGAATTTTAAAGTTTAGACACTCTCAATGGAAAAGCCTTTATAACATGTATCCCTTGCTCGCATCCCAGTAAGTTCCCAAAAAGCCTAATAGTCTGTATACACTTCTGATTCGACTTAGTTAACTGTTACAAAAAGGAGTCATTTTAGGCGAAACATTTCAAATAGTAAGGAAATTAAATTTTCCGTTAGTTCCTTTGAATTTTATATTACGTTCTGTAAGTTCTTTAAATATTTTAATCTTTTACCAATTTAGCTTTTGTTAAGCTAGAGTTTAGCTCTGAACATTTGTTAGTTCATCAAGAGCAATTTGAGCCACATGCAGTTCAAACGTATTGAGTCCTTAGGGCGAAAAAATAAAATTATTATTCATATTATAATTTCATATATAGACAGGTATATTCTAGATCATCACCAAATGTCGAGCGGACAGACCTTTGTCCGTCCGTTTTTTTTTTTTCTATGTATGAACTCGTTTAGAAAAATTATTAAAACATGTTTGGATGCCACGCCTACTACGCGCACAATATAGTTATTTCTCTACTATTTGAATACTATACGAAAATGGCGCCATCTAGACGGCATATCGTAGAACTAATACGATTGGTCATCATTGGTCATCAACATCTTCTAGCTCTGTTAGCGCCATCTAGTTACTTTTTATTTTACAGAATTTTAAAAACTGAAAAAAATAACATGCAGCATCTGCATGAGAAAGTTGGCAGGGTTTTTTAAATATATAGTTAGCGCTATATAGTTAGCGCTTATAATTAACTTCAGTAGACCACTACTAACTAAACAGGACTTATCAAACCAAGCAATGTTGAACAGTGTTACAAGCATTGTGGAAAATTGATAATAAGCTTATTTGCACACTATCGGAAGGGTATAAAAAGTGCCAGCATAAAACAAAGAAAATTATAGTAAAAAGAAAAGGAAAATAAAAGAAGACAAGTTAAGTAAGAGGCATAGAGTAGCGCATAAAATCCGCGCAGCGTTTCATGAATGAATGAAGGCATTAAATGAAGCGCGCGCCTTTTATGCAAAATACAATGAATGAATGACCCAACGAATGAGACTGGACGAGACAGGAGTGTGGAAACGAATAAATGTGCATGAATATTTGCTGTGGTAATGACCAGTAGCCTTCATATACTCGTACACCCACACACACACACACACATACACACTCATAGCTGAAACACGCTGAAGGACATTGCCACTGTTTGGCATTTATTAACCAAGTGACCGAGTCCGGCTCAGTTCAGCTCGAACTCGAACTCGAACGCTTCAGTGCCGTATACAACACGTAGCGGCCAAGTGCTGCACTTGAACCGGAAATCCTGTGCAAAGACAAAAGTGACAGTCACAAATAAATATTGCACGGAAAATAGGCGTGCAATGGAAAAATAATGTTGCATAAATTCAGACGCCATTTTGATACTTTGACCGCAAAGCAAAGGGTGAGTGTTAAAAGGAGTTATGGCGCTATTTGCAGACGACCTAGGTTCATGATTTCTTTTTATTTATTCATTCATTTATTTAGACCTTTTCTTCTTTCTTTTTTTCTGTTTCTTTCACTTTTCTTCTTTTTTTTCTACGACTTTCATGGAATGCTGCCCTTTCGATACCCGACCGCAATATCTTTATAGACTTCATCATCTTGAGGATGTGGATGTGACGCAAATGAGCAAACAAGCGCAGCCAGGACATACAAAAAAATCCGTTCATCAAAACGCCTGCTGTGATTTCGCGCGTTGGTCGGCTGCTGCAACGAAATCATTGCGGGAAAAAAGGACGAAAAAATAACAAAAAACAAAAAAGAAGGCAGATATATCCCAAGGAATGAATGTCTGGCTTAAATAATTTTTGATTTCTTCACTTCACTTTAATTAATTTATTGCATTCCATTTTGAATATGCTGTGCGTTGTTTCACTCGCTAAAAGCTTTATGGACCTCAATGAGTGCACAAGGCGTCCCTCAGTGTCAGAATGTGCGCTGTGGCCTTTCTTTCTTTGCTTGCATCCTTTAGTCCTGTCTAACGGATTTCGGGTTTTTTTTTTCTTTTTATATTCTTCTTTTTGGCTTTTGTCCTCTGGTTCAAACGCTGTCCGTTCTTTTTTTGTTTTGATTTTTAATTTTAATAAAGATAGAGAATTTTTCATTTAGCCATCAGTCGAATGTGAGTCCTTTCAATATAATAATAATTTTTGTACCCTTCATTCACACAATTAAATTTTATTTTTTGTGAGGATCATTTGAATATCTTTAAGAACACCACTTCATATGCACTTTTTCTATTGCTACCGTTAATCGAACTAAAGTTGCACTCGGTGCTGGCGGTTAATCTCGTTTATCATCCAATGTAGAATTGTAGAATTTAACTCAGATCGCTTATCAGAAGTAGAAGTATAAAATCAGAGTTATCTTTGAACCGTTATCGAATCGCGTCGTCATCACAAGCAAACGCGCAAAGGCGCAAAGGCGCTAACTGCTCGCGTTGCTTGTGTTAATAACGGGTGTTAATAACGGCTGATTCATTTAAAGGTTTTTTTAAGTTTAATATATAAAACTTAAAATTTAATTGGCTTTCGGGAACTTCATTATTGACCCGAAAGAACCATCTCTGAAATTTGCTTTTTAAAGGTAATTTCATTCAAATATTGGCCGAGAGTGCGCTGTAGGTGGTCCTTTCTGATTCCAATTCTCGATCACTTTTTCCAGCATTGCTACCGGTATCTCGCAAATTACGCGAGTAATGTTGACTTCCAAGTCTTGAATCCTAGCTGGCTTATCGAAATCCAGAGGTGTGATACCACACGATCTAGCCGGCCAGTTGACAGCTCCGAAACGCGATATTAGATGCTCATCAAAATGATTTCTCAATAAAGCTACTGTTTAGCGCGCTGTGTGTGCTGTAGCACCGTATTGCTGAAATCATGGGCTTGGATTTCAGGCAACAAAAAGTACGTTATCATTATACGGTAGCACTCGTCATTGACCGTTATGTTCTATCCGGTATCATTTTTAAAGAAATACGGACCGATGATTCCACCAGTCCATAAACCACACCAAACGGTGAATTTTTCTGGATGTAACGGTTGTTCGAGAACCTGTTCGGGTTGCTTATCAGCCCAAATGCAGCAATTTTGTAAATTGACGTGAGGAGTAAAAGATAAAGTTCCTTGTATGGACGACAAATATAAGCAATTTTATGCGGACACACTCTTCTGTACAAGACACCAAATCTCGATAGTACGGAGTCTGAACGGATATCAGTAAAGAATCCTTAGGACTACATATATACCTGTGGTAATTTATGATCAGTGTCATCAGAAAGTCTGGAATGGCTAAAATGGAGACATCAGTCAAACCTGTCTAAATCGAAACATGTAAAATCTACAGAAACTGTGCACCATTATCTTGTTTGGAAAAATTTTGAAAACTTGTTGGAAGTCAAATGACATCCTTGAAACATTGTTTTCGTTATAGATAGAAGGTGTATTTAAGAATGTTCCTTCTGAATTTGTCATCAATGCTCTGGCAGGTTGATATCTTCCTACTTGCATTTAGTCTTTCAACTCTTTAAGAGTTATTGTTCACTGACGATATGCAGCTGTCATCAGATCGATTTCGTTCTACTGAGTATGTGTATGCTGGTAGGCACTAGATAAGTCATCTACACTTAAGGTATAAGGTACAAAGAAGTACAGAAATCTAATTAAGTGAAGCTCAACGTTCTATGCCATTTAATTCCATTTGATCCACGCGGACCCTGCTGTACCATCGGGATATTGTATTTTTGCCACTACTTTAGCTAAGAAATGTGTGCTGAGTCTGATTCAACATAAACAAAATTACATCAATATAAACTGATGGCTCAAAACTGGGTGATTGAGTTAAAGAAGCAATCTCCTCATCAGGGGATAGAAACATTTTTCTGGCTCTCTGATCAATGAAGCGTTTATAAAGCAGAAGTTTATAGCATCGAACTAACTCTGCTTTTGGATTACCTACGTAGATAGGTTTATGGAGTTATCTACAAAGTAGGCGGTTCAGTTAGAATTAAAAGTGCACTCAATGCACTTCCCTTCCACAATTCATAATCACCTAACGATGTTAAGTACGAGAAAAACTGAAAGGCCTTCAAGTATTTTGGAGATTTAATTTCGATTTTAGAGAAAAACAAACTCAGTATCGATAAGAAGAAAGATGTCGTTAATAGTTCAGTTGTTTTTATTAAGGCTACAAAAACTTCAAGTTGGTTTCGAAATGAATAGATTAATTGATACTCTTTGCAGTGCTATGTGCAGGCTATCAAGACTTCGAAGTTGATCGAAAATTACTTTTTTCTGTCCATTTTTCTTCTTATTTATTTTCGAAACTATAAATCGGATATGTTGGCCAGGCAGGAAAAGAAGGATGCTTCATTAATATTGCCTGTTGTTGTTCTCCATGATGTTTTTTTTTTATTCATGATAAATTAAAAAGCGCATAAAATTAAATAAATGAAAAGTCAGTTCAAACTTTATTTTTTTATTGGCGCAGGAGTAAAAAGAAGGAAATCAAAAAAAAAAAAAAATGGAAAATGAAAAATGAAAATAAGCGGCAAAGGAGGGGAAATGAATGGGAACGCAAGAAAGTAAGCAGGAAAAATTAATTTGAAAATTTTTTAATAAGCAAAAAGTACAAAAGTCCTCATCAGGACGCATTGTGATAGCGCGAGAAAATGGCGAGAGCGAGCGGATCAAGGAAAACATGAGTTAACTGTAAAGAAAATAGCATGCGAAAGGGCGAGTAAGAGCGACAGAGAGAGAGAGAGAGAGAGAGACAGATTGTGAGTTGAAAGGTGGGGAAAGAGGCGTGGCAGCGCGTGAGCGAAGAATGCGTAAAATTAATAAAACTTTAAATTGAAGCAGGACACGCGGTGTCGACGGCGGCGACGGCAGTAACGGCAGCAGGAAGAACAACATTGACGACGACGATGACAACAAGTGCTACAAGGACGACGACGACGACGACGACGATGATGATATGGTGCAGAAGCGTGGCAGGAGAACGTGTTGCGGGCGCAGGATGTACGCATGTTAGTGCAAGCAATTCGCTGCGAAGGACAAACGGAAGCACGAACTGTCGGACGGAAGGATGCACGGAAGGAAGGAAGGAAAGAATGAAAGTTGAATGGAAGGAAGGAATGTCAGCACGAATGCAAGGCAGGGCATGAAGGTAGGCAAGATGGCGGCAGCAAGCATCAAATGAAGGACGAAAGGATGCGGGATACATGTGATAGAGCAAAGCATGTTTAATGGTAACATTTCGTTTCATTAAAAATGTATGCAGCCTTAAAAGCTTTGTTGCTCTTGTTGGCGGCGCTGCTGTTCCTGCTGCGTCTTCGACTTCATTTGTTTCTACAGCGGCACAGAGCAAACAGAGCAGAGCAGAGTTGTCCTTTTCAATCTGCTCATCCTGTCTACAATCCTCAAGCTTATATTTATTTTGTCTTCGTTGATTTTTTGTTGTTGTTGCTTTTTGTTATATTTTGTGTTGTTTAAATTATGTTTGTTTAAACTTTTGTTACATACTTTCACATATTTCCAGACATATAAAAATACAGGGTGCAGTAATATAGTAATGCAATTGAATAATTAAAAGATTTCGTTAGAAAACTGATATAAGAAGTTTTGAAAGTTGCAAGTAGGCTTTCGTCACTGGGTTTTTACCTAGTCAAGTGTTTTTTTTTTATTATTTGATGTCAGTCATTTTCATAGAGCAGATGCATGAAGTGTTTGACTAACACTGTACATTGATAGATACCGGCGCAATTTTGCATATGGTTTACCATTAAGACTGCGTACAGCTGTTTCATTTCACATTTGAAAGTAGTGAAAGCTATACGGTGAACAAAAAAGGAAGGATGCAAGCACGGATAATAATACTAAATTGTAGATACTAAAAAAAAATCACCACAAAAACATAAACTTCGCTGTGGGTGGTCCAATCGGAAGGTCGAATTTTCGAACACTCTTACCAGTAATGCTACCGGTATATTGCGATTTACGCGAGTAATGTTGGCTTCCGACAACACGGACTTCAACTTCAGGCAACAAAAAGTCCGTTATCATGATGCGGTATTGCTCGCTATTTACTGTTATGTTCTCTCCGACCTCATTTTTAAAGATTATAGACCAATGATTCCACCAACCACTAAACCACACCAAAAAGTGCATTTGTGTGAATGTAACGGTAGTTCGACCATCTTTTCGCGTTGCTCATCATCCCAAATGCGGCAATTTTGTTTATAGACGTATCCATTAAGCCAAAAATATCACTAAACAAATTTCGGCGTGAAAACAGCGGATCTTCATTGAGCTGTTACAGAGCTCATTGACTGGCGGCTTCAATTCCTGAATGAGCTGGATTTTGTAAGCCTTTAGAAGAAGATCCTGAAGTAAAACTCGCCAAGTAGATGCTGCGCATGGCGTCGAATCGATAGGTCATGGTCTTCAGCCATACTCTGCGGTACAGCCGCAATATTCTCCTTACTAAGGAGTATCATACAATAACGTACACTGATATACAAAATTGCAAATTTATTAGCAATAGTAGGCTTGGTAGGTCGACGATGCACACCATATGTAGCTCGAAGTGTACGAAAAACATTTTTCACAGAACGCAGATTTTCGTAATACAACTGAATAATTTGGAAACGTTGTTGCGGTGTCAGTCTTTCCATGATGAATTGTCAAACAATACTGCATAAAAATAAGAAGACAGTATGAAACCAGTCACGCGTGATCTGTGGAAAAAATAAAAAAAAAACTCTAAATGAATAACCCGTTATTTATATTGCATGCATATCTAATATTTGATATACATATTTATACAAGGATAGATATATCTATGAATACATTGAAAACAATTTTCACAAACATAATATTTATAGCAGTTGCAACATAATGTGTATGTATAATGTGTATAACAGTTAATGTAGATGAACACACATGATGTGTATAACAGATGCAACAGCCACGTAAACGATATAAATAGCAACAAATGAAAAATCTGATATTTGCAATGCTATATCTCAGCGCACATGATTTTCACAGAAAATTATAATGAATCAAACTTTGTCCAATCTCACAACGTATTAGCACTCGATATATGAACACTAATTTTTGGAATCAATTTTTGTCAAATCACAAAAATGTACTTGTCAAATTTTTATATATTAATACAAAATTTTTAAGTAGAGATTGTGCAACGCCAACCGAAGCTCTAATACCATTCACACGAAACTTTAAATAGTATTATAATACATAAAAGTTGTGGTTTAAAAAAAGGGTGGTACACGCTTACTAGTAGATGTGTATGAAGTGATGTAGTAGATGTGTAAGATGCCGCCATATCGAATTTCAAGTTGATATTGACGTTTTCCATACAAATGCATAAAAGTGAACTGTGTGTTTATATGGGACTACCTCAAAAAGTGGGCGGGACACGCCCCTTTGTATATGTATATCAAGCGGTTGTCCATTAAAATCCAAAAAATCAAATTGCAAGCTAATATTGATCTAAATGAAGAATTTTTTCATAAAAAAGCACAAAATTGCACGTGGCCTGCCCTCAAAAAGTGGGCAGTTCACGCCCAATTGTCTATGTATGTTTAGCGGCTGTCTCTTAAAAGGCACCATATCGCATTTCAACCTAATATTGACTTTAAAAAAGAAGTTTTCTTACAAAAAGTCAAAAGTGGACCATAGGTTTGTATGGGAGCCACCCCAAATAGTGGGCGGGCCACGCCCGTTAGTCTATGTATGGTAAGCGGCTGACCATAAAAAGGCACCACATTGCATTTCAACCTAATATTGACTTTAATAAAAAAAGTTTTTCTTACAAAAAGTCAAAAGTGGACCATAGGTTTGTATGGGGGCTACCCCAACCAGTGGGCGTGTCAGGTCAATCTTGATACTCTATTAAACTGGAATAAAAAGAAGTATATGTGCAAAATTTCAACTGGATAGCATAAAAATTGGTCCCCAAAAAATGGCTAGATCGATTCGTCTCGTCGAGCTGATCAAGAATATATATACTTTATGGGGTCTACGATGGCTCCTTTAATGCGTTACAAACTTTCAGACAAACTGATAATACCTTTTTCACACTATGTGTGAATGGTATGAAAATATAGAAAATTGTTTATGATATAAATACTATTTAGCCACCTATATTATTATATTATATGTTAAGTCTAACTGGATCAAGATCATTTTTATATTGAGAAATATTTTTGACATAATATTCTCAATGCGAAGAGAGAATACTAGTAACGGCAAATTTTTTGTTACAACGAATGTTTTAGCCAGCCACAGAGCCAATGGTTTCGAACTCAGCTACGAAAGTGCTCATCAGTCTGTTGGCCGTAAAAAACGCGCTGTCTTTCATATGAATTTGAATATAAACAATGATAAACACGTTCATATTTCCAAGCATGCTAATTATGATGCATTCTGTAGTTTATGGCGACAGAACTCCCACGAGCCTCAATACCGCTTTGGTGATCCGATTTTGTATGTATTAACAATTTTCAGAATGTACGTTTGAAGAACTCTTTAAATGATATATTGACTAGCTTGGGTCTAACAGTAAAAACTCTTAATTGATCTTTCGCCACATTAAGAGTATAGCGTATGTTGCAGTCGAGTATATCAGACTGCAGCATTGTACTGTGTTCGTTCTACCAATTGAAATAAATCAAAGTCCAAGTGGTAGCCTCGGAGCCGTTGCTAAAGCCTGAAATCGACAAATTGGAGCGCAAATGCTATTGCCGGTCTTAAGCTGTATGTGTTTGTGTTTGTGTTTGTGTTTGTGTTTGTGGGTGTCCTTTTGTATTGCGCCCTACATATTTATATTGTCCTCGCCTGCATTTATTGCAGCAATAATTCATTTAATTTCTCTTGATTTACTTTGTCAGCGGCAGCTCGCTCATCAATTGCCCACATTTTCGCATATTTCTGACAAACGCTTCCACTCAGCAAATCCCATTCCGCTGTATTACGCTCACACTTTCTTTATTATCCTTGTATATCCTTGTTAAGCATTTTCGTGGATTCTGTACTATATATAGGCATAACTATCATATATCGTAACTTGTAATTTATGTCACGTTCTTCAATTTTGTCATTTTGTTTGATTTTTTTTTTGGTTCTATTCTGCTATTCTGCTGTTCTGTGTCTGTTCTGCTCCTTGATGCTTTCTGTTTGTCCATTTTGTTTGTGTATTTGTCAGAGTATGTGTGTGTGTGTGTGTGTGTGCGTGTGTATTCTTTTGTTTTATTGACACTTTTGATCTTAGTCGCCGCATGAAATATTCATTCATTATTTACACAATCGGAGCGTGAAGCGTGGCGACGGTTCACGGCGTGGCTCCGTGCAGTGCATCCATTCCACAGCTCAGCTCACTCCAACTCACTCAGCATCCATACATCTTGTCTTTGCTGTTATATGTATGATGAACGACTATGACAATCCATGACCAGATGGATTGGACGTATCGATGGAAGGGTGTATTCCAAGAGCATCGCTGACAAATGCCGAGCAATAATGTCGCATTATCAGTTCATCACAATCGAATTAGCCAGCAATCCTATTGCCAGCAGGAGCCTTAATAATGTGTATACATAATTTCGAATAATTTCGAATAATCTCGAAAATTGTCGTTGACAATATTATTGGAATTTGAGATAAATATAATTGTTTGAGTGAAGTGTGCCAAAGGAATTTTTTAAATATTAAGGATGCATATGGTTCTGCATACTGTATAACAATGCAGTATAATGGGTGATTCATTTAGAGGTTTTACTGGGTCAAGTTATTGATTGCCCTTCACTTTAAAATTACCAAAAACGATTCCTTTGCATGCGACCCAAGCAGTTCACAAATGTTTATTATGTCATGTATTCCTTGAGTAGCCACTGAACTTCCGTACTGAGGTGAGCAAATTGTGAGAAGGCAACCACTGGAATGGTGAATATCACTCACCATTGTAGCGCTGAGTTGGGTTGCCAGCACCACAACAAGAAAAAAAATCTACTAGTGAAGACACAGAGCAAGCCTTGGATATGTCCCCTTATTGATTGCGAAACGATTTTAGAATCATGGTTTACGGGTATGCACCTGCAATGTAAAGACGCTCTCTAGGAAAACTACAACTATTCAGCTGGTCGATATCCTCGACAATAACCGCGATTCAGTAAATGTAATGTTGCTCTATAAATTACATTTACTGTATTGCGGCTCTAAAAAGCATCGTGTGTATTGGACGAGTGAACGATACGAGGTGCCAACAAAACCAAGAACCGAACTAGGCTCAGTATACTATTCTCAGTACAGGCTGCAAACAGCTGGAGTCATACACAGTTGCACTGACAGGGCCGCACCAAATCAAAGCAAACCAAATAGATCGACCAGTGACGAAAGTTTCAATCTGGGACAAATCCTGAATTATAGCCATGAGTACAACAAAGACACAGACACAAAGACCTATTTGTCGATTATAAGGCTGAACTTACTATACAGGCAAAGATCGTTTGACTTTACATGATGGCGCTACCTCCCACATACAGCTTAGTAGCAAAAAAGGTTTCCGAGCACTTTATTTCCAAGTTTCAGACACTTTGTAGCTTTACTGTGCTACTTTTTTAATCTTCTGATAAAGTACATCCCACGCCGATGCCCAAACGTAGAACAGTCAGGCACGATTTTTTATAGAAAATTAGGCTATTCGCATATGCTGATGATATTGCCATCAACCAAGGCAATGAGCTCGCGAAGATCAACAAACAGGGACGTCTAACAGTACAAGCGAAATTACTTGGTGTCCACTCGCAAACCATTCTCGTATCTCAAACGGTGTGTGAGTATGAAGAATTTCAATTTCAGTCTTCTAGAAAACTTTGTCTACCAGGGAACAGAGACATTCAGCAACAAGGATGTCAGCCAGGAGATCAGCTACTCGATGTAACTTTGTGTCTCAAACAAGCAAATTATAAATCAAAATATATAGGAAGCGGAACCCTAACAACATCGGATACAGCGCTTGGAACTGTTCGAAAGAGAGATTCTTCGAACAGATATTTAGACCTATTACTCCACGAGGTGTAGAAGATATATATAATAAGGTTGACATAATCCAGCGACTGCACTGTATAGCGGCGTTTCAACACGAATGGTTTACATGGGGAATTCAAATTTAATTGAAGACCGACGTCAGAATGAGCGCATCCGAGCATGCATTGCAAAAACCTCTGCAAATTTGGCATTCACAACAACTGGCAACAGCGCGTACTGTACTAGAGCGGCTGCTGCGCCTTACTACGTGCAGCCATGATGATCGCTGATAAACGCTTGTAGCGCCGCGTCAAGTCTGTAAGTGAGTAAGTTACGATTACGAAGTTATTCAGATTATCGAGATGTCGTATGTATATCAAGTCTTCATTGAGCTACAAAAACAGAAGTTTAAATTTTTAGTATAAACATTTTTGATAACTACACAGTCCTTGGATTTTACGTTTTAAATAAAAAAGTAGTTTTATTTTGCGAGAATATACTACATTCGTTCGCTATAAAGTGAGAAAAAAATTTTTAAAGGAAATTTTTTCCCCCGTAATAGAAAACACGGAACCGAAAATTTTCCAAGATCGTGTATAAAATCTGAAAGTGATACTGCAATGAAAATGGTATCGCTTTTCGCGCCACTGCTGTTTAAATTGCTGGGTTTTGCCTATCCGATGTTTGCAGTCAAGCGGGCATTTCAGAGTAAAAATTCGGCTGAACTGAGATACTGGTTGCAATACTGGTTCGTGCTCTGTCCGCTGATGGCCGTGGAGTGCTTTACAGATGAGTATTTTTGGTGGCTACCCAACTATATTGAGTTCAAGATAGCGTTTATTCTCTGGATACTGTCGCCGCAAACGGATGGCAGCATGACATTGTATCGGAAATGGCTGCATCCGTTTTTGTTGTTTTGGCAGGGCACCATTCTCAATATTTTGATTGAACTAAGCGGCGATGATATTGAAATACTATTCACTGCCATACAGCAGACCATTAAAGATCTAACGGAATTCATGGTTATGCAATTCCCGGAGCAGGATGCAATTGAGGAAAATAAGGTAGAAAGGGGGCAAACGCATCCAACCATGATAAAACAGCGGAGATGCACGGCAATAGACGACAAATTGGGAATTGCAAGTGGCCGCAACATATATTCAAAGATCCATTTAATATTTTCGGTAACAGTTCAAATGTACAATAGAAATATTTTACATTAATTTATAATTAATTCAAGCTACACACAAATTCAAATTTCAAATGTTTTAAATTTTCAATGCAAATCGAAAACAAATTATATTTTTCATAAAGAATTTTTATTTGTTTTATTTTTTTGAAGTTTATTTTCAGTGCTGTTTGAAGTTTTCTTTCAGTTGATAGTTGCCCAGCACATTTTTGGGTCATATAAAGTGTTGTAATGAACCATTTCTTGCCAACTAATCTCATTTCGATCAATTGGTCTCCACAGGAGGCGTAGAAGTCAATGGTGTGGATCTCGCATTGAGAGATCATGTTCGAGCGTGCTTCCAGAAGTACCAGACTTCGGAAGGTGCTTGTAGTTTTTAACTAATGTTTTTTTTTTTTTATTTGGGTAATCTGCATCATTAAGTTTGTGGTTGACAGCCATTGAAACCAGACTTGAAAGGCAGACAGACGTACGGGCCGATGCGTATACTCACTCATTAAACTATTGTTTGGCCACTGATGTGTTCCGATGGATTCATGTTTCATCCATGGTCATGAAATAATGCAGAAACTTGCATCATATTGCAGTCAACGAGCGCCAATAACTACTTCCAACTTGTCACACGATTTCAATTAAGGTCAATTTTGGCACTCACCTGATTTCAGTGCGTCTGTCGGTCTTTTATATTTGAAAGCTTCAAGGATATCTTTATTGAAATATCGAGAAGGAAAGTTCGGCTGTCACAAACAGCGGAAAATGCTATTTCAAAGTCTTTCGTGAGCAACTGCACTTATCGACAGTTCTCTTCGCAAAACGCTCACCAAAACTTTCGATCTCGATATTATTTTCACAAAACAAAGGATTTGCCTACAAACGTAGTATTATAGTTATATAAGCTGTTTAATATTATAATATTATACGTAATCACAGATCGTTATCTCGAAAACTAAGTAACAAATTCGCATCGCCAATGACACGAGACAAATAGACGAACAGTCTGGACATCGTGCTGCTACGTATGTCCATCTATTTAGTTTATGATGTCTTCCATCATTACTTCAATGCACTCTAAACGCTGTGAAAAGTTTATAATACTATTCATACTATGTGTGTGAATAGCATAGAATGAGAAAACCTATCGTATTACACAGCGATAATTCCGAATTGCATAATCGTTCGCACAGAATGTGAGTGGCTAATGAATCTAACATGAAACGAACCCAAGACCAACAACCAAGGAAAATAAATCAAAAACTAACAAAGAAAAATGCAAAAATGACCAGCAGAAAAGTAACTGGAAGATACTTAAATGAACAGAACGCCAATCAAATGTATTTATACGAAGGGAAAATGAAGATTCATGCAAAGATTTACAAATGTTGTCCGATATGGTTGCTTGTTGTCTCAATCTCAGGAATTTCTGCCAAATTGTCACGCATTCCATGTCACTCCTTCTATTTCTTCCTTTTTCTTGCCAAGATATAACAACAAATGATGGCATAGAAAATAAAAATGAACAACAAAAAATCCAAAAAAAAAACCAAAAAAAAAACAAAAACAACTTTGAATTTGACAAATGCCGATTGACAACTGATGATGACGAGAAAAATGGCATTGTCAGCGTATAAAAAATGGTCATGCAGGGCTTATCTGCATACACGAGCACAAGATACAGCAGCTATTTGAGGGATGAGGCGTGTTGAAGCCACTGCGCACACAGGATAACTGATAGCTAACAAAAAAAATGAAAATAGAAAAAAAAATCTTCATAAGACGAAAAAACTTTAACTTTGATGAAACGACACTTTGATACGCTGCACTCTTAAGGATTTTAATGCCATGGTGATGATACAACTTAAGAAATAAATTCCAACTGACTTCACAAAGGGTAGTTATTGTTTTCGGTTCGAAATTGATTTCGGAATTGAACGGTGAGTTTGTATGGAAACCTAAGAATACTAATGAAAACCGTGTCAGTTGTTTCAAAATTTCAAGTGATTCACAACGGTTTCCTGTTGTCTCGGCTTAAACATAGCAACTAGTGTCATAGGCCAGAGACCGGTAATTTGAGCCATGTTTTATCTTTGAACATAAAATCTCACTGGGAGATATCTAGAAATTTTGTACATCTATGGAAACCTAGCTTCAATATCTTTCACTTCTGCATCATTCGTTTTTCAAAACTGTAGTTTTTTTTTTTTGCAAAATGATGGATTTGGATTTGGTGAATGATGGATAGCCATGGTCACACAAAAATGTTTCCCACGACGAAAAGTCTTTTTATGATTAAGAGTCGTATGTTCGGATGTGCGGAGAGAAGGGGTTGTATTAATCTTTATGAATTGATAATACCAAATTTGATTCATAACATTCTTTACGATATGCAATTTCTAACACAAGTTTATTAAATCACCGTACAATCTTACTTCATATATATCTTCGCATAGATATGGCGAATGCATGCTTTCTCTTCGGAACTT